>CM063522.1:26805987-27405987 GCA_032199755.1 Ambrosia artemisiifolia | reverse complement strand
TCATCGTATTCACCCGCTGGAGCAAGTTATCGGTGATCCTGGAAGCAGTGTGATGACAAGAGGGCGGCTGCGAAGTGTTAATTCGCCAGAGAGTTTTGGTGCTTTAGCTTTATATGCCAAAATACAAAAATCTGGTAGTCAAAATGATTGGTCGTTTGCATGTTATGTGTCACAGGTCGAGCCAAGGACATACAAGGACGCTTTGCTGGAGGACGCCTGGGTTGAAGCAATGCAGGAGGAGTTATTACAATTTCAGAAATTGGGGGTTTGGACGCTCACTGATTTACCTCCTGGAAGAAAGAAGATCGGCACCAAATGGGTGTTTAAGTGTAAGAAGGATGATCATGGTGTTATAGTTCGAAACAAAGCCAGATTGGTCGTACAGGGTTTCCATCAAATCGAAGGGATTGATTATAACGAAATCTATGCGCCTGTAGCACGCATTTAGGCAATTCGAATGTTTCTTGCGTTTGCTTCCTATAAGAAGTTCAAGGTATATCAAATGGACGTCAAGAGTGCATTTCTGTACGGGAAAGTCAAAGAAGAGGTTTATGTCGGGCAGCCACCAGGCTTTGAGGACCCTATCCACCGGGATAAGGTGTATGTACTGAACAAAGCGCTGTATGGTCTGCACCAGGCTCCAAGACAGTGGTACGAGGAGCTGAGTACATACCTCATGGCAAAGGGATTTAAGCGCGGACTCGCCGACTGCACCCTATTCACGAAGAAATCAGGGGATGATTTGCTTCTAGTGCAGATATACGTTGATGATATAATATTTGGCTCAACTAACGAACTTTTATGCAGGGAGTTTGAAACTGTCATGCAGGAAAAGTTCGAGATGAGTGCAATGGGGGAGATGCAGTTTTTCCTAGGATTGCAGGTGGACCAAAGACCCACGGGGATCTTCATTCACCAGACGAAATACGTATCCGAAGTCTTGAGCCGGTTCCAGATGGAGGATTCCAAGCCGATGGATACCCCGATTCAACCCAATCACGGGATTGGAGTGGACGCTAAGGGGGAGCTGACGGACCCGTTTACATACAGAGCAATCATCGGATCTCTGATGTATCTTACCGCATCTCGGCCAGATATTATGTTCGCAACGTGTCTCTGTGCTCGCTATCAATCGAAGCCGAAACAAAGTCATCTGACGGCGGTCAAGCGTATCCTTAGATATCTGAAGGGTTGTCCCTCGAGAGGACTTTGGTACCCTAATGATGATGATTTTGATTTTATCGCTTTTAGTGATGCAGATTGGGGCGGCTATGACAAGGATAGCAAATCCACTACAGCTGGATGCCAGTTTTTAGGGAGCAGGTTAGTCACCTGGCAATGTAAGAAGCAGACTTCGGTCGCGCTGTCTACCTGTGAAGCCGAGTACATTGCAGCCTCGAGTTGCTGTTCGCAAGTGCTCTGGATCCAACAGCAGATGGTGGATTACGGTTTGCAGTTTCTTAAAACCCCTATACACTGTGATAATGAAGCCGCGATCGCATTAACTAAAGATACGGGCAATCATTCTAAAGCGAAACATATCCGGATCAAATATCATTTTATCTGTGATTGTTACGCTAAAGAATTGGTAGATATGGTCAAAATCCATACTGACTATCAACGTGCAGATTTGTTCACTAAAGCTTTTGACAGATCCCGCTTTGAATATCTTTTAAAAGTTAACAACATAAAGGAAAAATAGGACTAATCGGTACCTCGGTTTATCGTTTTTTAGTTTTAAATTTTTTTTAAGTTTTTATTGTTTTTCATAAAAATTAAAAACCCAAAAATATGTTTTACATTTTAGGGGGAGTCATTTTATCAGAAAATCCAAAAACATTGAAAAATCAAAAAGACCTAAAAATTAGAAAAACCAAAAATGATTTCCTGGATAAAAAGAGGAAATGATAGAACATCAGTGGGGATCTGACACAGGCTAAAGATATGTATAGTAATATGAGGCGTGTGTTGATTACGTGTGATGTGCTGATAGGCTTCGTAGACTAAAAATTGCGTGCATTAGTGATACAAACATAACGAACTACGCGTTCGTGGCTGAACACCTCATGGGCATATGGTCTTAGTACCGTAACTTCGTTTGATAGGATTGCCAAAACCTGAGGTTTCGGGTCGTTATGTTATGGTTATCCGGGATATTCTGATTAAACTTTTGTCGTATTGATTTACGGACCTAGTTTCATCAGAATATTTGCCAAAAGAGCTTAAATGCCAAAACCGAAAGTTACCGAATTGAGGAACTTTATGTTTTTATTGATCAAAGATCATAATTACATCGTATTGACTTACTGATGCAAATCAGTAGTTGATATCAGCCTCAACCTGGTATATATGCACATGTTACTCTGCTGCATTCGTTTGCTGACCTGTACACCTCTGTGCTATATAACTTGTAACTTTTACGGATAACTCTGGCATAATCACGCGTTACGACGAAGCTTTGTGCAATTACTTGATACGGGAGTATGTCGTGTGTGTGGGAACCACAACGTGTTAGTCTAATACACCTAACTCGTATCATTTTAAAGCATTGCGTAATAGTCTGCATGTGAGCTTAGATGGACCACAATATCAGCAATTGCCGTGTCACATACTGTTTCTAATGATAATATTAAACAAAAAGATCAACGCTGTGATCAGATTTCTCAAACAACTGATATGATCCTCTTACCGGACATCACAAAATGTTTACTGCTTTGTTTACATTGATGCATTTTACTTTTATTGTCAAAAAGATACAAAACCCAAAAAGATTTTAGGTGTGTTTTGATATAAATTTCAGAAAAACCAAAAGTTTTGCATTTCTGCTTTATTTTAGATAACCGACGGTGTCTGATGGTCAATTTCTGAGATTTGATGAAACTATCTGGGCTTTGTATCATTCTAAAAGTGAAATAATGAGTTTTTGAGACTTAACGGGTTGAAAAATGTTGAACGGGATTCGAATTCGTGATTTGGCAAAATTTTCAGATTTTTCCATTTCACATTCGCCCCTTAAATGGGTCGAATGTGGAAAAATCTCTACATTCGTGTGTTTTTAAACGGGCGAAGGGGGGTTTTAAACTAAAACATTTCACCTTCGGGTATAAAATCAACATTCGTGCTATTAACTTGGGGCGAATGTGGATTTCACCCACATTCGTCCAACACAGACGGGCGAATGTAGAAGCTTATAAATAGCCAAATTCAGTTTCGACCACTCATTCTGCACGTTTTCAAAAATTTTCAAACTTAAGAGGACTTGTTGCTCCATTTTCTTTTGCCTTATTATCTTGTTCCCTGTTGTTTCCTGATCGTTTTACACCAAATTTTACAGGTAATGGACCAATATTCAGATCAGAATTAGGATTTTTCTCCTTCGAACCCTAGTTTGACAAATTGATGATCTATATTGATTATCAGTTTTAGGGGGAGAATATAAAAGGAATTAGATTAATAACTTGTTTAGATTGGTTAATCGATTGATTTTTGGTTTCAAACCCTAATTCCTATTAAAAACTGATAATAATTGAATGCAAATGAAAATTGATGATGGACGAAGGTTAGTCGGCCATATTAGGACACAAACGAATCAAAATCAGAGTCTAAAAACAAGTTTGGCAAAATTTAAAAATTAGGGAAGAACAGATCTACATTCGACCCTTCTGGAACGGGCGAATGTAGAATATCAAGGGCGAATGTGTTATTATTTGGACGAATGTGACTTTTAATCAGATATTTTTACATTCGAACCAAAATAACTACCTTCGTACCTAAGTATCCACATTCGACCATGAAAAACTGGGCGAATGTGAAAACCTTAAAATTTTTAATTTTTGTCGTTTTTGTGTTTTGACGTATTTTCTGACTTTTGATGTGCAGATGGCTGAACAACCAGAGAATCTTGAAGTTCCAGTGGAAAACGTCGTACCAGATCCAGTACCAGAGGCTGAAAATGTTCCACAGGGATGGCCGTTCGAACCTACGCATAACTGTTGTGCGTATGTTGGCGATGTGGTGAAAAATACTGAATTTTCTGGTATTGTGGAGTTCTTAAGGCGAAGCAGAATTATTCATGCCTTAGCCACACCAGCTATAATCTACAAAGACATCGTGGAGGACTTTTACAAGAATGCGAGATATGATTTCTGGGAAGATCAAACCATTATCAGAAGCAAGATTCAGGATATGGAGATGTTTTTGACTGAAGCAGACATCAGAGAGGCTTTACAGATCAAGTTTGAGACTAGTACTGATCCCAGAGAGGTTTCATGGACCGAGCAGAAAGCTTGTTTTCTTAGAATGAAGTATAAAGGTCCTATCACCGATGGTGCAATGCACAAGGGAAAGCTAAGTGTGCAATTCAAGTATTTCGCACATGTGATTATTCATGTGTTTGGGTGTGTGAGCGGTGGATATGATGTAATGAGGAAGAGCCTAAGTTCATTAATGGTTGCGTTAACACTTAACAAACCATTTAATGTTTCTGGTATGATTTTTGATCTATGCTCGAGATGCTGAAAGGTTTGAAGAAGAAGCAATTCATGTTATATCCGAGATTTCTAATGATGATCTTTGACCACAAGTATCCTAACTTGAGGAAGGATCCGACTATGATTCTAGGTCAAGATCACATGAACATTAGAACACTAGTGAGAATGAAGGGATATAAAGGTGTGCCAGACAACGAGAAGCCACCTCATAGGAGATTGTTTGGAGCTTTGGCTAATCAGGGTTATACTGATCCTGGTTTGAACAAAGCTAGGCATGACAACAGTGACTCGGATAATGATGATCCCTTAGTTTATGCTGATGCAAATACTAAGAGGAAGAGACAAGTGGTTAATGCTGGGGCTAAAGGGAAAGGAAAGGCAAAGGTTGATCAAGGTAGTTCTTAGCAACAAGTTGCTCGTAAGAAGATGACTGCGAAGAAAGGCATAAGTCTGGTTGATGAAGATTCTGTAGATTCAGAGGAAACAGAAGTTGATGAACAATGGGATTCAGAGGAAGAAAGAGTAAAGACCACCAAGCGTAAGGCCACTATGGTTGGTGAGTCTGAATCTTTGAACAAGACTGTTGAAGAGGTTTTACAGAAGAAGACAGTTAATGTTGATGAAGGTTTGAGTGTGAACATTGATGATCTTGAAGAAGGTTCGACTGTGGTTGTGAATTTGAAGAAACCAAAACACAAGTCGATGGCAAAGAAGTCAAACACTAAGAAGCTCAGAGAGAAAGAGCTAGATCAGTTGCTTAAAGGCAAGAAGATACCTGACGCAGGTACATCATCTAAGCTATCTTCACCAGTAGCTAAGAAACAAAAGAAAAGCAAAGAAGTTGAAGCAGCATCAGTTGATGATTTTAATACTGCATTGGATAATGTGCTTGAAATGATTAAGAATCCTCAAAAGGAGAAGGCGAAAGAAGTTGAAACATCCAAGTCTTCCAAAGTTACTGTTTCGGATGATGTGATGAAACAGGTTAACAAGAGGATGGATGAAATGATGAAGATGATTGTAGCACAGCAAGCTGAGATTAGCAAGTTCAAGAAGAATGAGGAGAAAATGCTACAGATTGTTGTTGCATCTAAAACTAACCAAGATGAGATCGAGAAGAAAGTTAAACAACTTGAAGAGGAAAATAAGGATCTTGAGGTTAAGTGCAACAGGAATCGAAGAATGATTAAGATTGTTAAAGCTGACAACAAAGAGCTTAAGACAGAAAACAAACGTCTAAGTGATTTGTTGGACAAGCTATACGGTGAAGCTCCTAAGCTGAAGGAGGGTGAGGAGGATAAAGAAAGAGAAGAAGAGCAAGTTGATTTCGAGCCTTCTGATGAAGAGAAAGAGGATAATGAGGAGGATGGTGAATCGGAAGAGAGTTCTGATGATGAAGGGAAGAAAGATGACAAAGATGATGATGATGCGGAGGGATCATGTAGTAAAGATGATGATAATAGTGATGATGATGATGGAGGAGACGATACGAGTAAGTTTTCATTTGAAAAGAGAACGCCAAAGAAAGATGCTGGAGAATCTAGTGCGAAGAAAAAGAAAGGAGGTGAGAATGTAGACTCAGATGAAAGCATATTCTGGAATGAGAAAGTGAGATCTTTGACTGATGATGCAAAGAAGGTTTATAGAGATATGCTTGAGAGAAGAGAATGGACCATTGAGTTCACAGGAAAGTTTGCCGAAATCTTCCAAACGGAAGACATGAGGTATGAACTTGAATATAATGATCCAGACTTGGAAGAAGGTGAAGTACCTACTGCTGTTGCTAAAGAAATCTTGGAGGGTATTGCACAGCGAGTAGGGAAATCATTAGAGGAGATTATGATGGATCAGTCGATTCCAGATATTCCTGAAAAGGATATTGGAGATCACTCTGATGATAAGGAGACACCTAAGATGGAAGAGATAGAGATTGAGGATATTACACACGAAGAATATCCACAATATTTCAGGCAGAATGAGGAGAATGTGGTTTTCCCAAACTTTATTGAGATACCAAACAGACTTGCTAGAAAGAAAGCAGAGAAGAGAAGTGAGGAGTTTGTAGAAAAGGTGTTTGGTGATAATCAGCAGAAATCTTCAAATCAGAATGATGATTTGAAGACTTTATTACAGAAATTGAAAGAAACTGATGATAAACGACCAAAGCTTGAAGCTCAAGGTGGTTTTTATAGATATCACAACGAGAAGTTCAAAGGCAGAGCTCTTGGTTGGAAGTATCTGGGGAGATTGAAATGTTTAGCAGTCAAATGGGAATCAGAAATCCTGTACTTCTACAGATTTCATGATTTATTAACTTTACCGTACTGGGCGGTCAGAGACATTTGCCGATTCCCTATGACTGGAGCTTCTGTGAACAATACGGCTGTTGGTTGGTTTGCTGATCGGTTAGTTTGGGAAAGCAGGACAAAATGGAATATGTTCAAGCCTCAGTATCCTAGAAGGAAGGTTCATCGAGATGTTGATCCGAGAACAGGAAGGAAGAGGGTTACTTTGATTTATAAAGCGCCTGAAGTGATGAAGAAAATTCCATTGATGCCCTTACCACAACACTTCAGTGCAGACTTCATATTTTGGTATTATGATTGGAGGAAGGCAGAGGCGGTGATTGTGTTAAGAGACGGAAAGGACAAGTACAAGCATGTATATGTATTTGATCCTATGTGGTTGATCAATTGCACGTTTGAAGATATCATCATGCTTTTCCACAA
Organism: Ambrosia artemisiifolia; assembly: GCA_032199755.1. Classification (NCBI taxonomy): domain Eukaryota; kingdom Viridiplantae; phylum Streptophyta; class Magnoliopsida; order Asterales; family Asteraceae; genus Ambrosia; species Ambrosia artemisiifolia. The sequence continues at coordinate 27,398,768 of CM063522.1, read as the reverse complement.
TCCGATACATTGTGATCCCAATGATGCAGATCAGGCAAAGAAGTATCAGCAAGTTGTTGGAGTTTGCTTTGCATATGACATAAACTCCGGAAGCAACTTGGATACTAAGCTGGGTAAGATGGTGAAGATGGCTGATGTGCCTAAGCCGGTGAAACGCAAGCTTGAGCCTGAGATGACGAATGACCAGAAAAAGCAACTGAGAATAAAGATTCTGAACAAGATCATGGACGAAGAACGAAGACAATCCAATCAATAGTCGAGGGGGAGTTTGTAGATGCACGTTTTGCGACTAGTGATTGGATTAGAGTTTAACACGTGTTAGTGAAGTTTCTGAAGTGGGCGAATGTAATAGAGATTGGGCGAATGTATGGTTGATTGGGCGAAGGTGGTTTAGTATGGACGAAGATGGAAGACAGAAGACCTGAAGTCCAGGTTCGTACCTTGTAAGTGGGCGAATGTGGACAATGTCCACATTCGCACCATGAAAAGGGGCGAACCTGCAGTATCTATAAATAGATTTTGGTCATTTTCATGTTAAGTAGAGTTTTAGAAAGTGTGTGTTGAGAGGTCAGGTTCAGGTCTAGATTGTGAATGTTTATGTGATCATTAGATTAACGTGTGTGTTGATTGTAAACGAGTTTTTGATAAAGTTAATCTATGAAATGGTGGTTAAAAGGTGTCTTACGTGTGTTTGATTTGCGTATTATCATTTTGTTCATTTCTAGGGTTTCCGCACCTAGATTTGTGACTTGTATGATCATTACATCCTGTTTTAGCTATATTCTTTCAACTACAAGCATGATAACTAGGTTTGAGTTAATAAAGATCCCAAGCTGTAGCAATGGCGCGTAAGTAAATTTTAATATTTAATTCATCAAATTTTGCTCGCTAATGAGTTGTTAATATTCGATAAACTTCTATTGCTATAACTGTACAAGTTTTCCTAAAGGGATGTGGTCAGAGCTAGGCATGCCGTAATTAATGGGTGCCGATCTTTATCAATCACCTTAAACTGATAATTTATGTTTTAAGTTATTTTTATCGTTGGATTTTATTTAAAATTCGTGGCAACACGCGGTAAACCCGCTAGTTGTATATAATTACTTAAGTTCAACTCGTAAAATATATTTGTGGTGTAAGCTACTAAGGGGCTGTTTGGTAGCCTCGTAATGACTATTAAGAGGCTACCTCTTAATGGTTCAAAACCTCTTAATAGGTAAGATGTAACCTTAAGTCTTACCTCTTAACCAATCATAGTTAAGGTTACCTCCCTAACCATTAGGAGACTATGAACTGCCAATCCTCTTATGGTGGAGTGGCACCCTCCTTACTTTCCTTATGGGAGGTGGGGAGTTCGAGTCCTACCAGCAGCAAAATGTTGCTGGTGGGCCGGGTTTTACCAATTCATCACTATCGTGCCTTCGGGAGGGTGAGGGGTTGGGTCTCCCCCGATTTCGGATACTACATGGGCGGGCCTTGGCTACCCAGCTGCTCCAAGGAAGCTGGGGGTCGCGGGGGCCTGTCCATAGTGTGGGGGCTCCCCAGGTAGTCGGGTAGAAATGTTAGTTGGCCATTAAATAAAAAAGAGACTATGAACTATTAAAAGATAACATCTTAATGACCTTTAAGAGGCTACCAAAAGTAGCATATGTGCTACTGGAGTCAAGCTAACCGCATTAAAGTTCAAATTGAGTCAAGCTTAAACTAGGTTAAAATTAAAAATAAACGAGCCCGAGATGCACTTCTCGAGTTAAGTAGATTCGCGAGCCTAATATCTATCGTATTTTCACTTAATATGTTAATATGTGCATATAGTAGGTCAATGGTTATTATTATATACAAAATATATAAGTTAATTAATAAAATGAACAAACCAAACTCAAGCTTGAAGAACTACTCACAAAATGAACTTAAATTCTCATGCGTTAAACAAGTTGAGCTTTAGCCTTAAGTGAGCTCAAGCTCAGCCGTCTAGCTACACCACTGAATTTTATTTAACAAAATGTTATTAACATGCCCAGACGTAACAAATAATTTTTTAAAGGTGTTTTTTGACGCATATATATCTCTTTCGTTGATTTTATATGTTTAAGTATTCATTCAATAGAAGCTTAAGGCTAAAGCTCAGCCGTCTACACCACTGAATTTTATTTAACAAAATGTTATGAACATGTCCAGATGTAACAAATAATTTTTTAAAGGTGTTGTTTGACGCGCATACATATATATATATATGGTTGGGTTATTTTGAGAACCATGTTGAGTTGAGAGAACCATAAGAACCATTATAGGCGATTGATCTTGTGCAATCAAGGGTTGAGATTAAAAGTTTTTTTTTTGTCTTTTATCAACCCACTTGTCTTTGAATGTAATTTTTTAATACAAAAAATCATTTCAAGGGTGTTTTGGACATTTTGCATCAAAACAAAATGGCAGGACCCTCTCTCCTCTCTCCCTCGTTTCCCTCCCTGCTGACACCATTTCAATTCATACATATTAAATGAAAAATTTGAAAATTTTATTCCATTCACTCATTGTTTCATTTTTATCAAAAAAAGAAAAACCGTCTAGGGTTCCAACCGTCTAGTTTCATCAAGAAAATAAAGCGTCTCGTTTCATCAAGAAAAAACCCCGTGCAAAAAGAAAGGATCATCGGCGATCATCGACTAAGATTATTGAACATGTATGTTTTTCTGATTTAAATGCTTGCTCGACGAATCGTTAATACACAAACCCTAATTTTCTCTGTATTCTGTGATAAATTATGAGTTTTCCGAATATATGTATTATGTTTAGTTGCTTTTGATGATATGTTTTAGTGTTCTTACATTGGGGTAAAGGGTTTGTTGGGCCTTTTTATGATCTGTTTTAGGATTTGTTGGTTTATAGTTTTTATGATCTTTTTATGATCTGTTAATACACAAACCCTGATTTTCTCTGTCTTCTGTAATAAATTTTGATGATCTGTTTTAGGGGTTTTTGATGATCTTTATATGTATTTCTGTTTAGTACAAACCCTAGAATTTGTTGGTTTAAAGTTTTTGATGATCTTTATATGTATTCTGTTTAATTGCTGTTGGTTTATTGTTTGCACACGTCCCCTGTTCTTTTGGGGCTGTTCAGTTTCTAAGAATGAAAAACAAATGTTTTTTTTTTGGCTCAGCCCCCATAAAATAAAAGTAAAATGGTTGCCAGTACTAGAAGCTCTAAACGAGGGCATAGGGAACTTTCAACGCTTGTAGAGGTTGCTTGCCTCAGTTCCGGACTAAGGGGTTAGTTTCTCACTGTTTCATTTGGTTTGTTAAGTTGTTTAAACTTTTGCTATTTTTGGATCCCTAATAAGTTGGTGTGTAGGGGATGGCGCGCCAGGCCCTAGTAGCGAAAACGTAAAAGTGATCCAATTTATATAGGGTCGTCTACAGGGGCAGAGGGCACATCGTTGTGTCCCAGAGATCGAAAGAAAAGCAAGCGACCAAGGATTAAGCCAAATTTACAATCAGAGGACGAGTATGTGTCTGAGACACCTCCACATCGGACAATGGCTAATGCCCCCCACAAACACTCGTGGGGGAGCTTGAAAACACGGTCATCCCCTAGGCAACTTTTCTTGGCAGTTTCGAAACTTAGTAGCAGACAGCGCGAGGTAGTTAAGGAGATGGGCTTTGGGGCGTTGTTGGCTTTGTTGTAGATGGTATCCCGGTAAAACTAGCGCACTATGTGGTTGATGTTTTCCAGCCAGAACAAATGAGACTGAAGTGCCGTCAACGGGAGGTAGCAATAGACGCTGCTGTTGTTCATAGGCTGTTTGGTATCCCAACTGGCGGTGTGAAGTTTTCATCTCTTACTGAGCCTGAGGAGTGGGTTCCAAAATTAAAAATCTGGCGCAATCGTTACCCACTGCAAGGTTATGTTTCACCTTCGTTGATTGTTGGTAGGATACAAGATGATGATTATGAAGACTTGTTCTTCTTCAGGGTTGACTTCATTATGTTGTTTGTGACAACGATGATCTCTTCACATGGGAATGGGCTTTGTAGGGAAGAGATTGCAAAGTGCTTTACTAGCAACACGAAGTTTGAAAGTATTGATTGGTGTGATTACATGATAAGGTCGCTGGAAACTTGTAAGCAAAAATGGAGACGCAGTGATCCAGGGTGCGCCTTCGCTGGCCCGTTGACTTTCTTGATGGTTAGTGGCTTAGATGAAGTTATGCCTTTTATATAGTTTGGTTTGTATTACTGTCTAACTACTTCTTTTTAATTTTGTTTGCAGTTACTATATGTTGATAGTTTTGCAGTTGGGAGTATGAACACTCCGGTAGGTGTTCGGGCTACGCGTGACTGGTCGCTTGACCTGCTAAGAAGACGTCAGGAATATGAGATAGAACATGGAGGCTTTGGGTTGGGGAGGTTAAATGAACTGACAGTTGACGCGATTGAAGCTGGTGGGCGGCCTGAATTCAGAGACGTTTTAACTGGTGGCAGGAATGATGACCTGGAGGTATGAATTTAGTAATTTTTTTTGTGTTCCTGAAAAAAAAAATGTCGTAACAAAAAATTTTTTTCAGGCACAGTTGCGTACCGCACATGAAAGTTTGACTGATTTTAAAGCATCAAAGTTGCGAATGGAGGGGATTTTATCATCATTGCGTACGCTTTATCCGAATAATAGTACCGTGGCTGGACTGGACGCAGAGTACAAAAGCACGTTACATCATCAAGCTGCTGTCAGAGTAGAGGAACCAAAATAATTTGTAACGCCGTCGAAGGCGATAAACGAGGTTGTTAGGGATTTGGCTGAGCAATACAAGAAGCCGGCACCGAAGGATGCAACGGACAGTTTTGAAGGTACACTTGACCCTTTAGTTTTTTCATACATTGGTGAAAAACAAAATTACTAAAAAAGTGATTTTGAGTTCAGGCTGTAGTGGGGCTGCTGGTGGGCCATCAGAGTCGTAGGAATCATCAGAAGATGGTGAATGGGTGATTGCCCGGGTTTCACCCCGTACCGCTGATGGTGTGCCGACAGATGATGGTATGAAATCAGTGACGATCACTGGTGATGATGGACTCCCCCGTGGTGGTAAGCAGCTCGTATTCATGTGTTTTTGCATGGGATTTGCTTTATTTATTTATTTTTTTTAATATTATCATAATTGAGTTCTTCTTCCCCTAATATTATCATACACATGAAAATAGGAGTGGTTACGAGTGGTGCGGCAGAAATGGTTTTCGCATCCAGTGCATGCTTGACGCCTGATGTCAAAACCGTTGAGACTGGAAAGGGGGTAAAGGTTACTGGGTAAGGGCCGAGCTCTATAGACAAAGAAATGGATGCACACAGGCGGATATTTGGACTTGCGACAATATGGACTAGCAATGATCGTAAGTGCGTTTTACCTTTGGAAAACACTTTTGTAAACCATTTTTTCAACTTATTTTGCTGAAAAAATAAATTGATATTAAAATGTGGCAGGCACATCAACTCGGGGCAAAGCACCGTTGAGTCAGCCAAGTTTCAGCCTGGGGCTGACGCAGGACATGCCGCCGACTGCGGGGCCAAGCGTTGGGATGCCAACTTTTAGCCTCGGCCTGACGCAGGAGCAACCTACAAATCTGAGCCAGCCCAGTTTCAGCTTAGGGATAACCCAGGAGGCGAAGGGATTGCAGAGCCCGGGGGCGATGTTTCTGGTAATGGGATTGAGGTTCGTGGGGTGACCGAGATAGTCGCGAAAACAGGAAACCCAAATCCACTGCCTAAAGAGCAAGAGCAAGGTTAGGGTTTTTTTTGGGCATAAAAACTTTCAGTGTTTTTTTAACAAGTTTTGTAGTTTTTGGGTTGTGGGTGGTTGTTTACACCGGTGTAAAGTTTATTACATAAACTGTTTTGCGTGTTGCAGTTGCGGGTCTGATCCAACCCAGTTTCAGCTTAGGGATAACCCAAGAGGCAAAAAAGTCCGAGAGCCCGGGGACGACGTTTGTGGTACTGGCATAGAGGTCCATGGGGTGCCCGACTTAGCGGCGAAAATAGCAAAACCACATGTACAGCCAAAAAAGCAAGAGCAAGGTTTGTTTTTTTTAATTTTTTTTTGTTTTTTTCTCTGGTGCCAAAGTTAGCCTGACATTGGTGTAACACAGGAAACAACGCGGCTGTGTACCAGCGCGTGTCAAAGGATATGGTAGCTAGGTTGCCCGTCATCTTAAACAATAAAATTGAGATAAACATACACAATACAAGAAGGGAGATACTTGTATGGGATTTGCTTTTCAAGACTGCTGATAAGACAAAATTGATGGAACGGGCAACGCTTGAGGCTACGAAACAGTAAGCCATCAAAAAATTATTAAGAAAAAAAATACTTTTTTATTGTATAACAACGTAGTTTACAAATACTTTTTATTATGTGCTACTGTAGAAAACAGGCCGTTGGATCTTCTGCGGATGTAACAGACATTGACCCCACCGAGCATTACCCGTAAGTAAAAAAACATACCTAGTGTGCAGGTTTTTGTTTTACATTTATGTCAAAAAAAGGGAATCTAACCCCCCTCCGTGGTTAGGTACGTAATGTTTGAGACCAGGTATGATTTTCAATCTGAAACCCCCTTGCTATAATCTCTGGCGGTCGGTAGGCGGCTCTACGAGTCGGTGGTGGATGCGTGGGTAAATGTCCTTAACAACGATAGGCTGTACGAGTCTGCTGGGGGGTGCGTCGCTTGTTTCTTCCAACTACTGCAATTGTGAGTAAAAACGTTCACGGCACTTGTATAGTTAACAAAAAAGTTTATTTTTGTTTATTGATTTTTTTGACGACCTATTTTTTTCCTCTGCTTTTATCAGGTTGACTGGATGTTGGCATTGGATGATGACCCGGACGGTAGCCGAGTGGCGTGTTTGAAGAATGGTATTTTGGCGGCTGTGTGCGGCAATGATACAAAGCTGGATCTGCAGTCATTCGACTTGGTTTTCGTACCCGCGCTACAGTTGGAGCACTATTATGTGCTCGTGTTCGACTTTAAGCATCTGGACATCTGCTACATAGATAACATTGTTCCTAGGAAGTCTCCTGTGGTGCTATCAGACAGCAACGCGTACTGTTTTAAGAGCACGCCTTTCAAAGTTGTAAGAAAACATTTGTGTTCGACTTTTAACATCAAGACATTCTGCTACAGTTAATTTTGGAAAAAAAAAACACTGATTTCTTAAATTTTGGACCGTAGAAACAAATCTTCATGGACTACCTTGTTACTGTTAATCACCCTAAGGCAGCTGCAATGAGTGAATGCACCGTAAGACGGGTTCCTTTGCCATGGGCTACCTCCAAGAACACTCAAGACTGCGGGGTTTTCGTTATGTGCCACATGGAGAACTACTGTGGGGAGTCGGCTCCTTTCAGGTGTGGCTTTAGACTGAATGGTCAAAGAAAGCAATCACAGTTGGACGCGTTGAGGAAGAGGTACGCGTCGCAAATCCTGTTGTCAAGCGCAAACATCTACACGGATCGGGTTTGGCGCGACGCTAACAGGGTTTGACGGAGCCAGTGCAGGGGCTGCCTTTGGTTTGTTATTTTGGGGGTCGGGTTTTAAAAAAAGACAATTCTTATTTTGATCGTACTTTAAAAATTGTGTGTTAAAACTGTTTAGTCGACTTTGCGCCTTAAACAATGGTATTATGTAGGTAAATGGGATGGTTTACTTAGGATAACTGGGATCGCTGAATGTTTTTTGATGTTGTGTTAACATCTATCTATATAATAATTGAGGTTAACTTGGGTTGAATGAAGCCCTTAGAGAGGGGTTGAGGTATCCATATTGAATATGGAGCTCCAACTTACTCACTATAAATACTCTTTTCTTATTTTAATTATCTACATACTTCCATCACACTCTCAATTCCTCACTATAAAAACCTCTTTCTTTTATTTTTTTTTCATTCAACATATCAAAACTCTCATACTACTCTTCTAATTCCAATTGACACTACTCAATATCAAAGCTCCGAATCTAATTCCTAACAAATCTTAGAGGCTTTCTTCTTCATCTTGCATCATTTCTTGATTATCCACAACTGATTAAAGGTAAACATCCTTACTACTCTTCTAATGTTGATTATCCACACATATTCAATCGGATTATGATAAACAGATTTGTAATATAGAAATATTCAATCGGATTTTTTTTAAAAGCAGATTTTCATTCATTTGAAGCGTACTTTGATTCATTTGAAAGCATATTTTCTTAAAAGCATATTTTCATTCAGATTTGTGATAACCGGATTTGTGCTAAACACATCATCAATTGGATTGTTTTAAACCGATGTGTAATATACCCATGTATTCAATCGGAATTTTTTTTAAAAACATATTTTCATTCATTTGAAATCATTTGAAGCGTATTTTCATTCATTTGAAATCATTTGAAACCGTATTTTTTAAAAGTATATTTTCATTCAGATTTTTAAAAACAGATTAAACGGAATCGTGATAAACACATATTAAATCAGGTTTATTATAAAGTAATAACAAAGATACTAATGAACTTTCTTATTAGTTTAAATGGAAATCATTCTTCTTAAGCACATATTCTAAAGAAACGGATTTTTATATTTAGATTTGTTATAACCGGATTTGTGCTAAACACATATTCAATCTGATTCTGATAAAGGGATTTGTAATATACAAATATTCAATCAGAATTTTTTAAAGGGATAATAAGGATTTTTTCATTCGGATTTTTGTTAATTTTATTACTATTCAATCGGTTTTACTAATGCTATGTTTTAACATTTAAAAAACAAGATTTGATCCGAAGACACAAATTCTAGGATCCAAGTAGGTATATGGAGCTCCAGCTTTGTATCTGTATTTTAGGTTTTGTTTATTTATTGACTAAATCCTTTTATGGTAAACTTAAATTCGTATTAATGTTAATATAAATTCGGTCAATTATTAAAAGATAGTAATAAATAAAATTAAATTGGGTCAAAATATTATTAATGTAAATTGATAACAATCATTAAGATTCAAATTTCAGATTAAATGACATTAAATTCGGTCAACTTTATTAATGTAAATAAATAACAATAATTCAGAATTAATGAAATTAAAATTGGTCTAATATTATCAGCCGAATATGGAATGTAGGTTTTCAAATAGCGAATCCGATCAAATGCTTAAGAAGTCGGTTTCATTAGTATTCAATCCTATATTCCATATTCGGCTGATAATATTAGACCAATTTTAATTTCATTAATTCTGAATTATTGTTATTTATTTAGAATTAATAAAGTTGACCGAATTTAATGTCATTTAATCTGAAATTTGAATCTTAATGATTGTTATCAATTTACATTAATATATTTTGACCCAATTTAATCTTGGTTATTACTATCTTTTAATAATTGACCGAATTTATATTAACATTAATACGAATTTAAGTTTACCATAATAAGCCTTATTTATTATATAGAGGTTAATTATATTATTTTTGTAAAGTTTGTATAAAAATAAATGAATATTTTCGTTAATCATTTAAAGCTATTTACAAAAATATATTTCAGGATAAATGTAAGCATAAAGTTGACAAACCTAGCGACAATTACCTATGTATTTAAATTTGATTGAAATAAAGTTGAAAATTACCTAATATATACAACATATGTAAATTAAATTTAACTTTAGTCAACAATTACCTAAAATATATATCGTATTTAAATTAATAATAATAACATTATTAAGTTCAATTAAAGATATTTAATAACCGTAAACACAATTTTGTTCTACATTGTTTATACAAATATAAAAAAATAACAAATTAAAACCACTAATAAAATTTAACGCACCCTTTGAACCCAAAAAATGCAAAACCCATTCCAATTAAACTGGCCCAATTATGCCCAACGTCTCTCTTTTACCCGGATTCACCAAACATGCCATACAAAAACGTACCGAACAATGTTCAGCAACTTATAACTTAAAAAAGTTTTTCCAGCCTAAACTTAACTTAGGAAACAAATTTAAATTAACCATTTCAGACATTAAATTATCAATCAATCATTACTAAAATGGATTACCAATCGATTAAACTAATACGAGATTATTTAATCTCTAATTTTGTATAATTGATTAAATTATACGAATGATAATATTGATTAAATTATAATTGATTAAATTGATTTCATATACTTGATCAAATTTATGGTTTAACGGACAATAAAGAATAAATCATAACTAATATTATTTATTATCATTAACAATAATTGACCCAAAATTTAGGATTACCATAATTGACCGAATTTAATGTTATTTATTACAATTTTTTAATCTGATTAATTTATATTACTATTAATACGAAATTGATTAAATTATACGAATTGATTAAATTAATACGAGATTTTTTAATCTCTAATTTCGTATAATTGATTAAATTATATGAATGATAATATTAATTAAATTGATTTCGCATAATTGATCAAATTTATGGTTTACCATAATAAAACGTATTAATTTTTTTTGTATGAATGATTGATCATGAATCAATTTGACCCGAAATTTAGGATTACCATAATTGACCGGATTTAATGTTATTTATTATGATTTTTTAATCTCACTAATTTATATTACTATTAATACGAAATTGATTAAATTATAAGAATTGATTAAATTAATACGAGATTTTTTAATCTCTAATTTCGTATAATTGATTAAATTATAGGAATGATAATATTGATTAAATTATAATTGATTAAATTGATTTCGCATAATTGATCAAATATATGGTTTACCATATTAAAACGTATTAATTTTTTTGTATGAATGATTGATCATGAATCAATTTAACCCGAAATTTAGGATTACCATAATTGACCGAATTTAATGTTATTTATTATGATTTTTTAATCTCATTATTTAATATACTATTAATACGAAATTGATTAAATTATACGAATTGATTAAATTAATACGAGTTTTTTTAATCTCTGCTTTCGTATAATTGATTAAATTATACGAATGCTAAAAATGATTAAATTATAGTTTATTAAATTGATTTCGTACAATTGATCAAATTTATGGTTTAGCATAATAAAACGTATTAATTTTTTTGTATGAATGATTTATTATGAATCAATCATTCCTGAAATCTAGGATTACTATAATTGACAGAATTTAATATTATTTATTACGATTTTTTAATCTCATTAATTTATATTACTATTAATACGAAATTGATTAAATTGATTAAATTATACGAATTGATTAAAGTAATACGAGATTTTTTAATATCTGATTTCGTATAATTGATTAAATTATACGAATGATAATATTGATTAAATTATAATTGATTAAATTATAATTGATTAAATTGATTTCGTATAATTGATCAAATTTATGGTTTACCATAATAGCTCTCATTTATTTTTTTGGATAAATGATTGATTATGAATCAATTTGACCCGAAATTTAGGATTAATATAATTGACTTATATATTTATAATATTTACTTCATATAATTTACAATTAAAACATCCGTGTATTAACAATTATGGTATAGGTTGATTTGTTATAAATTTACGTTTCATAATTTATCATTAATGATCATCAAAAGATGATTGCAATTAGTTTGGTAATTTTAAGCATTTATCATTGACTTACGTCTAATTCCAATCCTTCCATTTTTATACTTTATCTATTTAATTACATTGATCCACATCAATCACAATTGTTGTACACACAATAATCTGATCGTGGAATAGCATTCGAACTTATAAGTATACCTTTACGACGTTTATATTATTTTGTTATGTTATGTTATTGTTATGTTATGATATAGATATAATGTATTTATAATTCATTTTTGAGAAATATGATGTTTTAAGTTTCGTGACTTTTTATGAATACTCATTTTCTACAATTGAATAAGGACTTGAATTAATAATGAAAAAATCGACTAAATTATTATTGCTTTCAGATGTGTTTGAAAGCGGATTCGTTCCATGTGTATGAATATTCATCTTTTCATAATGTCAATTTTCGTATTAATTATCTTTTATTTTCAACACTTTTATTCATTCCTAATTTTAGTATAATCTTGTGTACACCCAAAGAGAACAATGGCCGCCGCACAAGCACAAGAGTTTACCATGGTTAACGAAATTGATGTCAACCAAAATGATTTTGCTTTGAAGCTAAAGATTATTCGGCTTTGACGTCAACCTAATCGTCGCAATTGTAGATGCACGAAGTGCGACTAGTGATTGGATCTACAAAGTTAACATGTGTTAAAAAGTGCTGATGGGTTGAAAGTGAAATGCTGATGGGTTGAAGGTGGAAAAAGTGGGCGAACGTAGAACAAAGTGGGCGAACCTGGAATCAAACTGGGCGAATGTGGAAAAAGTCCACATTCGACCATCTATACTGGGCGAATGTGGAAGAATTCCACATTCGACCATTCACAGTGGGCGAACGTGCAGAGTCTATAAATAGATTTTGTGAGTTTTTGAGAGAAAGAAAGTCATTAGGTGTGTGTGTTTTGAGGTGTTGTTCCAGGATAGTTTGAGAGAGTCTGTGTTTGAGTTAGATTAACTGTATTGACATTGTAATCAAGTTTATCATCAAGTTAATCTATGAAAATGATTGAAAATGACTTTGATTGTGTTTTGATTTGAGTTTACATCAGTTTGTTCAAAGCTAGGGTTTCCGCACCTGGTTTTGTAACTTGTATGATCATATAATCCTGTTTTCGTGTCAAATTATATCCTCTACAAAGTGGTATCAGAGCTCTAGTAGTAGCTGAAAGAAAGCGACAACAATTACTGAGACAAAATTCTCAAGTTGACAACAGTTGGGGATTTCCAATGACACCAAAACCAACTGATGAAATGGTACATGTTAACAAGTGTGTTAACAGAGAAGGTGTTCAAAGAAATGTTGTATGTTTAGCCAAACAAATGAGACATGATGATTCAAGTGAATTGTCAAAGAGTGAGTTGAGTTCTGATACGAGTTCAGAACAGAGTAAATCAGAACAGAGTGATACCTCAAATGGTAATGCAAAATCTGATAATGGTAATAAATCAGATGATGAGGTAAGTGCTAGTTGTTCTAAATGTGTCAAGTTGAATCGTGAATTGATGACACTTATTGAGGACAAACAAAAACTAGCAAATGAACTAGAAAATTGTAAAAACCAAATTAAAGTTTTTGAAAACAATGAAAAAGATTTGTTAAATAAAATTGAGTCTTTAAAGAAGGAAATGTTAGAAATGAATAAAAGTGTTTCTAAGAATACTTCCACATCAGAATTGGAAATTACAACACCTTGCGTTGTTAATTCTGATTCTGAAGTGAAACAAATGTTTGAAAAGAAAACTGAAAATGTGGCAACAACTTCAGAATCTGAATCTGAAGAAAAACCCATATTCATGTTTCCTGAAGGAGTTGAAGGATCCTACATGGTGGAAGGACATGACAAATTGATTTTCAACAAAGATTTTCTAATTGAGAATATCGAACAATCTCTACTTAAATGTATTTTTGTTAATAATATCGATTTGTTAAATCAGTTTAGAAATCAATTTGATCATCTTCATTTTGAACTCAGTCCTAACCAACATGAGAATAAAGAGGATCAAAAGAAAAATGTTGAAAATAAAAAGGGTTCTAAAGTAAAAGAACCAAAACCAAACAAATCGAAAGGAAATGATCAGATGAAAAATTCTTATCAAAAGAATTCAAGAAATTTTTCATCTAGATCATATGACTATTATGATTATTCATATAACTCTCGATTTGATGGTTATTGGGGAGACAACTCACCACAGTATTCTCATGGTTATGTTGAATGGAGAAACTGTTTTGAATGTGGTGAAGTTGGTCATATTGCTGCTCATTGTCCCTATTGGTATTGGGATGACGGGTATGCATATGATTTTGTTGAATATAGGTCTTGTTATAACTGCGGAGAGTGTGGGCATTTAGTTGCTTACTGTCCGTATGTTAAACAGAGAAAGACCGAAGTAAAATTTGCTAGAAATTCAGGCAATGTCAGAAAGCCTGTATCCCCAAAACCAATCAAGAAGCAAAAGGGGAAACAGGTTGTGTATGACAATCGTAACAAAATTGCCTTGAATAAAAATGGAGATTGTGGACGGGTTGCTAAGGTAAGGGGGAGTTCTAAGGCTAAGCCTAAGAATAACTCTAAATCTGGGTCTTCATCAGTTAAGTCTGAGAAGATTCCAAACAAAGTTCAGAAGCAGGTTTCAAATAAGAAATCTGAAAAGTCGAAAATTAAAACAATTTCAACAAAATCTAAAATAAACTCTGAACGTGTTTGGAAACCCAAAGCACTTTCTAAATCAATAGCAATTTCTACTTCAAATCAATCCATTGAAAAACCAATTGATTTCTCAAAAGGAGAATGGATTGATGTTCCAAGAATTGACGATCTTGGACGACCCATCATTGTGAAGGGATGGGTACCTCTCTCATGCTAATTGTTTAATAAGTGTGCAGATTGTTCCAGACAGACCTATTAGCTGTTCTTTGATATGCTGATAGTGGAGCATCTGTATACAAGCTATTTATTGGAGAGGTGAAGGTCAAGGAAGGGTTATTGAAGAAGGAAAACATGATTTCAACAGAAAGGAGAGTGTTTGTAGTCTGTTTCCAACCTGTGAAGCCGGAAAAAGTTGCAATCTCATGCAATTGCTCTCAGGTGTTGGATTTCAATAACAGATACGACAAAATGGTTTGCTAATTGAAAAATCTTAATGAGTCTAGTAATCTGAGAGGAAAATGGTTTTAAAACTGAATGAGTAAACCGCATCGGATATCATTTTATTTTGTTTTTCCTTCAAAAGTTTAAAAAAAAATCCAAAAAATATGCGTATTTTTTAGATTTTTAGGGGGAGAAAATTTCAGAAAAATCAAAATAAAAAATAGAAAATTAAAAATGAGTTTTTCCTGGAGAAAAAGAGGAGATGATAGTACATCAGTGGACTGTCAGACGACTCTAAAAACAAAAATGAATTAAAAACATTGAGTAGCCATTACAATTATATATTGGTAGGCTTGAAATCAAAGTTTAAAGTTCAGCATGGTGATATAAACTTAAAATCAATAACTGATAATCATGTGGATCAACGTATCGTTGGCATATGGTCTTAGTACCGAAATTTCGTTTGATAGATTGCCAAAATCAGAGGTTTCGGGTCGTTATATTGAAAGTTATCTGGGGATGGCCTAACTGATCTTTTGCTGTATTAGTTTACAGACCTAGATTCAGTTAGGGTATCTTATTAAAAGATCTTTAATGACAAAACCATAAGTTACCGAATGAGGAACTTAACATGTGTGATGATAATCAAAGATTATCTAATGCATCGTATCAATACAATGATGAAAATCATGTATGATATTAGTCCTCACCCTGGTAGAGTGCACAAGTTGCTTTGAAGCATTAATTTGCTGACCTGTCACCACTGTGCCTCATACCTTGTAACTAATGGATAACTTCAGTATAATCACGCGTTACGATGAAGCTTTGTGCAATTCTTGATACGGGAATGTGTCGCGAATGCGGGGACCATAGATTACTCAGTATCTAATATTACCATAACGTATCTAAAGTGCTGAGCAATGAATGATGATTTTGAGTTTAAGTGGACAAACATACTGGTAATGGTTGTAGGATGCTCAATGATAAAAACAGAAAATTGATCAAAAATAGTTATGACTGACTGTTTCAATACTGATATGATCCTCTTACCAGAAAATTCACAAAAATATGTTGAATTTACTTTTATGCAATTACATTTAAAAATTGAAAAAGATTTTTGGTGTGTTTTAGCATAAACTTTGAAAAATCAAAAAGTTTTGTTTCAATTTTATTTTTGATAACCGATGTTGGAATACTAAATGTAAAGGCTCAGATGCTTAAAAGTTGAAAAAGACTGCAAATTTTCAAGTTTCTGGTATATATTGAAAATGTTTTATAGTTCAGGGGGAGAACTATTAAGGGTCAAAAGGAATGTGAAGAGTACTTCCGAGATTTTTGTCGTGTCTAACGCCGGTTGTAGTTTGTGCAGTTTTTAGTAAATTTTTCTGCAGAATCAAACACAACAGGTGCACTACTCATGACTCATCGACAAAGAGTGTAACCGAACAAGACCCGAACCTAAACATCAAGATTACCAGAACAACAGAGGCCAGTAAAAGGTTAAAGAATTGACTGAAGATTGAAAGAATTCAAGATTATTGTCTATCTTTATCTCTGGATCAGCAAATGTCAAAGCCAAGATTTCTTGAGTCTGTCTGAGATTTCAAAGCTTACTGGAGAGATAGATAGGAACTTCGACACAAACGTGCATGAAGATGGAAAGTTTTCAATCAAGACTTGAAGAATTGATAACTTTCTGATCTGGTACATCACTAGCTAGGTCCAAGGGGGAGATTGTTAGTGCATTATTCATGTATGTCCCTAGCTAGTGATCCGGTACAGAATGTCGAAGGTTCAGATAATCAGAAAACGACAAAGACTTAAACCCAAAGACAATCCAATCAATAGTCGAGGGGGAGTTTGTAGATGCACGAAGTGCGACTAGTGATTGGATCTACAAAGTTAACATGTGTTAAAAAGTGCTGATGGGTTGAAAGTGAAATGCTGATGGGTTGAAGGTGGAAAAAGTGGGCGAACGTAGAACAAAGTGGGCGAACCTGGAATCAAACTGGGCGAATGTGGAAAAAGTCCACATTCGACCATCTATACTGGGCGAATGTGGAAGAATTCCACATTCGACCATTCACAGTGGGCGAACGTACACGTCTATAAATAGATTTTGTGAGTTTTTGAGAGAAAGAGAGTCATTAGGTGTGTGTGTTTTGAGGTGTTGTTCCAGGATAGTTTGAGAGAGTCTGTGTTTGAGTTAGATTAACTGTATTGACATTGTAATCAAGTTTATCATCAAGTTAATCTATGAAAATGATTGAAAATGACTTTGATTGTGTTTTGATTTGAGTTTACATCAGTTTGTTCAAAGCTAGGGTTTCCGCACCTGGTTTTGTAACTTGTATGATCATATAATCCTGTTTTCGTGTCAAATTATATCCTCTACAGCAATCCTAACGATGTTTACTCAATTGAGATGATACTAATTGACGAGAATGTAATTCCCAAATCCATATTTTTTTTACTAACATTCTATTTTAGTATTTCTTTATTTACTTTACACTGTTGAATATATATATATATATATATATATATATAGTCGTAGATTATATTAATGGATTCTTTACTCCTAAAATCACTTGTCAATTACACGATTAAAGGAATCATGGCGTGATTTTCGTATGAATAAATTTATTGTTTGAATCGATTTTTAGTCTTATTTATTATGGTAACTTATTAAGATTTTTAATCTTATTTATTATGATTTTGATGTTATTAATTAAGATTTTAATCTAATTTATTGATTATTGATATTACTATTTTTACGACTTTCCTAATATTAGTTGTCAATTACACGATTAAAGGAATCATGGCGTGATTTTTGTATGAATAAATTTATTGTTTGAATGTCTCTGTATTATAATATTATTTATATTTAATGTTTAATTTGATGTTTATGTTGATTTGCATTAAAATTTAAATAAACATAAAATATAATTTATTAATTTAGCTTCAATAAACATAAAATTTAATTTATTACATAACGTTTGTGGTTATACAATACATTGGTATATTAACATTTAATGTGTAGGTGGATTTTTTATAATTTACGTTTCATAAAACATAATATGGCGTTATAGTAAAAGGGATAGCTTATAACAATAAAAATCTTTATAATATTTATAGATTATTTCCAAATATGACATGTTATGGTTGGGTATGCCATTTTTTTTGTTTGTATAGTTGGTTTGGAGTATAATATGGATAGTGATTTTGTAATTTTTGTTTGGTTTGAATCCTGATACCTTTAAAGTAATGGTTTATATTGGTTTCACATATAGTATTAATAATGAGTTTGTAATGTTTTCATTTGATGTTAGTTATAGATATTTTATGAAGTGAATTATGTTTTTACTTTCTTTTCCTTCATAATTACCGTTTACTTCGTCATGTGATATTTTGATTCATGATATGTTTTAATGTACTAATTAAATCCGATGAAGTTATTTTGTTCTATTTACATATTTCGTCACTTTTTATTTATCCTTTGTTCTACACGTGTAACAAATCATATTTTGTATAAATCGTTTAATTTTTATTTATAATTTTTTAGTTATATGTTTTGTTAACTATATTTATTTACTTTGAATTTTAATATTCATTTGCATCCTGTTACGATAAATATGTTATTATTCATTTCATTATTTGTTTTTAAATCACATCCAATCAAACATTTGTCGATTCATATATTCATTATTGAGTAAGATTAAACATTTTTATGATATTTTGCATGCAACGAAAATCCATACGAGTTGTCTTACGTAAGTTTCAATAAATAAAATTTGCATACTACAATCTTTATAAAATAATTTTCTCATCTGACTCGGAGATGTACCGGGTGTACACCCGGGGCTCTAACCTAGTATCTTTTGTTGTATTATTAACACTGTGGTGGTATGTTTTTTTAGTAAGTTTTACATCTGTGTGCTTTTATTCAAATCGTATAACAAAAAAAATGAACAGTGTTTACATATGCTGACTGCGTTTTTTACATCGGTGTAAACGAAAAAAAGACGGTACCAAAATGATGTTACGTGTAAGTTGATGTATCGTGGCCCACTTGATACCGAATATCTAGGCCCAGTTGTACAAACTAGTGCAGAACAAAAAAACACAAACAGTTGATATGATAGGGGCAACGTGGCCCGCTTTATTCCCATTTCTTATCTGTTTCAAATATTTTACACTGGTGTAAAATATGACAGGGCAGCGTGGTGAAGAAACAAACAAACAATTGAGATGATAGGGTGCAGCGTGGCCCACTTTGATGACATTGGTTATTGTGATAATGTATTTACACTGGTGTAAACCACAAAAAAAGGACAGAAAAAAGTATTGGTCACATGGGTGATTTTATTCCTTACATTTTCACATGGGTGATTTATGTTTTTTTCAACTGCATGCATGATTCTATGCATAGCATTGGTCACATGCTTTTTTACTATTTATATCATCCTCCAATTTATAAGGGGGGATTCACTCATCGATACTCAGGGGGTGAGAAAAGAAAAAAGGGAAAAAACAGTTTGCAACAACTTTTCTTCACAAAAAGGTAGTTTTTAGATATATACAAAACAACATACCCTTGTCCTTGGTGTAAAAACATACCTCTGAAAAAAATGGTTATGTTTGTTTATTTGTTGTTTTTTTTATTAATTTTACTAGGCTTCGTTTTTGTTGCTGAGAATTTTTCACTTGTTAAAAAAATAACACAGGGAAAAAGCCTACATAAAAGAGAAAGGGTGGCGGTGACGAACGACCTCACAAGTTTCCACGTAACAACAGGAAGGGGAAGCTAGTGCAAGTATGGGATCGTTCGCAAATGGGTATAACGTACAACAAACCTGATCCTCCACCAAACACCGGTGTAATGATTAGCCCTCCACCAATGCAGCGGCCAACTACCCCCCCTGATTTCAACGTTCAACCCACTAACAACACGTATGGCCCGAGACCAACCTACGGCCCAACGCCGGTGTTTACTAATGACAAGGGCAAGTCACTCGCATACGATGCGTACGGGCCCAGACCAGGCTACGGTCCGCTGCCAGTGTACCCTCGTCAGCACAACGTATTTCTAGAGGGGCCAAGGTACCACGAGGGGCACACTACATGGGCGGGTGTCCCATACACGCCGCGTAGGAAGGGGACTGAGGTAAAGCTGCTAGACATGGGGTATGGAGAACCATTGGATGAAGAGGCGCAACCTGATGTACCGGTGACTAATCGTAACATCAATGGTGGTTCTGGCAAAACCAGCCGCGGGAAACAAGTCGCGACTCCTACACCAAAAGCCGTCGACTACAAGTCAAAAAAAGTTTCCGAGGAACCCTACAGCCCAGCAGATGCGTACAAGGACCTTGGGTACGACGTGGTGGGTTTCGACTGGCCATCGGAAGACGAAACAGATTCAGATGCAATCATGTCGCCGAAAGGGCGTGATTAAAAGACTAGTGTCTATGGTGTACTCTGATGCAGTCTGTATGTGTAAAAAAATAATGTAGGTTTGGCTTCGTTTCCTGTCTGTGTTTATGTATGCTGAAGCTTGTGTGTCTTATGTGTAGGTATTTTACACTTGTGTAAAAATAACCCCCTGTTTAAACTATCTTAGTTTGATATCTATGCTGTACTCTTATTTTGGTATCTATGCATGTAGAAGCTTGTGTGTCTTATGTAGAGGTATTTTACACTGGTGTAAAAATACCCCCTATTGATATCTATGTTGTACTCTTCTTTTGGTTTGGTATCTATGCATGTAGTATGTTTCCATAAAAACTGGTGTAAATTACACTGGTGTAATTTATCCCCATTGAGCTCTGATGCAGTTTGCAGTGTAAAAAAACATGTAAAAACATATAAAAAAGATACTTATATAAAAAGGAGGGAAACCCCATACAAACCTACGCACCACCCTGTGCCCCAACTGTTCTTAGACATTGTCATGGTTTACAAAATATGCCCGTTCCACAAGTACTACGTACATGCGGAAGAGATATTTACACCATACCATAAAATAAAACAGCCACCCAACCAAAAAACAAACTGACAGGCTACGAGTATTGTTTAGTTACATACCATAAAGCATAATAAGAGGGGGTGGGGGGTATATTCTAGCAGCTGCTGGGGGGCCCGTTCATACCAGAACTACGGTTCTGCATCCTTCTTCTTCGTGGGGCAGTTCCTGGAATCGTGGCCAGTCACGAACTCTAGACAGGTCTTGCATTGGCGCGGATGCTTCTTGTTTTTTGTCACAGCTTTCTCGCCCGGACCCACTAATCGACGATTGGTACCGCATCCCTTGTTCCTAATGCCATGCGGATGGCTGCAGGAAACTTCAACCTTTTCTGGAACACCTAACAAGTTGGTGATGACATTCTGGCTCGAACCCTCTGGTTCCGCTGACTCCACAACCTTCCCCAGCAGATAATCCTTCATCCCCTTCAATTGCTCTGAAAACATAGTTAAACGGTCGGGTGAAAGACTTAAGCGATCAACGCATTGGTTGAACATATCTAGCAACTCATTGCGCCTGACTGCGCTATCACTTTGGTCGACCCCGTAACGAGAATCTATGGAAAACACAGATTTTGGGAGCGCATCGCGCCTCCACCGGTCCATGATGTACTTGTCAAGGATTTCCTCAACCTTGGTGTACCTAAAGACACAGAATATATGACGACACAAGTATCCGATTCGCGTCCACGAATTACACGAACATGTTACATCCCCGTTGGCAATATCGACCTTCACCTGTACACAAGAAGGGGAGGGGGATAAAAAAAGTTAAAAATAAATACAGAAACAAACATTACAAAAAAATAACACAGCCAAAACAAAAAACTCAATCAAAGCAAGATTAAGGTCGTACCGTGTAGTCATTCACTGGGTCTGTCCGTTTGTCAAGATGTGTAACGGTGTACACCTTCATATCGTCAGCCTCGTCTTGCTTTGTAATGAAACACCACAAGAACGCTTTCTGAATTTCCTTACGAACTTCGTGGAATATCGTTTGCGAATAAACCACAACACACTACTTTTCAACCTCCATCCCAGTTTTTAATTCAGGCACCCGACTATCAGTTTGAAACACTGCAACCCTCTGCTTGTATCTCTAGGAGTCCATGGTGGTATCGAAACACAACAAAAACTGCACAAGCGTATTAGCCCAACTAGAGTTAACCTTGAATGCTGCATTCGAACTTTCGCACCGCGATGTAGTCTTCATTAGACACGACATGGGGATTTCGCGGAAGTATGCTAGGACCCAAAGCTCCCTGATATTGAACATGTCTCCTAACCAGTCATTCCCAGTCAGCCCATACTTGTCAAGTAACTTTCCCCACCTGGTTTCAAATGTGGACGGTTTTATGTAGACGTTCCAAACAAGCTTGTGGATTGCAGCCCGTACTTCTGAATTGTCAACATCCCTTCCAGCAAGCTATTTTTTTTCTAAGCCAAAATTCAAAAAAAAAAAAACACACCAAATTTCAGCCAGATTAAAATAAACCACTGCTTGGCTGGTGTAAAACAACATAAATAAAAACATAAAAAAGCGCACTACCTTGGATGGTAGCTTCTTCATAATGTGCCACATACAGAGCCGATGCCTTGCCTCAGTAAATATTGCTGCCCCCCGCTTGCTTCATCGTTGGATCCTGATTCGTTAAAACCAACTTAGGTTGCTTCCCATGCGCTCTAAGGAACGTGTTAAGCAACCAACAATAGGACTCGATGGTCTCATTAAACAACAGGCCTGCCCCAAACGTAACACATCGTTTGTTGTTGTCGACTCCGGTGAAGGGGACAAAAATCATATTATACCTGATCAGAAAAATTACACACACAAAAACAAACAATTTTTGTTAAAAAAAGAAAGACGCAAAAAAAAAAAAAACACATAGTACACAGATTCCAGAAAAAAAACAACATAAAAAGTGATAGTTTTACCTGTTTGTCTGATATGTTGCATCAAATGCAAGCACGTCACCAAAAGCTTGATAATTCATCAGCCCAGAAAACATACCTAAGCTCCCCATTAACAAGGCTGTACTTGAAAGAGAAGTTCGGCAAATTCTTAACCCTCTCATTCAACTTGTCAATCAACATCTGCGAATCCCTGCTTCCAATAAACATGTGCATGCTCCTTGGAAATTCTTGTAGTCAGCAGGAGTACCCCTGACATTGTGATGTCCTCCTTTCAGACTAACCTGCATCCTATGCGCTACTGATGGACCAACTTTGTTGAGGCTTAGACGATGGATGAAATCTTTTGTTGCGAAATCTAGCTTCCTCCCTATTTTGGTTAAGTCCTTGTTATAAGCAGGAACCAACATATGATTGTGCGCCTCTTCGAAATGATAAATCTCCCACATCGACGTAATGTTGCATATCTTGGCTCTGATGCTTGCTTTACAATCGCACACCTGGAAAGTTGAGTGCCTGATTTTCAGGGAAGTTTCATCTGGCAGGTCGAACTTCCTTTTGGTTTGCGGTTTACCAGCCTTGGAGCACAAAATGTACCTATGGGTGATGACACCTTTAGCCCTTTTCACGGTTCCAATCCTGATGGAAAACCCACACTTCTCTGCATAGGACTCATACATTTTAACAACATCTTGCCACTCCCTGTACCTAGCATTCATGTCCGGTTTTACACTGTCATCTACTATGGGTTTCCAGTAGCATGTACCATTGGGCGTAAACCAGTAAGCACACCCAGCCCCTACAAAAAAAAACAAAATAAAATAAAAAGGCTGGTAAAGACTAACCTTTACACTGTCATCTACTACCTCTTACGTTGGTGTAAAAAAAGCCTGGTCAAAGACTAACCTTTACACTAGTGTAAACTATTAAAACAGTAATGTTTATCCCCCTTGACCATGGTTTTTTCTGTAAGAAACCCTAGAAAACACAAGCTGATTCCGTGACTATGGACGAAGACGATCATGCCGGTGATGGTATTGGAATATTCTCCTGCAACACATCCACCATCTCTTCATCATCAACGACGACCCTTTTCCCCTTGTCTTGAATCGAACGCACACTACTCTCCTCCCTTCCATTGTCTTGTTCTGAGCTACCTTGATCTTTTTTGGTGAGGATAACTGCAACATCCTCTATTTCTTGTTCGGAGAATATTCCAATACCATCACCGGCATGATCGTCGTCGTCCATAGTCACGGAATCAGCTTGTGTTATCTAGGGTTTCTTAGGTTTGTTTAATTGGGAGAGACTTTGATTTACTTTTTGTGGTGTTTGCATGTCTGTAAAATGTATATAATGTTGATATATATCGAGTTTAGTGAGAGAAAGTTGTGGGCGGGAAATAACACCTTGGGATATGTATAAATGGCTGACACAATGGACAATAATTCAACAAAGAAAGCTGATTAAAAAAATCTGATTGTACTTAAATGAGAGATAAACAATGTGTTTAGACAAAATTGCCCATTAATAAAAAACACAATAGAAGCTTATGTGTCAGATTTCTATTGGACCATCCTAGTTCTTAAGTTCTCTCAACTCAAATGGGTTCTCATATAAACCCATTCATATATATATATATATATATATATATATATATATATATATATATATATATCACTTTCGTTGATTTTATATGTTTAAGTATTCATGCAATAGAAGCGCAATAAAAATAATAATTACAAAAGTAAAAGTAAGATATTAGTCGGTCTGAGCTTAATGTATACCTTGACACGTGTATGTCCTGTATGCTTGTATATGAGTTGCATATTGCCATCTTATTTTGACACCATGACATGTATTACGTATACAACCAATCCTATTCAGAGTGTGTTTGGTTACGCAAGTATATGACCATTATACGTATATACAAATCTTATATATGACCCACATATATTTATACGACCCGTATATTTGCATAGCCAAGCATGAAGTATCTGACATTCCCTTACTAGTACGACTAATAGCTACGTATACGAGTATTATACAATGAGGTCAAAATAGGTTTTTGGGTTTTACAAATAGTATGACCCTTTTAAGTACTTTTGATATGAAATACGACATGAGAAACTAACGATAATTTTTAGGAACTCAATGCCTAAACCAAATAATGGTATCAACTTTAAAGTAATTCCTGAACACAAACCAAAAGCATAAGCTTTTACAATGTGGCGAAAAATTGAATTCTTAACCATTTATACGTTAGAATTAAGATAAACTACGTTTGTCACATGTTGAAACATTTTTTTTTAATTTTCTAGAAATTAAATAAAACGATCCAAGATATTGTTAGCCTTAGTCAAATGCATAAAATACCCTTCAATAACGACTCAAACACAAAAACAAATGTCATTTATGCACATTGGTTAATCATTCTTTCTAAGATGAACTCCTCAAAGCCACCATGGCTTTTCAATTAGATCTTTGGAGAACATGTACCGAAATCTTGAGTTATAAGGCAACCATTCGATGATTTGCGATGTTTTCTTACTGGTTTTATGTTCGGCGCATTTCTGTATGGAATCACAAAGCTTTTTGTCAACATTTTCGGTTATCCATTTCACAAGCTTGTCTGGAGAGATGTTGTTGGCTTCCTTCCCGAATCTTTCAACTAATTTTGGAATGAAAACTTTCTTTGATTTCTTGACGATTATGTTTGATTCAAGAAACTCCCTCGTTGCTACTTCTAGCTCCTCTTTGATGTTTGATGGTGTGTACACTTTTAGCTAACAAAACGGTAAAAAGTTAAATGTTTTCTATTTCTTTTTCATTTTGAAACCATGGGATTGTTCTAGTGAACCGTTTTATTCAAGAATTGTAGTAATATTCCTTTTTTAATCATATAATGAGAATATTAAAATAGACAAAAAAAGTGTTTGATGGTCGATATAGAAAAAAAAACCCACCACCCATTTGACCCATGGCCAATCTGCCTATCCTGCCAAACTTTAGAAAGCAAATGGTATAGTCTTCATGTTTAGTAATTAAAAACTTACGACAGGATCAGATGAAGTTCCTGTGCAAAGAGCAAAACACAAAAGTGGCTGGTGATACTCAAGTCCAAACTTTGTTCCAATGCGTTGTCTTTCTTCTCCTGATTTCTTCCACAACGCAGTTGAAAGAATTGTCTCCAGCCACTAGTATTAATTAATTAGTGCATATATATAAAACTTGTTAATTTCATGATCAAAATCATAGGGTTAATACTACACTTTCTTGTTTTTTTTTGCGAAAATTCCCATACCACGTAAAAAGATATATCGAAAAAAATCACTATCTTCGTTCTTCATATATTAAATTTCCTAAACTTGTCTCAAACACATGTATCTATTGTTGTTATTATTATTATTTTAAATAATGACTTGTTAACTCTTAAATTGGTCAAGATTTGATCAAGTGACCTTCAACATGTTGTAAAAGAAATTGCCCCATCTAATTCTGACCAATTTAAGAGTTAACAAGGCATATTTTTTTAAAATACGTGCATTTTAAAGAAGTTTAGGGACTTTAATATTCAAAAAATAGTCTAGTGACTTTTTCATGTAATTTTTTACAAGTTGAGGAAGGACTTTAATATATCAAAATTAAGTTGAAGGAAGGACTTTCCGGGAAAAAATTAAAAGTATATCGGTTTCTATGATATTACCCCTAAATGACTAAATCAAAGTATATAGTTGGGTACCTTTCCAACCCTAGGGGGTGCGGAACCTAAATATGGCCTGCTCGATGGCATTTGCGCTTATCATATGACCACCGATTTTATAAGCAGCCTGCACTACACAATAGGGAGACACACGTTATCGACAAATAAATTCAATACAAAGTGTTCAACAACCTCTAATTGTAAATCATATTATAACCAAAGTCAATCCAACAGGTGGTTTGAAACCATGTAACATCTATTAAGAGATATGTGATCCTTTTTAGTAAGGAAGTGCACTACCTTGTGAAATAAAGTTACCCTTCTCAGAGAGCTGTGGGGAATCCCGTATGCTAAATAGGCCTACATGACCAAAATATTAATGAAATGACACATGTGTTTGTTTATGTCTGTCTATGTTATTAAATAGTATATATGATAAAAGCGAAGTGAGCTTACATGCATAATCATGGAATTATACACATTGATCCAGAACGCAATTTGAGCGTTTGTGTCCATATTGCTCGGGTTCAACTTCTCTAGTTGCTCCACTAAAAGTCTGAACAAAGAGAACTCTTAAACATTAACTCTGGTTATCCATTACAATAGTATCCTTGAACATGGTGGGGTGTTTGCGCTTCACAAGATCTCCTCTTTAAGTGAACTCAGGTTCTTGCTGGGTTCACGCTTAGCGCCCTAACAAATACAATATCATGATCCAGTTACGACTAAGCTCTGGGACCTCCCAATCTGTCACATCTATCGGTTTCCCGAAATAGTAGAGCTTAACGTCAACCGGACTTTCATCGGTCGAGGAATTTACAACACTTCCCCGGTCTTGACTTGCGGAATTCACCAAGAGTCCCACTAAGCTCTTGCGATAATTCGAGCTTAATCGTCACGAGACCAATTTTGATCGATATCTCCGTTCCACTGGAGTATCAAGAATTTGGCCTGTTACAATTCCAGCGCTTATCGACACCCTCTCAGAGCATAACTCTCAGTGAAAGCCTATTACTAGTTCGAAGTTCTTAGGGCCTACGCCTTGTCCGTATGACTTCTTAATAGGTTCGTATCTTATCCAAGCAGTCTCTAATCTGCAAGATTTATTGGACATTTCTCAAAAAACTCAAGCCAGATTATGTGTCTATCTCTGTCTGTCATTCGACGTACTAGAGATGTACATGTATGCCCTCCAAAGGGCTTTGAGTAGTATACCCCGAACGCTGGGATGATAATTCCTATCACATAGGAAGTTCCTGGTGATGAAGCACACGAATTTGATGTGCCACGGACATCAATCGTGTCAGCGCGGAACAGTTCCGTCAAGTACATTCAATTAGTCCGAGAATGACAAGCCACACTCATCTCAAATCGAGTATCTCAGGCTAGTGTACATAGTTTGTCGAAGTTGAGGTAGAGTGACTACTACCACCAGATATAATAGTAGTCGGCAATCCAGTGTCTAGCCACGACTCTCTCCAATAGTATAGGTAGCTATCCATATGTCTCATCTCGAAGCCACAGATGAGTACGGAATGAGAGAGTTCTAAAAAACAATCCATCATCACTTGGGTCACCTCCGACCACGGGACACCTCGGGTGGCATGGTAATGTCAAACCGGTGATCTTACCGCACCACATAATGGTTATAAAATTCCCCTTGGAAACCTCGTCGGGTATTCCATTTTGTTTATCCTTCGGCTCGACTCACTTTACCGTATATTTATCTCCCCATTAAGATAAATATACTAGGTTCTTGTCGACCGAACAACTACATTCAAAGTGGGACTTTATTTCCGTAGGATCCTCGAGGTACTGATTTGCTACCTCCCACCCGAGCAATTGTGGTTAATGGTAGTAGGGCGTCTAGTAGGGACTGATGGGGTCAAAAGTTTTTGCGTCGCTTTCACCCCTCAGTTCCCTGACAGTAAGCAGTGTATATACGACACCCGGGCCGTACGATTCCACAATCCGCGCGAATTAAAAGCCGTCTTAATCACAAATGACTAGAGGCTCATGTCACCTCATCACATTGGTCAACACGAGCATGATGCATATGATTCATCATGATATGGTTGCCGCAACAAACAGGGGACAGGGTTTCGACAACCTCTTGACACACTGGTCTCCATCGAAACGGTATACAGAGAATCGGTAGCCACCCAAAACAAGGCTATCCAGTACTTGTCTTGTTATACGTGCCTTACGGGCACTGATGTCCTATCGTCATTAGCAACCAGTAAGTCAATTCTGAATACTACAGGCCACACGCCCTTGAACTAACTATCAGATCTCATGCAGAGATTTGAGTGAAAGGAGTCCTGAAACCGGAACCCTCACTCATCGATGGTTCCATCCCTTCGGAATCTTTCGAGGTAAATGGTGAAATCGAGTCATAGATGCATAGATTTCACGTTTAGGCTTGACAGCTTCATGTGCCAAAGTCGTTACTTAAAACAAACAAACGAACGTCTGCGATCGCACCACAAGCGATAGTCTGGAGCCTTCCCATAAGGCATCCCATTCAACGACTCGGATAGTCGCACATATGGGCGCAATATGTAAGTTTTCAAGCTCATCTTGATTAGTTAGGTACCATACGCCCTGACCTGGCAGCTCTCATTACTATGGTGTCTCCAACAGTGTCTGTTAAAGACAAGGGATTTTTTTTAGCACGAGCAATGCTACTAAAGGATAACTGGGAACACTAGTATCGACCCAAGGTCGAAATGATTCCACTATCCCAAGCACATAAGCAACAATGCCAAGACAAGACGAACCTGCCATAAGAGGAAATACAATATTAATCGAAGGGCCGAGACGATCAATCATCTCAACAAGGTAGGGTAGCGCCTTTATAGAGTAAACAATGCTACACGCCCTTCTGGATTCGGAGCTTCATAAGACCTCCGAATCACGTACCAGGGACTCCACTAATGCACACGCCTTAGGTGGGTCCACAATGGTATTTCCATAATCATCAGTATGACACGTCGGCATGTATGACGTCAAACGAATCCACTGGGATGAGCAATAAATGAATTGAATCCTTCAACACTTGCTAGTCCCAAGGTATGGATCATAATATCGCTCACAATTACTCGATACCTTCAGGTTCGAGGTGTATTCGAAATCCCTTATCACAAAGGCGAGCCTCGCCTCGTCATGTGTGGATCATGGGATTTCTTTCCGACATGATTGAGTGTGGTTAGTCGACCAAAATGCGTGCAAAAGGTTAAGGCGTCACTGATGCCTTAGATTCTGAAGATGTAACGCTCATGAAATGCGTGAGCATATCAAAGGTCGACACATGATTCAGTCAATTACCCAAACAATCACGAGTCTCAAAGGAATACATGGGCTAACACTCAGACTAGAGTGTCTTGGTATGACTTCCAGAAAGTCCGCTGAGCACCCGAAATCTTACATAATCAATGTTGGCGCTACACAATCGAACAAACAGAACAGTGATAGCAACGAGGGGTTTGGGTGATGTCTCCATCCCGAGGGAACCAGAGCGAAGCAAACGACAAGTAATCACATCATCAAGTAAATCCTACAGCTGTAGCAATACGCCCTTTGTGCAACACGACAGTAGGAATAACACGGCAATGGCAACAACATATCCACGAATCACATGAACTAGGGAACACCGCACAGGAGTGACACGTCAATAGAGAAGCACGACGACAAGGCAACACCGCAACCGTATCCGCATGACACAGAGAAATATAACAGCAAAGCTATACTACCGCAGGAGCAGCAAACAACAGGAATGCATCCTCGACAATGCAGCGTAACCACATGGATACACAATCAGCAAAAATAATGCAACTGCAAGCATGCACAATGGCTGGGGGTAACACAGCAGCACGAATGCACACGACAATATGATGCTCAATATGGAAAATCCACAGTCCACATCAACAGAAAGCTCCGTTATGGTGAGCACGCATCCCGGTGCATCTCAGCTCACTTGTGGGGGCGGGATTTGTATCTGTTCCTTCGACCTCAAACCTATCCTCCATAGGTTCAATGGTAGGAACGATTGGGTCAACAAGGTATCCGTAATCATAACAGAAATGGGAACGATGGGTTCCCCATACCTGAGCTGAGTACTCAAGCCGATATTGTTCATAGAGAGAGCGATTTCAAGGTTGATATAAGTCACTGAAATGATGGCAACACCAATATTGACAGACTCAACCTAAGGCTGAAACCATTAACAATATTAGACCGGGAAGGAGCCCAAGGAATAGTAACGAGGGGTTCAACAAAAGTCTCAAAGAAAGTGGAGTTAACAACAACGAACTCCACCCAGAAACAGACATGGTCACTGCAGCTTGGCAACGGTCATAGAGACGTCCAAGTCAATGACAGTAACCTCAGCAGGAGCCTCAAATACATCAACAACATCAAGCCCATCATGGACTACAGAGACAACGACACCAATAAGCTCAACAAGAGACATGGAGACAACGGCATCAAGCCCGATAAGTGTTACATAATTACTGACAACAACAAACTCAGCAAGGGCTACACACTTAGCAAAAACATCGGAATCTACTTGAGCCATAGATCAATAACAAGAGCAACAACAGGCTCGGTGAGAGCCTTAGACACATCAACTGAAATGCCTCTCCGCTACCTAAGCGAGGCCAATGAGCTTTCTTCCCGATAGGTCACGCAGTGGGAGTATCGAAATACGACAAGGGATTAGACAGGTCACATTGTCCATAACGAATGGATTTCGCAACCTTAGTTTATAAATCACCGTGACGAGGGGACGCAATGTCTCAGTATCTATGGGGATTGATGGAAAACACTTCGCATCAATTGTCACCCCACAGAGACAACTAGTCTCGTTATCGTGACGAGGGTGACGAACGTTTTTGCAACAAGAGCAATGGAATTGTCGTCCCATAGGTAAATTTAATTTAGCAGAATAACGTGACCACATCCAGCAGTCCGTTATTTGATTTTCGAGGGGGATGTCAATGTCAGCAAAAAGCGTCTTGCGACATTTGACAATTACGGAACACGATCCGGAGCTATTGCAAATGGTGTTGAACCATACTTGAACACTCAATACATCGCGCAGTGGCTTCCCATGGGTTAATCATATGCACTTCCGAGTGGTTCCATAGCCAAACGCCGACAGGGGCTTGCTGTTCCACTACACGCCGTCATCATAACACTGGCAAACGAT
The DNA here is from genome assembly GCA_032199755.1 of Ambrosia artemisiifolia. Classification (NCBI taxonomy): domain Eukaryota; kingdom Viridiplantae; phylum Streptophyta; class Magnoliopsida; order Asterales; family Asteraceae; genus Ambrosia; species Ambrosia artemisiifolia. The sequence continues at coordinate 27,367,210 of CM063522.1, read as the reverse complement.
GCCGCGGTCGTGATTAGTGGCTGAAATTTTCGACATCATCGAAATTTAGCAAAGCCCTATGACTTGTGGATGTGCAATATGGCATGCTGATTCTACAACCAATCCCCAACTGTATGGGAACAACCAACACTGTCGATTCCGATGAGGGCTATCGAGCCTTCAAAATAACAATGATCAAGCTTCCTAATTTAGTAACTTCGATTCTGTCCTCCAAAAGGAGAAGAAAATACTCGACCCTTGAAGAACACTTGGGCATGTGTTAGATCGAACATGACTTATTCACCATGATAACACAGCAGCACACAGGCCACGAGTCTCATATCTGATCCACATAGGGTCCCGTTCTCAAAACGCACTAGTCTTGCAGGGACGCACCCCAGGTCTTTACTGGGTTCCGAGTATAACCTTCCATGCATCGTATTTGACATTTCTCGCTTCGGTAGTCCGTGTATTCTTGTACGTCCGCTCCTTTGGAAAAACTTTGTGGCGGAGGCATTCAACTCCTACACGAGGAAGCTTTCATCTCCCGCTCCTATCTGGAGCGAGGGTTTGCGTCAGATTACTTTTATGAATAGACGTTCGAGCTCTTCCGTGCTCGTACCGTAAAGGTAATATTGGGTTAGCTAGGATCGAATTTTAGGGACATGAACGAGTCTTCCCTTTTAACTCGTTGGCCAATCAAAACTAGGACTGGATCTAAAGAATAGGGACAAACAAGACAAGGAGGGACTACCAATCCCGGCCCTAGCGCCCACCAAGGTTACCGTGCACCACAAACTATTATTACGTGTGCACCCGTAATGATAATTTGCGTTGCCAGGTAATCTTGTTGCCCGCTAGTTCCGAGTTTCCTGATCCAACAAACAAAGATTTCATAACAAAGACTTGGAATAGATTTGTCTCCACAACATAAATGACATCCACTAGAACGATAGAGGTTAGTCCTTCCGATCATCCCGTCTACAGGTAAGCGAGTGAGCTCCTCGTAGACCACAACATCCTTCCTACTTGCTGGTACCGGTGATTGATGAAAGCGTGCGGACTAATGTGAAGCGTGACACAACATCCTTACTGGCAAAATATCCGTACTACGCATATGTATTAACTAATCTTTAGAAAATCGGATTCCCACATAACATAAACATTCCTATCCGTATTTTCTAATACTTTATATATTGACACACATGGCTAGTCGGTCGGAATTTCCCCCTTGTACATCCCGTGTACAAATTTCTTTCTTTTCTAAAAATATTTTGTTGCGTTTTTAGTATTGAAAACTTTGTTTTCGAGCCGAAACCGGTTATAGTCTAGATTTCACAAAATGCTAGTTCGCTATAACCTTGGCTCTGATACCACTTCTGTCACACCACGCCAATGGCGGAAACACGTGGCGCAACGCTCGAAAGCATATCAAAGTCAAGATTAACACAAACTATATTTAATTAGAAAAGATCAATTTGTTTGGATGTCGAAAGTGAGTATCTCGTTACAATGTTTGCACAAAACGTTTACATAAACAATGAACATTAAGTTTCAACGTGGGGGTATTTTCATTTATGTTCCAACCCGTTGGTAACAATAGATGAGACCCCGACCAGTATCCGACATCCCAAATTCCACCGCACTAGCCTCATATCTAATCAGCACTTAGTTACCTGAAAGATATGTTTAAAAAGAGACGTCAATATATAAAATATTGGTGAGTTCACAGGTTTTAGTTTCGTAATAACAACATTTTCACAACCATCGACTCGACTCTCTTTACCGTATAATTAATTTCCCATTAATTAATTATACTAGGATCTTGTCGATCGATATTTCATTTTAACAACCTGTGCGAAACCTGCACAACTTGTGGCCTTTGTAAGGAGTAGCTAGCTCCTACAAACTATTATGATGAGCAATCCCCTGAGTCCCATAACCAAACCAAGACTAATAAATATGCCCCGCTCCAAGTCGTTTCTCGGAACCCAACGACTTAAGTTCAGAATACGTGCACCCCTGGCATACGCCAATGCATAATCGACGCTATCGATTAGGGGTGGTGTAACACCCCAACCCGGATGGGCTGACGTGTCACAATAGCAATGGCTTATAATTAAAATATTTAGTTTTATTTATTTAACGGTTAGCAGTACATTATTTATCTTATATACTAACTTAGGATTCAAATACAACTAATACGGTTTACTAGCTTAGGCTGGCATCTTCAGATTTTTCCCTAAGTTTATTCTTCTCTCTTGATCCCACCCAAGGTAACCTGTGAACCTGTGGAACAAAAAGAATTTACGGAATGAGCCGAATGCTCAGTACGGAGTAATAGGCTTAAAATAGCAACAATTAAATATTTACCGAAACATGATCAAGATATGACGTATAGAATGATACGATGCGAAGCAACTTAATTTAATGAACAATATCGTACCATACGGATGAACCCATGAGCTAAACATAAAACGTGACAACATACAGGTAGCTACTCCTGTATAATTATCACATGAGATAGCGAGTTGGCATACCCGTTATCCACCTCCATAACATAAATCCTAGGATCGATCCATACGCCTCCTAATAGCCATATGTACCACACTTGTACTTAAGAGACGCCGTGAACTGATCTCCCCGTCACGGTTGGAGCACATGTTGTCGATGCCGCAACAACATGCCCGTGGGACACTCCACGAGAAGCGGAACTCATGGTTTCAGAGCACAAAGGGTCTTATTCAAAGAATTCCATAACCATAGCAACATATATATCTTATCAACATGAAACTTATATCAGGAACATGCGATAATGAGTACAACAACTTAATTCTATCGCATGATATCAAGGCTAATTCAAATATTATAATAAGAACATGAAATGAACGGACAGCCACATGAATTGATGTTTCAAAGACGTGAGGAACTTTCAAAGATATATAAAATCAGTGGGTTTATATAACAACTGAATATGAAAGCAACAAGGAGTGGGGGTAAGGATCCGTACCTTTAATTAGTGTTTTAAAGCGATGCTAACTTGTTTACGAGCGTAGACAATATGACCTCACCACTGGATCTCTAGATATCACCCTGGTTGAGAGTGGGTACACACGCTAGCTTGTATTTTAGCTTTATATTATTATTATTATGCTAATATTTGTTTGTGATAGATTTGTACGAGTAACTATGAAGATTCAATTGTGCCTATTTATAGTGATAAATTTCTTGCAGCCCAAGTTTACTAGATTCGTAGGTATGACACTTGCTTCCACCAGATGAAATTGATAGCACTAGGTTTCCTTCCACGTAGCTTTTTAATGGACGGATCATAATTTATTGCCCAAGTCACTTGTTGGCCAAGGTTTATTTAGTTATAATCACTTTAGTTTCCTCCACGTCACTTCATATCTTCTTATCAATTCATTATATTATTATACTATTATTATTACTATTTCATTCTTTATAAACGTCACAAGAAGTGTTTTCAACATTCTTGTACTTATAATTATTATTATTATTATTATTATTATTATTATTATTATTAATTTAAGCTGCTTAACTCGTTTTTCTCTTATAACTTCTAACCTGTAATGTTTTAGTAAATTTCGAATATACTGCTAAGACGAGCTAATTTTTATCTACGCGTCAAGCTAAGTTTCACTAAAAACGGAATAGGGTTCAATATACTATAATTTATTATTATTACTATATGGTCTTCTATAACACTAAATATTTCTCTAGATCTTGTCTACTAGATATGACTTGTCTATATATCTTTTAAACGATACTCAACCACGAGCGTTCGTTCAAATGCATGTTATTTAAATGAGTTGTTTTACCCGTTATCTACTCTTTTAAAACACATGTATTAAATATTTTATTTTTTTGAAGTATATCATATTTTATTATTATTTAAAAAAAATGATATAAAATTTGGATTATTACAGGTGGGCCTTGTCAGGCACCAATAGTACTATCCAAATATTCCTTCGGTTTCATTTACCTGAATTAATGGTTACAGTAGCGAGGACTCAACCCCGAGTGGCGAACAAAAACTCAAGTACTCATCATGCCACTCATCACATTTTAACCTTTGAAAACATTTCAACATGTGATAACTTTTGACAAACATATCTTTCCCCCAGTTAAAATAGTAAAATGGGGCCGTAAAACTCACCTGATGTACAGCGTACAATCAAATAGCAGAGAATAGCAAGTCCGAGGTCAAGCACCTACGAACGTCCTAGTGAGTGTAAGTCACTAAGTCTATAGCGTGTGTTTTTCTGGCAAGTTGTACACCCAACTCCCAACACCACCATTTACGTATAATTCCCCGTTTAATTAAACATATGTCCTAGGTCCGTTGGTGATGGATTACCCTTGTTACAAGTTACATTTATACTTTCTTGAATATTAATTAACTTGTATAAGATTATTCTCGTCTCAACTTCACTTAACGTATAATTATTTTCCCATTAAATAATTATACTTAAGATCTCGTCGTTCGATATAATATCTTTACCGCTCGACACGACTCACTTTACCGTATATTTATTTTCTCATTCAAATAAATATACTAAGGTCTTGTCGTTCGATAATATGTTTTTCTACGCTCGATTCGACTCACCATACCGTATATTTACTTTCTCATTAACTAAATACACTAGGATCTCGTCGATTCGATACATTTATATGTGTATATATATATATTGTTTTCTGCACTCGACTCGACTTACCTCCCCGTATATTTACTTTCCCATTAAATAAATATACTAAGATTTCATCGGGTCGAATATATATATTTTTTCCTTGTTAAGCCCATACACTTGTTTAACGTTTAATCGTTAGATTATTTACGTTACTTTTCTCCCACGAATATTTTCCAACACTTAGGAAAGTGTTATGTATTTTTCACCCAAGTTATATATTTTAACTCCTTAAAACATATTTTTACTCATCTTGACGTAAAGATATTTTCTCGTTCGTCCGTTTTACGTCTTATTTCGTTAACATGTCCGAGTCCGATTTCGTAACTTATATAGTTAATTTTTTTTTCCAAGTTTCCAATATGTGTTTTCTAGAAATATTACCCATCTTTTTAATTTTCAACACATATTACTTGGAAGTTTTATAAATACTTTTGTATTTTTAATACAAGACTTGGTAACTTATATATAAAAATGCTTCAACACTTTTATATTCCCATTTATATAAAAGTGTTCATTTTTATATAAGTTCTCCCAAGTTTTAATTTGTCTAACATTTTTATAAAAACCTTTGTTTTTATATATATCCATATGTTAGAAGAGTCCATATTTTTATAAAACTCTATTTTATAAAAATACACCTTTATACAAAATACATGTGTATAATTACTAGTACTTACCAATCTACCTTGGAAAATTATTATTCACACTTTTGACACCAAACTTTTCATGGTTATATTTTTAGACACAAGTTTATAAAAATATCATCTTTAGTCCCTCAACTTTTAAAGTTACAAAAATGGTCTTTTAACTTATAAAAGTTGCATTTTTCCATTCTATCTTTCAAGAATAACAATTTTCTACTAAACTATTAGACTTTAATGGATCATTTTTGTCATGTTAGTTTATTTTCATGTTTCAACACTTTTAATAGTCTTATATCATCTTATTAAGGCTACTAATAAGTGTAATTAGTGTGTCTTGTCCAACAAGTCCAATTTATACTTTTCAAGTTTGTAGACTTTGTTAATGTAGATTTTGTATAACTTATTTTCTAACAAAAATAACATTATAACAAGTCTTGTATCCTTATGTTAAGATGATTAAAACTATTTTTAAGCTCATTCAAGTTCTAATAACAAGTTATATTTAAATCACCATTTTCTTGAGTCTTTAGGAACTTTATAAAACTACAAGAATAATACACATCCATCACCAATATTTTCGGCCCCCTATACACCATTATAACACCATTTTAGTCTTTAAATCATATGTTTTATCATGTAGAGCTTTATCAAGTTAACCCCTTGTACAACTTGCTTCTAGATGATAAACATAAACTTTTAAAGATAAAAACAAGATCAAGAATACTTACAACTAGCACAAGGCTAGGGAAGCTAACAATGCTTGATTTTGATGGAGTTTAGTGTGTTCTTCCTATGTGGTTAAGCTCCTAGCTTGAAACACACAATGGGGGTTTGGATGATGGATGTTTTGTGAGTAAATTTGTAGACTTTAAACTTGGAAAAAAAAAGAAATGTGTGTGTGTGTGGTATCTCACGGCACTTAGAGGAAAGAAGAAGAAGTTTTTCATTTGTTTTATCAAGTGTTGTTGTCTCATGATCTTTTATATATTCATCCAAGATCAAATAAGATCTAACTTTGGATTTCAAATCCCTTAAATCTTGGAATAATGGTACTAAGAAATCTTAATGGATATGGGGAGGATTGTCTTGGCCGATTTATGTAAGGAATGAATGGATTTTGATGTTTAATATTGAAAATGGAACTTATGGTGGGGGTTGTAAACCTACGGCCAAAGGAAGCAAGCAACAAGGGATTTTTATGTTGAAAGAATATGTAAATTGTTGATATTTGTAGAAGGAGAAAGTATATGGTATAAAGCCCCTTAAAATAAGAAGCATAAGAAGCCACCAGAGATTGACACATGTCAATCTAACCTAACCACACCTAACCACAGTTAAACACAATAAATCCTATCTTCCCTGTTCAAATCTTAACCATTCTCATTTTAAAACATACCAATCTAGATCTGACAACCACGACCACCACCACCAACACCACCACCACCACCAACACCACCACCACCACCACCACCACGACCACCACCACCAACACCACCACGACCACCACCACCATCTTCCTGTACCTTCACAAAAGTTTATAAACGTCTCTGTTTTTACTTCACAAAAGCCGATCGAGATCTAACCACCACCACCACCACCACCACCACCACCACCATCACCACCACCACCACCACCAAACCTGCAGTAACAGCACCACCAAGGGAATGAATAATACCTGGTTTTTGAACAACCACATCTATTCCAGATCTGCAACATCAAGCAACGATCTACAAATTTTGATGCAAACTTACCTATTCCAGATCTGCAACATCAAGCAACCATCTACAAAAACAGAGCATGAGCGTTTGTTTGTGATGAAGGTTTCTAAGGTGCGTTTGATTATAAGGTAAAGGTGCGTTTGTTTTTTTTTTTTTTGGATTTTGATGAGTGCGTCTAAAATTTTCAATGAGTGCTTTTAAACTTTTTAATGAGTGCGTTTAAAATTTTTGTAAAGTGCGTCTGAAAATTTTAATGAGTGCGTTTGATATTTTTGATGAGTGCGTCTGAAATTTTGATGAGTGCGTCTGAACTTTTAATGAGTGCGTGTGAATTTTAATGAGTGCGTTTGAATTTTAATGAGTGCGTCTGAAAATTGATGAGTGCGTCTGTTTTAACCCAGGTATGGTTAGGGTTTTTAATCTGCATCCTTAATCTAATGGCTGAGATTGCTTCTTACGCTTCTTACGTTAAGGTGGCTTTATACGTTATCTCTCCCCTTGTAGAAGATTTACAAGTATAAAGTCTTATAAAAAAAATCCATGCACCATACATATAATCCTCCCAAATCTTTCTAATTGTACAACAAAATATTTGAGATATGGTGGGGATTTGGGGCTGATTTGGGGAGTACATTTTGTGGGGTCCATCCCACAAAATATCTACTAAAATCTAGTTACAAGTTTATTATTTAGTTCGGGCTTCGTTCGGGTTTTAATCGGATTTAAATCACGCGTTATCCGGACATTAAAATAGCCTCTAATAACCCTTAAATATAGCCTAGTTTAAGTGCTGGTCGGTTAGTTAGGCTTTTGTTGGGTGAAATTATAAGTTATACGTGTACCGGGTGCGGTACGCGCACTTTATTCGTTACCGGGAGATTTGTATTTAGAGTTTTCATTTATGGTTTTGGAGTTCCAAAACACATTATATTTCATGAAACTACCCTTTATTTTATATCCTGGGTGTCTGGGATCATTTTTGGCTATTTAATTTTTACCGGGTAATCACCAACGTCCGTTCCGGATAAGTTTATTCGCACGTGATTCCATTGTGCTTCATCATTAAACATGTGCATTCCTATGCATCTTATGGGGAATTTGCTATTCTCTAAGGCTAAATTAATCCAATTAATTTAAATACGCACTTAAACCGTTAATTACATATACTAATTACGTACGGAATCACATCGATTTTTTTGCCGGATGTTACACTTTTGATGGTGATTAGTGTGTTCTTCCTATGTGTTTTAGCTCCTAGCTTGAGATACACCAAAGGGGCTTGGATGATGGATACTTTGAGTGATTTAAAGGTGTAAAAACTTGAAAGGGAAGTGTGTGTGTGTGCTATGTAGCTCACGGCCAAGAAGAAGAGCAAAGGGGAGTTGTGTTCAAGTGTGGAAGCCTTGTGTCATTTATAGAACATACATATCTTTCTAAGATTTCATAAGATCCACTCCTTGATTTAATGCTTATAAAAAATGGAATGTGTGTACAATTAGATTGCTAGTGATCTTGAGGGGATTCTTTGAGAGTGTTTTGGCCGTGAGTTTTGTAAAGGATTGGAAGGATTTATGTAATTTTTGAAGGACACCAATCTTCTTATAATATCTAGCTTGGATATCCTCTTCCTTAAATCATGGCTTTTGTTGTACTAGAAGATCTTGGGTGAGTTGTTTCCTTGGGTATTTTGGCCGTAGGTTTCAAAGGAAACAAGAAGAATTGTGATATCTTAATAGTACATGTAAATCTCATATAATAGGTTCCATATAATCTAACCTATACTTCCATATCTAACATTAGATAGCATGGTACAAAAGAAAAAGATTAAGGAGGGGGGGGGGGGGGGGGTGGGGGTTTAGGCCGGCTCTTGGTCATGGGGTGGGTCCATTTTTGGCCAAATATTTGCTAAATATTAGTTTATGTTTAATCCTTTATTGTTCGGGTGTCGTTCGGGTATTTTTCGGACTTTAATCGCCTGTTATTCGGACATTAAAAATGCCTCTAATAACCCTTAAACATAGCATAGTTTAAGTGTTGATTGGTTATTTAGGCTCTTGCCGGGTGAAATTATAAGTTATACGCGTACCGGGTGCGGTACGCGCACTTTATTCGATACCGGGAGATTTGTATGGAAAGTTTTCACTTATGGTTTTGGAGTTCCAAAACTCATTATATTTTGTGAAAATACCCTTTATTTTATATCCGGGGTGTCCGGGATCCTTTTCGTTTATTAAATTTTTACCGGGTAATCGCCAACGTCCATATCGGATAAGTTTATTCGCACATGATCCTATCATGTTTCACCATTAAACGTATGCATTCCTATGCATTATACGGGAATTTACTATTCTCTAAGGCCTCGGTTAACAATTAACACGTATTTGCACATAATTACGTTAATTAAACATTAATTAATTAGTACGGATTTACCTTATTTTTGCCGTTTGTTACAATTAAGAGGCTACCTCTTAATGGTTCATAACCTCTTAATAGGTAAGATGTAACCTTAAGTCTTACCTCTTAACCAATCATAGTTAAGGTTACTTCTTAACCAATCATAGTTAAGGTTACCTCCCTAACCATTAAGATGCCAATCCCCTTATAGTGGGGTGGCACCCTCCTAGCTTTCCTTATGGGAGGTGGGGAGTTCGAGTCCTACCAGCAGCAAAATGCTGTTGGTGGGCCGGGTTTTACCGATTCATCACTGTCGTGCTTTCGGGATGGTGGGGGGTTGGGTTTTCCCCGATTTCAGATACTACATGGGCGGGCCTTGGCTACCCAGCTGCTCCAGGGATGCTGGGGGTCGCGGGGGCCTGTCCATTGTGTAGATGCTCCCCTGGGTAGTTGGGTAGAAATGTTAGTTGGCTATTCAAAAAAAAAAAAAAAACTATGCACTATTAAAAGATAACATCTTAATGACCTTTAAGAGGTTATCAAAAGTAGCATATGTTCTATTGGAGTCAAGCTAACCGCATTAAAGTTCAAATTGAGTCAAGCTTAAACTAGGTTAAAATTAAAAATAAACGAGCCCGAGATGCACTTCTCGAGTTTAAGTAGATTCGCGAGCCTAATATTTATCGTATTTTCACTTAATATGTTAATATGTGCATATAATAGGTTAATTGGTATTATCATATATAAAATATATAAGTTAATTAATAAAATGAACAAACCAAACTCAAGCTTGAAGAACTACTCACAAAATGAACTTAAACTCTTGCGCGTTAAACAAGTTGAGCTTTAGCCTTAAGTGAGCTCAAGCTCAGCCGTCTAGCTACACAGTTGAATTTTATTTAACAAAATGTTATGAACATGCGCAGACGTAACAAATAATTTTTTAAAGGTGTTGTTTGACGCATATATATCTCTTTTGTTGATTGATTTTATATGTTTAAGTATTCATGCAATAGAAGCTTAAGGCTAAAGCTCAGCCGTCTACACCACTGAATTTTATTTAACAAAATGTTATGGACATATTCAGATGTAACAAATAATTTTTTAAAGGTGTTGTTGACGCATATATATATATATATATATCACTTTCGTTGATTTTATATGTTTAAGTATTCATGCAATAGAAGCGTAATAAAAATAATAATTACAAAAGTAAAAGTAAGATTTTAGTCGGCCTGAGCTTTAATGTATACCCTGACACGTGTATGTCCTGTATGCTTGTATATGAGTTGCATATTGCCATCTTATTTTGACACCATGACATGTATTACGTATACAACCAATCCTGTTCAGAGTGTGTTTGGTTACTCAAGTATATGACCATTATACGTATATACAAATCTTATATATGACCCACATATATTTATACGACCCGTATATTTGCATAGCCAAGCATGAAGCATCTGAGATTCCCTTACTAGTACGACTAATAGCTACGTATACGAGTATTATACAATGAGGTCAAAATAGGTTTTTGGGTTTTACAAATATATAGTATGACCCTTTTAAGTACTTTTGATATGAAATACGACATGAGAAACTAACGATAATTTTTAGGAACTCAATGCCTAAACCAAATAATGGTTTCAACTTTAAAGTAATTCCTGAACACAAACCAAAAGCATAAGCTTTTACAATGTGGCGAAAAATTGAATTCTTAACCATTTATACGTTAGAATTAAGATAAACTACGTTTGTCACATGTTGAAACATTTTTTTTTAATTTTCTAGAAATTAAATAAAACGATCCAAGATATTGTTAGCCTTAGTCAAATGCATAAAATACCCTTCAATAACGACTCAAACACAAAAACAAATGTCATTTATGCACATTGGTTAATCATTCTTTCTAAGATGAACTCCTCAAAGCCACCATGGCTTTTCAATTAGATCTTTGGAGAACATGTACCGAAATCTTGAGTTATAAGGCAACCATTCGATGATTTGCGATGTTTTCTTACTGGTTTTATGTTCGGCGCATTTCTGTATGGAATCACAAAGCTTTTTGTCAACATTTTCGGTTATCCATTTCACAAGCTTGTCTGGAGAGATGTTGTTGGCTTCCTTCCCGAATCTTTCAACTAATTTTGGAATGAAAACTTTCTTTGATTTCTTGACGATTATGTTTGATTCAAGAAACTCCCTCGTTGCTACTTCTAGCTCCTCTTTGATGTTTGATGGTGTGTACACTTTTAGCTAACAAAACGGTAAAAAGTTAAATGTTTTCTATTTCTTTTTCATTTTGAAACCATGGGATTGTTCTAGTGAACCGTTTTATTCAAGAATTGTAGTAATATTCCTTTTTTAATCATATAATGAGAATATTAAAATAGACAAAAAAAGTGTTTGATGGTCGATATAGAAAAAAAAACCCACCACCCATTTGACCCATGGCCAATCTGCCTATCCTGCCAAACTTTAGAAAGCAAATGGTATAGTCTTCATGTTTAGTAATTAAAAACTTACGACAGGATCAGATGAAGTTCCTGTGCAAAGAGCAAAACACAAAAGTGGCTGGTGATACTCAAGTCCAAACTTTGTTCCAATGCGTTGTCTTTCTTCTCCTGATTTCTTCCACAACGCAGTTGAAAGAATTGTCTCCAGCCACTAGTATTAATTAATTAGTGCATATATATAAAACTTGTTAATTTCATGATCAAAATCATAGGGTTAATACTACACTTTCTTGTTTTTTTTTGCGAAAATTCCCATACCACGTAAAAAGATATATCGAAAAAAATCACTATCTTCGTTCTTCATATATTAAATTTCCTAAACTTGTCTCAAACACATGTATCTATTGTTGTTGTTATTATTATTATTATTATTATTTTAAATAATGACTTGTTAACTCTTAAATTGGTCAAAATTTGATTAAGTGACCTTCAACATGTTGCAAAAGAAATTGCCCCATCTAATTCTGACCAATTTAAGAGTTAACAAGGCATATTTTTTTTTTAAAATACGTGCATTTTAAACAAGTTTAGGGACTTTAATATTCAAAAAATAGTCTAGTGACTTTTTCATGTAATTTTTTACAAGTTGAGGAAGGACTTTAATATATCAAAATTAAGCTGAAGGAACGACTTTCCGGGAAAAAAATAAAAATAAAAGTATATCGGTTTCTATGATATTACCCTTAAATGACTAAATCAAACTATATAGTTGGTTACCTTTCCAACCCTGGGGGTGCGGAACCTAAATATGGCCTGCTCGATGGCATTTGCGCTTATCATATGACCACCGATTTTATAAGCAGCCTGCACTACACAAAAGGGACACACACATTATCGACAAATAAATTCAATACACAGTGTTAAACCTCTAATTGGAAATCATATTATAATGAAAGTCAATCCAACAGGTGGTTTGAAACCATGTAACATCTATTAAGAGATATGTGATCCTTTTTAATAAGGAAGTGCACTACCTTGTGAAATAAAGTTACCCTTCTCAGAGAGCTATGGGGTATCCCGTATGCTAAATACGCCTACATGACCAAAATGTAAATGAAATGACACATGTGTTTGTTTATGTCTATGTTATTAAATAGCATATATGATAAAAGCGATGTGAGCTTACATGCATAATCATGGAATTATACATATTGATCCAGAACGCAATTTGAGCATTTGTGTCCATATTGCTCAGGTTCAACTTCTCTAGTTGCTCCACTAAAAGTCTGAACAAAGAGAACGCCTAAACATTAACTCTGGTGATAGAAACATAATGATTCTCCAAACCTTGGTTTAAAAAAGGGCAAGGTGTTGCTCTATGTACAACCAGATACATTATAATTTAATTAAAAACAAACAAAAGAGTGTTTGCAGGTTAACCCGTTATAGAATTGACACCTTTTGACCATTATCCAACTCACATGACCCTCTCATCTTGCCACCTCTACCATATGCCTAACGTATATGACAAAAACAAAAATCATTTTTTATATGTGTTAAGCGTAAGGACTGACCTATAACTGTTTATAGCATAAGATGCACGAGAAAAGTTGTTCTTATCGGTTGATATCCATGAGATTTCAACTGTTGATTTGCAATTGTTTCTATTGGTGGACAATGAAGATGATTTCTTATGTTGTGAACCTGTTGATGATGAGCTATTGAGCCAGCAGTAAGCAGCAGCCATACATTTTACCATCTCTTCCGATAATCTGCTTGGACATTGGTAAAGATGATCTTTTAAAGTTAGCTGTTTATCCGTTCCTAAAGGATTTCCCTTTATCTGCTATTAGAAACATGCATTAGTAGTTATCCAATTGTCGATACAATAACGTTGCATATATTAATCTCATAGTACTATCATTGCCCATTTTGATTATGGATATTATAAGTTCAAGACTCAACACTAATAGTGATTGTTGATTTATCATAGATATTTTAAGACGAATTAAGTGCGGATTAATCCAAGACTTATGGTAATCTTTTTTCTAATTTATTAACCAAACTTGAGCTTAAAAAGTCTATGTTTCATTAAGCATGCAAACAAGCGTCGTCTACTTAAAAAATGTATCATATCAATCATGAATACTGATAATACATGAAGACAAAATATGACCGTTGAAAACGATATGCATACCTTAATATCATTTGAACACGTAGATTTAAAATAATCGTTGGCTTTGCTACTGGGTAGTGAAGTAGTCCTTGTTTTAGACTGCAATAAGTTTCCTTTCCCAGGGACATTTATGGCAGAAAGAGCATGGAATTTCCAAAAAGGGAAATTCTTTGAAGAACAAAAAGTGTTTGAAATAATAGTGGGATGCTTTCTTGATTCCTTCTTTGCAATTGCATGTGCAGGAGAAGTTAGGAGTGAACCTTGTGCAGATGATGGGCGGCTAACACATTGTTCGAACATGGTTCTGTATAATGAAAGAACATGCTGTTCACGGTTCATAACTTCTTCCTCGAGTAACTGAATCTCAGTGATTAACTCCTTTGTCTAAATGCACCAAACTCTTGGGTATCAGTATTTAAGGCTGTGTAAATTATGACGGATAAGAGAAAAGTAACAAAAGTTAAGGTATTCTGTTTTTTAACTTGTTCGACTAGATGTGAATATATCAGTATGAAGAATACTGCCTATTAAGACAATAATATTGATAGCTAAGAAGGGTGAGGTCATCTATTTATGTTTCACAAGGACAGTCAAGTAACTAGTCACAAGTAGTAAGTAATACATGCATGTACAATGGTCACCTGATTAGCGGAATGCCTATGGCCAGGCGATAAAGTACTAGATGTTCGGCCCAAAGCTCTCTCAAGCAACATCCGCACTGATTTTTCTTGCTGCAACCGCATTTGCAGTTGCTCAATCTGAAAGTTCACATCTTTCTATAATTAACTGTTCACTGTAACTTGTTCCCAAATAAGTGTCACGTTTATGTTCTTACAGGAAAAAAAAACAATTTACTCTAAACTCAACATAACATAACAGAAGATCAAGTGACAAAACCATATTAGTAGTAGACTAACATCATTTTCCAGTGAATCCCGTTGTTTTGACACGACATCTTGGTCATGAAGATAAGAAAATTGACTGATCCGTGCTTCAGAATGCAAACCCTGTTTTAAATTTAAGGGCAGATGATCGCTAACTTAATTTTATGTTAAGGTAGCAGACTATATCTTAGATGCAAAAAGCAGAACACAAACATATTTAATCTGACTGTTAATAAAGTAAAAACTAAGGCCATCTTACAGTTGATCTATTCCACTCCTCTTTAGGATGTGATGCTCTCAAAGCATGAGTAGATCCAGAAGCACTGAAAATTACCAACAAAATTACAGTAGTTTTGTTACTAGAAGTTTGCACATTGCAGTCAACTTTAGTTTGAACAAGTTGAGCTTAAAATGAAGCAAACAGATCATGAAAAGAAAACATAATAATGTCACAACATTGATAAGATAAGCCAAACAATATGATGTTAAAGAAACAGAGTTTGAATACAAAAATGACCTCTTAGAACGTTTGTGCTGTCCATGAACATGTGTCTGTTCATCATTACCTACATTCTCCATTCTCATGTTTATTTCCTTCAAACAAAATTCAAACCATGTCTGATTTATCTTCTTTAATGCAATTAATACAACTTGCATTTAAATGTGCTACATATGTATGTATTCATAATGGGGTTGGGGTAGAGCAATCAATCCCACAAGTTTGTTCCTCTTAAAATTAGAATTTTTTTTATTTATTTATAGCATTCCCATCGAGTCTCTCTCTCTCTCGGTCTATATAATTTAACTAAAAAAAAATACCAATTTCTATGAACTTTATTTATTTTTTAAAAATATATCACATCCGATTCTCCATCTCTATTTCTATCTTACCTGCAAACACTAATTTTATTGTTTTTTTTCTCGTATTTATAACTTACAGTAACATATCTTTTATAAGGTCAACCTGTCAACCATTACTAGTTTGACTCTTTTACAAGGGCAAAGGATTGTGAGGGCCGGGGGTGCTCTCTGGCCCCTACCGTTTTAAGGGCACCATAACTTTCGGCTCTTATGAATTTTTTTTCCAAGCTTCACCACTGCTCCTTTAGATGAATTGATTACATAGATATGTTCACGTTATACAGTTTTAAATACATCCAGACACATAAATAAATATATGGGGTGTGTTCCGTGTTTAAGGGAAAAAGGCATGCAGCAATGGGTAGGGGTCCTAGCGGATTTAGACCATCTAGGAATATGTCCAACAAATTGAAGGCTTCTTATTAATGACCAATATCACATCAAATTCAAATCTCAAAATCACATATAATTGTCTAACCATTAATTCATCTTAATTAATGTCTCAATCTTACAGGAATATATTTTTATAAATTTATCAAACAAGTGCATGTAAAAATAATATACACATTTTAACCACCAACTCCCCATAATATTCAAACAAGCTAGAGCTTATAACTGTAACTTAATGATGACAATGACTATCATACAGTTGAACCATGCATATCGTTTCAGAATACATTAATAAAAAAAAGATATTGATAGTGTCAGGTAAAGGTGATGATGATGATGAACGTTGGGAGGATAAAATGAAGTGATTCACATTTGAAATTAGGGATAAATATCATGTATAAACACAAGATTGGAGGTTTTACGTGCAGTGTGGTAGATGATACAGAAACTGAATTGAATTCTGTCACTATCTTGTTGTTGAGAGCATTGAATGAGAGAATTTAATTCGTCTGTACTCTTGTAACTAGCCAATTGTTCATTCATATCATATTCATGGATGTGAGAGAGTAGCATGATATATGTAGAGAGAGAAGTAACTCCTCAAGGTAAAATGTCACCATCTGTATTTGAGTGAATTGATTCGTTTATCCATGTGCTTTCTAGATATTGCGTGCTTGATCCGATCCCCATGCTTCAATGATTACTACCGTAACGGTTTACAACTTATTACTTTTGTGGACCTTATGGTTGAATTTCGTAATTGCAATGATCCTTCCCTTATATTACGGTTAATTATCTCTGTTAACTTCACGTGAAATGTCGATTCTAACCCTCATTCTAAAAAAACAAATACAATAATTAATTATATCATTTTAGTAATAAAAGTGGGCCCCATCCCACCCTAAACCTTCTTCTTCCCCATTCAACCCACCCTTCTTCAACCGTTCAACCCAACCATAACCACCGCCCACCCACAATCACCATCGACCTTTCCTCCTCTTCAAAGTTTGAACCCCACCATAACCATCACCTCACCATTGTCCACCTCCCACCACCATCCACCTCCTATCATAATCCATCTCCTTTCTTCTTCAACCTTACCGTAACCACCATCGTCTACCTCCCATCATCGTGCGTTTGGTTCGGGCTCCGTCACCATCGCCTCCACCTCGCGCCTGTACAGTGCCAATCGAAGAAACAGAGCTGCTTGTACAACACCAATTGCGTCTGGATATGTTGTCTTTCACCTCACACAGCAGTGGCGACATCCTTCTTATCCTAAATACAATAGATCTTTCGATGGTGGTGGGTTTTTGTTGTTGGGGACGATGAAGATGAAGGTGGTTGTTGGGGAAGATGAAGTTGGCTGTGGAGATCGAGGATGAGTTGGTTGGGGCAAATGCAGGTGTATGCAATTTGTTTATTTTTATTAAATACTAATTTATTTGTTGTTCAAAATCTTAATTTATTTATTTTTGTTTATTTAAAAATGAGGGTATTTTGATCATTTTACATGATTTAACTGAAAAATTTAACGGCGTTAGTTGTTAAGGACCACGGGTGTTATGAAGATATAACCATTAGGATCATGTTTGTAATTATTGAAGTACATGGATCAAGAATGCAAGATCTGGAAAGCACAGGACCAACCAAGTAATTCACTCTTTGTATTTATACATTTTGATACACAATTTATGTGAACAACGTGATTACTCGGCACAATATTTAAACGAATTAAGGGCTGTTTAGCAACTTTTGAATCGGTAGTGCTGAACCAGTAAGAGGTCTGAACTATTTAAGTGTTGAATCTAGTAAGAGGTCTGAACCATTTAGACACAATATAATGTTTACCCATTCAGAGGCAAATGTCTGACTGATTTAGACATTTGCTCGCGAAACAAATACTCTGAGCTCATTAAGAATGGAAAGAAAGAGACCCTTAATGTTTGTTTAGGCTGAAAATCTTGATCACATTTATGAATATAATCTACTAGTTTATCATCTGGAAGCTTCCATGAATAGAAAAAACTAATATGAAGTGACAAAATGTATGTATCATAAAAGGAATATGCCGTTTTTTCAGGAAAAAAATTTTGTAAGGGATCAACACTCGTTAACCCTTAAAACCAATCTACGTTGCACTTCTTGCTCGAGTGAACTCTCTGTAAAACTTTGTCACTTGCTCACTCTAAAGTTGCGATGTGAACCTGAAAAAAAACCAACCAAATTGGTATCAAATGATATGTCATGATGATGATAGGCGATTCTGATGTGTAAAGCGAGCATATGTGAAAGAATGACATACCTGTTCAATCTTTATTATGGATATACAATCGATCACCTTGGGTGACACCGAATAAAACAATCAATAGATAAGGAGTAAAGATCCATTTTGAAGATAAATAAAATTGATCTAACTGCTATCGACTAAAAAGATTGTTGGATGGTAACTTTTCATGTCTCCCGAGTATTTTCTCTACTCATACATAATTTTAGTATCTATTTCAATAATCACCACATGTTAGTCGAGTTCAAAGTACATACATTAAAAACGATCTAAGAGGTGTGTATGATAGGATAATTAATTATCACTTATCCGCTAGATATTACATGGTTTCTAACAATCATAGGTTATCTTTAACCGGCTTAGCAACCTTTGTAATCAATATTCCTAGCAACACCAATCAAAATACAAAAAAATTGATTCTTACCAAACTGACTACATCTGTGAATATATGTAGTTAGCGGCTTCTTATATATAATAGTCGGTTCAAAAATATATATACTATCTTAACATGATTAGTGACTTGCCTAAACATGCTTAATGAGTTACCTGAACACATTGTGTTTTTTTCTGTATGAACAAAAACCCACTAAAAATGCGTTTTTTTTCGTTTATTGTATATCACTATGATACTTGTTCAAACTATATATAGTAAAATGTTTATTAATTTGGTTTAATTTCTTTTTAAAAAAATGTTGTATATAAAAGTTATTAATGTTTAAAAATTATGAGAGAGTGCATTTACCATGCACATGAGATAATTAATTGATGTTTGATATGTGTAGATTACTAAAATATGTCTTTAACATGCTATATGAGTAGTATATGATGATCTAGGTGATATTAAGATCAAAATGTGGAAATTGGTTCTCTAAGATTGACTATTTGTCTCAAAATACGCAATAGGCAAACAAGGGGTTTTGCTTAATTAACGCATGAACTTTTGGCTTTAACTATTATTTAAACCAAAAACGATATAAGATTTGTATGTTTATAACTTAAGATGATTTCTTAAAATCTAGACAAGAGGTACAAACGAGTTTTACAAGAAATAGTCACGTTTTGTCAAAAAAACGCTTTTATGTAAAAACAAGTCATGAATGTCGTATTATGTGAAATTATGTGCTACAT
This sequence comes from Ambrosia artemisiifolia, assembly GCA_032199755.1. Classification (NCBI taxonomy): domain Eukaryota; kingdom Viridiplantae; phylum Streptophyta; class Magnoliopsida; order Asterales; family Asteraceae; genus Ambrosia; species Ambrosia artemisiifolia. The sequence goes on along the minus strand of CM063522.1, from coordinate 27,347,581 downwards.
GATAATATTTGACTATGATTGAGTGTTAGATTTAGTAATTCAAGTTTGTGTGATAATTGACTTAGGGTTTGTATATGAGTGTGATCATATAATTAAAACCTAGGGATCGGAGTATTACGACGCGATATATACACGTGAGGTCTAAAAACCTAACCACGCGTTATAGTCTCCAATGGGTCGTTAGGGTAAGGGTTTATGTAAACCTTTATTAACCTAAGTTTTATAAAGTTTGCTAAATAACTTAGGGAAGACTTAGAGTGTCTGCTAAAATAGTCTTTTGGTATTGTTAGAAACGGAAATTGTTATTTGGACAGTTGCTAAATTTGCTACGCTTCGAGGTGAGTTTCACAACCCCTTTTTAACGTTTATAAGTTTTAAATTACTTGGGGTTTAAACATGCTTATATGACTGAGTAGGCTAGAACTTATCGAAACTTTATGATGGGCTTTGGTAAGTGCATTTGCGTGGCGTGGTTTTGCCCGGATTCCTGTGGGGGAACTTCCCGCAGCTGTAATCATTAGCTCTTGTAGGGAGCCACAAATTATATTGATAGATCTATTGGGTTTTACACCCACTCTCGGGTCAGTCGCGTTGATCCTGAAGGGAAGAATATACATTGACTTAAAGACGCTTAGGGAGCACGCTTGAGTGCTCAGGGAACGCATTGGGAAGGAATGTTTGGTTTGATTATATATGGGCCTTAGGTTGCGATCATGTCTGTATGACCTTGCTAGTCTACATGGTCTATGTTTAGCTAGTACTCTTTCATACTTTTTTCAAAAAACAAGGAAATTTTGGATTTGCCTTTAAATATGTGAACTCGCCAACTTTTTTTTTGATATATTTAAATATGTTTTTCAGATACCGATGCATGAAAATTTAAAACAAGGTTTGGCACGCACCACATATTGGACATGTTTTTGGGACCTAAAACTCTAAAGGGCAATGCCTTCTTTTGTTAAAACAATGTTCTTCTTTAAAAACACTTGAATCTTATGTTTAAACAAGGTTTTTAATTTTTATTTGGGAAACTAAACTTGTTTAAGTTAGATTCAAAGTAAACGTCCATTATGTTTATATTGTGTGGTTGCTAAACAATGGTAGCAACTTCCATTACCGGACTAAAAGTCTTCCGTTGTGCCATTTCGGGGTTTGACGGAAGTTAGTATCAGAGCTAATTGTTATAGATAACTAGAAAGTTTTCCCAAAAATCTAGACTATAACCATAAACGTTTTCAAAACAAATATTTTATGAAATTTTCACATGCATTATTTAGTTAAGTACCTTAGATTATTATAAGAACACAGATTTTCTTATGATTATGTGTGCATATGTGTTTATATGAATTATGATACATATTTAATTATTTATTAGTACGGATAATTCTTGTCATAGATGATGGTTATACCCGTTGTTCATCTATTCGTTTCAGAGAGTGAGCCCCAGACCCCACTGATTCCGTATACTTTGTCTGACTCGAGTGAGACCTATAGCCCCTGTGGTTAATGTGGTTCATGATTAAGGAGCGTCAGGGAATGGCTGGATTGTAGACAGTGAGGATGAGGCTAACGTTTTACCAGTTGTTGTAGAGCCGGCAGTAGAGGCGCTAGTGATCAAGCAACTAGTTGAGGTTCCAGTGATAGGAATACCACCAGTGGTTTAGTCAGTGATTGAGGCTCCAGTACCAGTTACACCTATTGTAGTGCATGAGCCAGTGGTTGAGGCTCCCTTTACTCGTACATCGATACTTGAGATGATGGTTTGTTTTCTATGTTTAGGCCTATAAGACTTTTGACTGGGGCACGTGTTGCCTATACTTCACAGACATGCGTTTCCTATATGCAAGAGGCCGTTGGATGTTGAGGGTTAGTCTTCTTCAGGAAGAAAGTTACGGAGAATTGATGCGAAGGGTTGAGAATGGTTGCCCAATAAGATCACTGGGTGGGCAGAGATCTAGAGTATCCCACTTTCATATGAGATTGGTGAGTCGTCGTCAACAACTAGTGTTACTTATCTCACAGGTGAGCCTGTAGCACGTACTGTGGTTACATTGGTAGCTCGCCGAGCACGTACAGATCACCACTCTTCTGGGTAGGTATGACCAGTTGGATATGAGAGCGCATATTTTGTGCGGTAGGTGTGGTAGATCTTTTCATAGGTTGGATTCTTTGGATGGTAGAGTTGGTTCTCTTGATGGGAGGTTTGCTTCTTTGGGTGATCAGTTGGGATTGATAGATAGCCGGGTTGATAGTATTTATGGTAGGATTGCTTCTGTTTAGGAGTATTTAGTGGTGGATGATAATGCTAGGAGCCGGATGCATTACCAGATTCGAAGGTTAGAGACAAATTTCTTAGTTATGCATGGATTTTGCAGGAAGCGAAGAAGAAGATTGCAGAGGCAGCGGAGAAGCTAGATACTTCAGAGGCGAATGTTGTTAGTTTGAGAAACACCTAGTAAGTTTAACTTATGATTGTCAACTCAATTAATCCCATCAAATTTTAGTTTTCCATCATTGACCTCTCCATAGTTTAAGATTTACCTTTGGTATCGTTTCCAAAGGATATATCTGTTCCTCCATGAGTTCTGAAATGTGAGAGAAGCTTTTTGCAAGCTATCATATGCCTAGAACTTGCATTGTCTACATACCATAAATTACCAAAATGAGAGAATTCCTTTTTGATGATTTCATTGGAAGAGACAAGAGCAATGTTTATGGTTATTTCTTTTAATGTTTTTCCAGCAGTTTTGCTTGGCAGTTTATACATGATCTTTTCTTTTAGTGGTAACATTCATCAATAAGTTTCATTGATGCATGTTTGGTATCCCCTACAAACATTGCAAAGTTATGGTGTTCAAGGTTATCAGGCATGTTGCTCCAGTCAATATAGTTCGTGTAAAGAAACTTTGCTACTCCATAATTGTCCTTTAGTGCCATCTGAATATTCTTCGGTTTGACCTGCGAGTTAAAACTGCTATACAAACATTTGTTATAGCCGCATGTATCTCTAATTTTTGCATATAAACATGTGCCTTCTGCTAAACTTCTCCTTGTCTAAACATTTGCATCTAGATCACCAATAATATTTCCTAACGGGTGATCTTTGTCTGCTTATGTAGTATCCACAGTGTCAACCGGTACATTATTCCCTAAATTTGATTCCATCTCCCCCTAAGTTGCTTGAGTTTTAAAAGGATTTGTGAACACATCTTTTATTGACTCATTACTTCGAATCGGCTAGCATGGTCCTTACTCTTTCTATCAAGGTCCATATTCTTCCTTTCAACGACTCCAACTTGTTGTGGCTTATATGGTGCACCGTACTGATGATAATTCCCTATCAAATTCAATAAACATCCAACATATGATTCTTGAAGCCATTGTCGCTTTTAACATGCTTGATTCTCACTTCTTAGAGATTAGTATGTCCAATACTCAATTATTTAATGTTGTTATCTCAGTACGATTCAAAGAGTTACATTTTGGAGGCCAATGAATATTATAAATATTTGATTGTTACATATTAAACACGAAGTGTGGGATAATTGCATGAGAAATAATTATTATTAAATAAAACAGGATATTGATTAAAAGGTTAAACACAAATTACGTATTTCATTATTGGATAATAAAATGGAGGGATCGAATGCTAAGTTTATGTTATATTATTTGATAATAAAATAAACTGGGGACTAGATATAACTTATTATAAATTGTGAAAATCCCGTGAGAATAAGAGACGAGGGATTAAGATGTAATAATAATGGTTCTAAATATATATTATTGGAAAACTACTACTTCCTAATCATCTACAGCCTAGTCATCGCCCAACCTCCTCTCCTTCTCCTTTTGCGTTGCCGTCGGCCACCACCATCCCGCCACAGCTCCACCACCGTGAGTTGTCCCACATGCTTCCACGAAGAGCCATGCGCCACGCTCGGTTTTATTTTCTCACCATGAAGTTTATTCGAGTTATGGGTTTTGGGAGATCTCATGTGTTTTCGATTTACTAGCGGAACCTTCTGTCAATCCATCGTGAGGGTATTTGATATTTCGTTGAGGTATAATTCCTAAACCCCATATGGTTGTTTATAATTAATTATTTGAATTGCAATTAGATAGTTTGTGAGAATTTATTGGTTTTTTGTTTATGCTTCCGTTTTGTCCAAATAATATGTGATACTAACTAATTTATAAAATTAAATTTTATAAAACTAAAATTTTAACGGGTATCCTAGATCCCTAATAGTGGTATCAGAGTCAGGTATGCATTCATTCAGTGATTGTGAAAATTAGTTTTGTAGCTTATAACTATTTACAATAAATATAACCACAGAACAACAAATAACTGAATCGAGCTACTAGTGGATTTGTTCGGTTTCATTTAAGCCACCAAACGAAAACCGAACCGGTCTCAAAAGGGACAAAATAACAATTATTTTGTAGCCTCCTACTTGATCCAAGATCTCTATCTTCATACCTGGTCCGTGCCCGTCTTCGGTCTTCAATCTCTTGTCTTGATGGTTTATATCTATTTTTTATAATAACACTTAAAATACAACAACCTTACCCAGTAAATCCCAAAATTAGCAAAGCTAAGAGTAGGGTCTGGGGAGAGTGAGAAGTGGGCAAACCTTACCCCTATCCTTGCAGATAGAGATGCTGCTTCTAGAGAGACCCCCAACTCGACAACAGATAATCGACAAGCAAACAACACTAAAAGGTAATAAAGAGATATTGAATTTAGAGAAACATTGAAAGCGTCACGTAGTAAAACGAAGGTATATATGCCATCAAAAAACACCCCATAAACACCCAAATACAAGTCACCCTTACAGACCTCCTACCAGTGTAAGAAAAAGTCTAAGCTCCTAGAACCATGCTATGATACAACCAAACCCTCCCTAACAATCCTTAACCTTAATCTTGTGCCTCCATGAACTCCTATCATTGACCATGTCCTCAGAGAGGTGCATCTCTACTAAATACTGTCAAATCCGTTCATCCCAAGACAATTTGGGTCTTCCTTTACACCTCTTTCCCTCTAAAGTGAGGGTTTCCACTACTCTTTCTGGGGCCGTCACTTGCCTCCTCTTCACATGCCCATACCATCTTAATCTTCCCTCCTTTATCTTGTCTGATATACTAGCTACCTCTAACCATTCCCTAATAACCTCATTTCTTATTTGGTCTGCCCTAATGTGCCCACATGGCCACCTTAGCATCCTCATTTCTGCTACCTCCATCTTGTGAGCTTGTGTGTTTTTGATGGCCCAACAATCTGACCCATATAACATAGCAGGTTCATTTTAACCCTATAGAATTTTCCATTTAATTTAGTTGGGAACATTTTGTCACCTAAAACCAACTGGCGGCCCTCCACCTACCCCAACCAGCATTTACGCGATGGGTGACATCACTATCTAGCTCCCCACCCCTCTAGACAAATGATCCTAAGTACTTGAACTTAGTTGCCTGTTGGACAACTTGACTTTCAATCGTAAGTTGAGTATTTTCATCGTTGCTTGCACCACTGAAACTACAATACATGTACTCAGTCTTAGAACGGCTAATCCTAAAACCCTTGGCCTCTAAAGCTGCACGCCAGCCCTCTAACTTCTCATTCAGACTATGTTTGGACACTGCAACTAACACAATATCATCTGCAAAAAGCATGCACCACGGCACTGTCTCCTGAATCGACTTAGATACCTCATCCAAGAAAACTTCAAAAAGGAACTGGCTCATCGTAGATCCTTGGTGGAGTCCTACCCCGACGGGGAAGGAATTGGTATCTTCTATAGGATCGCGAACACTAGTTTCGGTCCTTCCGTACATATCCTTAATTAAGTCTATATACTTCCCAGAGACCCCTCTACTCTCCAGACTGTCCTAAATAAGTTTACGTGGCACACTGTGATATGCCTTTACAAGAACTATAAAGGCCATATGAAGATCCCACTTTTCTCCCTATACTTTCCCATCAACCTCCTTAGAATGTGTATTGCTTCTGTAGTCGACCGACCTGAAATGAAACCAAATTGGTTTACCGTAACCCGAGTTTCTCTTCTAATTCTAGCCTCAATAATCCTTTCCCATAGTTCCATAGTATGACTTAACAACTTAAAACCTCTGTAATTCCCACAACACTGTGCGTCACCTTAGTTCTTATACAGAGGAACTATGACACTATTCCTCCACTGCTCTAGCATTTGTTTAGATTTGAAAATACAATTGAACAAAGTAGTTAACCATTGGACTCCTTCCTCTCCAAGACACTTCCACACCTCAATCGGTATGTTGTCTGGATCAACCGCCTTAGCCCTTCCCATCCTGAGTGCAGACCTCACTTCTCCCTGTGTAATATTTTGGCAGTAACAATTATTCGGTTGTCACCTTTGGGTGACTGGGTTGTCATGATCCTAATGGTAAGCTCTCCCGTCGTTGAAAAGATTGCAAAAATATGTTTGCCATCTTAGCTTAATGTCTTGTTGCTTTACTAGAATATGCCCATCTTCTCCCTTTATAAACTTCACCACCACTAGATCTTGCCTCTTACGCTCCCTAGCTCTGGCAATCTTGAATATATCATGTTCCCCCTCTTTAGTTTCCATTCGTTCATACATCTTCTTATAGGCAGTGTTCTTTGCCTCTTTCACTGCCTTATTTGCCTCCCCCTTGGCCTTTTTGTATATTTCCTTAAGTGTGACACGTTCCCGATCGTCTGTGCACCTCAAAAGATCTCTAAAACTATCATTCTCACCCCTAATTTTGATTTGCACCTCCTAAGTCCACCACCAAGACTCCTTATGCCCATTTGAGTTTCACGTTGTGACCCCTAAAGTCTCAGCCGCCACTTGATTAAGGATAGTCTCCATATCCTCCCAAAGGGTTCCAAATAACTTGAATAAAATACAAGATTTAAAACAAAACAAAACAAAAACATTCCAAACAAAATCAAACCACGAGATCTAGGGCTCGATTTAAAATAAATTACAATCACACCATAAACGAAAAAGACACAATATAAACGAAAAAGATATGATCTTTTTGTAAACAAAAGTTTTGACAATAATAAAACATAGATCTTATTAAATAATATTTAAACGAATTAAAAGTGGCTCTGATACCAATGTTGGGAATCTAGGTACCGGTTTAAATTTTGATTATATAAAATCCGATATATATATATATATATATGTATGTATATTTGTAGAAAACGGAAGCGTGAACAAAAACCAACAATTTCCACCAATAATCCAATTGCAATTCGTAAAAATAATTATAAACCAAACTATTTGGTGTTTAGAAAATACCTCAACGAAAAACCAAATATGTGCACGATGGATTGATACACGGTCTCACTAGTCAACCGAAAAATGAGATCTCCCGAATAACCTTATGTCAAATTAACTCGTTGATCCTATACCGTAGCGTGTGAAACGAGACGGTGCGATGGCATACAGTGGTGGTGGTGGCGGTTGTGGCGATTAGGTTTTGGATTTTGTGATTAGTAATTAGGGGTTTTGAGTTTAACATATATTTATAATAACTATAATTATTGCCATAAAAGAGGCAAGCACATGGTCATGCGAAGACTTTTTGTGGTCCTTTTTTGTAATGTTTCTATTGACAAATTCCATTTCCCGTCCTGGTGTTTTTGTTCTCAAACAAAGTCTATTTTATGCGAAGGCATTTTGAGAAAGGAACGAAGATCACTGATATACAAGGTAATGTGATCAGTATATTAAAGTAATCAATCTCTAATAGAAAATTATGGAATCCCTTAGGAATTCATTGTTATTAAGACTTTTTTTTAATTTTTTTAGGTTTGATGCTTCAAGAAGAAGAAGTTGAAACATTTGTCTATCACATATTGAAACATTGCTACTTAACAATGAGAGTACACTGAAAAACTTTCTGGACATGCCAAGCATTCCTTAAAATTATGTTTCGTCAATGAATAATTGATTGATAATGAAAGATCTTTCGTATGATAGATCAACACTAGAAAAGGAACATGTTGGTTATTTAAAGTCTTTAACTGCTGAACAGCACACAGTTTACCAAAGTGTTATGAAAGCGGTTGCAAAATGTGATGGAGGTTTCTTTTTTATATATGGTTATGGTGGAACTAGGAAGACTTTTCTTTGGAAGACTTTCGCAGCTGCGTTAAGGTCAACATGTGAAGTAGTGTTGAATGTTGCTTCTAGTGGAATTGCATCGCTCTTGCTAGATGGTGATAGAACTGCTCATTCAAGGTTTGTAATTCCAATAAACATTAATGAGGACTTAATATGTTCGATATAACCCAATAGTGAATTAGTTTAGTTAATTAGAAGAACAAAGTTGATTATTTGGGATGAAGCACCTATGATACACAAGCATTGTTTTGAGGCTCTTCACAGGACAATGAGAGACATATTACGTTCTTGTCAATCAAACCTCCAAGGCATGCCTTTTGGAGGAAAGGTTGTTATTTTTATGGTGATTTTAGACAAATTCTTCCAGTCATCCTTAAAGGTACCCGAAACATGATAGTTAATTATTCTTATATATGGAAACATTGTCAAGTACTAAAGCTAACTGAGAATATGAGGCTAAGGGTTAGATGCAAGCAAACCGATTTGCAAGAGATTAAGGAATTTGCAGAATGGATTTTAAAGCTTGGTGATGTCCTCCTTGGTGATGAAAATGATGGTGAGGCAGATATTCGAATCCCTTATGATTTACTAATTCATGATCAAGTCAATCCTATTTCTTCTCTGATCTCATTCACATATCGGATATGAATAAGTGTTTGTGGGATTCAAACTATTTCCATCAAAGAGCCATTCATGCACCAACAAATGAAGTTGTTGATTCAATATATGAAGAGTTGTTAAAAACTGTCCCTGGTGAAGAGAAGATTTATCTTAGTGCAGCACCCACCACCTGTAACCACCCATTTGAATAAACTAATAAATAATAAACCTTTCGAACCCATTTCTTCTTGATAACCTCAAATCTCATAAAACCCATCAGCAAGTTTGGGTCTTTTTGCATCACCCTGCATCTTCGTTCTCCTATTCATCGAAGTTTAGATAATTTTCTTGTCTGTGGTTGACTTGGTCAACGAAAGGATATGAGTTGATGTTTTACAACAAGGTAAAATCCAATAAAATATATGAATTGAAGTTTTACATATTTTGTGGACTATATCACTCATTGTCTCAACCATGATAGATACCCCAAAAACGGTCACAGTAAAGATGGATGCAAAAACAAATGGCCTATCTCCCTCTTTCTTTGTAATCCCTGTTTCATAAACTCTTTGTTTCTCATCTCTCCCTCTTTCTCTCCAAACCCCCACCCCACCCACCACCACGACACCATCCACCTCCACCACCACCACTAGACCAAGATACGACACCACCCTCAGACCATCGCCCACATCCATCACTCCTGACCTCCATTGTCGCCAAATCTCTTACATATCTGCAAATATGTAAAAACCCCAAATTAGATGAGGAATCGGTGGCCCTAAGACCTCCTGCAACTCCAATCGAACACTCCTCCTCTAACTGCCCCTAACACCTTCCGCAACTCGTCCGCCGATATCAACCCGTTGTTATCGATATCAATAAACCCATCATCATCTCTATCAACATTATTAATCATGCTCTCTAGCTCCTCGTCTCTCGGCCGGTGACCCAAGCTTCCCCAGTTTTTTAAAAACTTGGGTTAGTTCGTCTTCGATCCTGAGAGGAGAGTTGTTAATGGAGGGTGAAACAGATTTGGTGCAGTATGCGACGTTTTAATATTAGTTTGAAGAGTAGACTGTAGAGTTTGTTAGTAGGTTTTGAGATTTTATTGGAGATTTGAGCAATGTGGGGAGATTTATTACCTGGAATTAAAGATATAACGAAGGTTCTTCAATGGGGTACGGAGGGGGGGGGGGGATATATTAATTTTTGATCCAAAACTTTAACTTAATTACACAAATAGGCCCTAGAAAAGTAAAAAAGACGAATTTACCCTTGTATTAGTGTTAAAACCTAACTGGGTTAGTGTCAAAGGACGTAACGTGCAAGATTTTGGAACATAAAGTACAAAACTCGTCAATTTTAAAGGTAAAGGGCAGGCTTTGTAATTAGGTATAAACATAATGGACAAAACTTGTAGTTCAGTCTTTCTTTTTGTTTGTATTGACATGTTTACATATGATTATCTTCACTCTTTTTTTTGTCGGTTTGTAAGTTTAATTGTTTATGTTGTTTAATGAATGTTATAGTGATATATGAAAAGAAATAGATGAAGTGTATTGGAATAAACTATAAAACATAAAGAATGAGCTTTGATTTGATAATAACTTTTTATATATTAATCTACACAAATTAACTACAAGTTAATGAATACAAGCTCTGTATGAACATCTGGTGCAATGATCCTTCAGTGATTTCAACATGCTTCAGTGCTTCCAACATATGTTGAGTCATTATTGTCTGTTTGTTTTCAAAGTTTATTTTGTCCAACAAATCTTCTGATGCATCTGTTCACCTGGTCTGTACAGTGGCCATCCGTTTCAGTTATCCTTCTGTGCTTTCAATTGCTGCTGAGTGTTCATCATCTCATCTATTTCTCTTCAACGTCTGGTCTGTCCAACATACCTTTGGGTGTGTCTGTTGAGTTGCTCTGTACAGTGGCCATCTGTTCCAATCATCCTTTAGTGCTTTCAACATCTTTGCAGTGCTTGCAACATTTGCTGAGCCCTCATCATTTGTTTGCCTTAAGCGTCTGTTCAATCCAACTTTTTTTATAGCAGACCTTGATCACTGTAAAGTCTGTTTACCATCTCTATAATTGGGACTAATTATATATTATTAATAAGTATCTTAAAATATTCTATAGACTACCCGTGTTTTCACACGGGATTACATCTAATTATATATTATACACTAATCGTTCAACTTGTTTTCGAAGAACTTTCCATGTAATTAATTCTTGATTACATCTAAATCCCTTCTTTTTATATTTTATTCACTTTTAATAAAATAGAACAATTATTCTTTTCATATTATTTTATCATCTAAATAAAAAAATAATATTTTTTGTTTAACTCTTAAACAATGTCCCCCTTAAATAATAATTATTTGCTGAATTATTATATTATAATTTATGTTTTATGTTTAACAATTGAATAGATTATTATTTGTTTGTCATTCAAAATGTAAATATTTGAGTCGTACCGAGATAGTGACATTAAATAGTTGAGAGAGAAAACCCTTAAGAATGTTGTATTGATAACCGTAACAATTAAGAAAATCGTGAAAACTCGAACAAATGAAAACAATTTAAATCAAAACCAAAATTTAGGGTGCCATCATCATTATCATCATCATCATCATCATTATTATTATTATTATTATTATTATTATTATTATTATTATTATTATTATTATTAACGTACAACATTAAAAAATAACTTTCAATTTAATTAATTCATATCCGCTCTCTATATTACCCTACCAATAGTTACGTTATTTGTGGGATTTACTAGGTATTATTGTTGTTGTATTAATAAATGAGGGTTAGGATCAAATACACAGTGAAAGAAAAATATAAAGTCGTAGGAAGGGTATCAAACGGACTCCGATTGAACTCATTCAAGAGTCATTGGAACCATCTTATCGAACCCTATGATGTTAGTTTTTAGGTCTTCGTTTTTGCGGTTTTAGCTTGTAGTTTTCAGAATATGCGTTATATCATTGCGTCTTTTATGTACCATTGTGTCTTTTTTTTTATTTTCATCATTGTGTCATTTTTTCAATTCATTGTGTCTTTTTTCTTCAGCATTGTGTTATATTTTTTGGTACTTTGTTATATTTTATGGCTCATTGTGTCATATTTGATGATCTATTGTGTTTTTTGTATCATTCTCACCCTTCTCATTTTTGTTACACTGTGTAGAATAACTTGAAAATACACATGTAAAAATGATAATTATCAAATTAATTTAGTTTGAACAACCGTAAAGTTTGTATTTTCTAAAAATAAAACTACGATTGACTTCTTTTCTGAATAATCAAACGGGGTATTGGTGTTTATTTACAAAGCTTAGTTTTTATTTTATGTTTATTTATATGAGTCAAGTTATCCTGTACAGTGTATAAAAAATGAGAAGGGTGAGAAGGATACTAAAAACAAAATCAATTACGAAATATAACACAATGGGTTACAAACTACTTACAAAATATAACACTATGCCAAAGAAAAAAATACACAATGAATCATAAAAATAACACAATGATGAAAATAAAGAAAGGAGATAATGCAACATGAAAGACACAATGATATTTGATCCTATGTCTTTGATCCTAACCCTTATTTATATTTAGGTTTCTTTTTGTTCGTTTAGTATATAGACAGGCATAAGCGAACAACTAGTTCATTTTATTAAGACAAAATTACGCGGATGGTGCCTGTGGTTTTCATGTAATAACGCCTTAAGGTACTAAGCAACTTTTTTAACTTCTTTAGGGCCCATGGTTTAGTTTTTGTAACGAAAATGGGTATTAAGGTTTGTTTTTGTAACAATGTTGGGTACTAATACTTAGGGGCTGTTTGGTTGATTGTTGTTGTATTAATAAATGAGGGTTAGGATCAAATACACAGTGAAAGAAAAATATAAAGTCGTAGGAAGGGTATCAAACGGACTCCGATTGAACTCATTCAAGAGTCATTGGAACCATCTTATCGAACCCTATGATGTTAGTTTTTAGGTCTTCGTTTTTGCGGTTTTAGCTTGTAGTTTTCAGAATATGCGTTATATCATTGCGTCTTTTATGTACCATTGTGTCTTTTTTTTTATTTTCATCATTGTGTCATTTTTTCAATTCATTGTGTCTTTTTTCTTCAGCATTGTGTTATATTTTTTGGTACTTTGTTATATTTTATGGCTCATTGTGTCATATTTGATGATCTATTGTGTTTTTTGTATCATTCTCACCCTTCTCATTTTTGTTACACTGTGTAGAATAACTTGAAAATACACATGTAAAAATGATAATTATCAAATTAATTTAGTTTGAACAACCGTAAAGTTTGTATTTTCTAAAAATAAAACTACGATTGACTTCTTTTCTGAATAATCAAACGGGGTATTGGTGTTTATTTACAAAGCTTAGTTTTTATTTTATGTTTATTTATATGAGTCAAGTTATCCTGTACAGTGTATAAAAAATGAGAAGGGTGAGAAGGATACTAAAAACAAAATCAATTACGAAATATAACACAATGGGTTACAAACTACTTACAAAATATAACACTATGCCAAAGAAAAAAATACACAATGAATCATAAAAATAACACAATGATGAAAATAAAGAAAGGAGATAATGCAACATGAAAGACACAATGATATTTGATCCTATGTCTTTGATCCTAACCCTTATTTATATTTAGGTTTCTTTTTGTTCGTTTAGTATATAGACAAGCATAAGCGAACAACTAGTTCATTTTATTAAGACAAAATTACGCGGATGGTGCCTGTGGTTTTCATGTAATAACGCCTTAAGGTACTAAGCAACTTTTTTAACTTCTTTAGGGCCCATGGTTTAGTTTTTGTAACGAAAATGGGTATTAAGGTTTGTTTTTGTAACAATGTTGGGTACTAATACTTAGGGGCTGTTTGGTTGATTGTTGTTGTATTAATAAATGAGGGTTAGGATCAAATACACAGTGAAAGAAAAATATAAAGTCGTAGGAAGGGTATCAAACGGACTCCGATTGAACTCATTCAAGAGTCATTGGAACCATCTTATCGAACCCTATGATGTTAGTTTTTAGGTCTTCGTTTTTGCGGTTTTAGCTTGTAGTTTTCAGAATATGCGTTATATCATTGCGTCTTTTATGTACCATTGTGTCTTTTTTTTTATTTTCATCATTGTGTCATTTTTTCAATTCATTGTGTCTTTTTTCTTCAGCATTGTGTTATATTTTTTGGTACTTTGTTATATTTTATGGCTCATTGTGTCATATTTGATGATCTATTGTGTTTTTTGTATCATTCTCACCCTTCTCATTTTTGTTACACTGTGTAGAATAACTTGAAAATACACATGTAAAAATGATAATTATCAAATTAATTTAGTTTGAACAACCGTAAAGTTTGTATTTTCTAAAAATAAAACTACGATTGACTTCTTTTCTGAATAATCAAACGGGGTATTGGTGTTTATTTACAAAGCTTAGTTTTTATTTTATGTTTATTTATATGAGTCAAGTTATCCTGTACAGTGTATAAAAAATGAGAAGGGTGAGAAGGATACTAAAAACAAAATCAATTACGAAATATAACACAATGGGTTACAAACTACTTACAAAATATAACACTATGCCAAAGAAAAAAATACACAATGAATCATAAAAATAACACAATGATGAAAATAAAGAAAGGAGATAATGCAACATGAAAGACACAATGATATTTGATCCTATGTCTTTGATCCTAACCCTTATTTATATTTAGGTTTCTTTTTGTTCGTTTAGTATATAGACAGGCATAAGCGAACAACTAGTTCATTTTATTAAGACAAAATTACGCGGATGGTGCTTGTGGTTTTCATGTAATAACGCCTTAAGGTACTAAGCAACTTTTTTAACTTCTTTAGGGCCCATGGTTTAGTTTTTGTAACGAAAATGGGTATTAAGGTTTGTTTTTGTAACAATGTTGGGTACTAATACTTAGGGGCTGTTTGGTTGATTGTTGTTGTATTAATAAATGAGGGTTAGGATCAAATACACAGTGAAAGAAAAATATAAAGTCGTAGGAAGGGTATCAAACGGACTCCGATTGAACTCATTCAAGAGTCATTGGAACCATCTTATCGAACCCTATGATGTTAGTTTTTAGGTCTTCGTTTTTGCGGTTTTAGCTTGTAGTTTTCAGAATATGCGTTATATCATTGCGTCTTTTATGTACCATTGTGTCTTTTTTTTTATTTTCATCATTGTGTCATTTTTTCAATTCATTGTGTCTTTTTTCTTCAGCATTGTGTTATATTTTTTGGTACTTTGTTATATTTTATGGCTCATTGTGTCATATTTGATGATCTATTGTGTTTTTTGTATCATTCTCACCCTTCTCATTTTTGTTACACTGTGTAGAATAACTTGAAAATACACATGTAAAAATGATAATTATCAAATTAATTTAGTTTGAACAACCGTAAAGTTTGTATTTTCTAAAAATAAAACTACGATTGACTTCTTTTCTGAATAATCAAACGGGGTATTGGTGTTTATTTACAAAGCTTAGTTTTTATTTTATGTTTATTTATATGAGTCAAGTTATCCTGTACAGTGTATAAAAAATGAGAAGGGTGAGAAGGATACTAAAAACAAAATCAATTACGAAATATAACACAATGGGTTACAAACTACTTACAAAATATAACACTATGCCAAAGAAAAAAATACACAATGAATCATAAAAATAACACAATGATGAAAATAAAGAAAGGAGATAATGCAACATGAAAGACACAATGATATTTGATCCTATGTCTTTGATCCTAACCCTTATTTATATTTAGGTTTCTTTTTGTTCGTTTAGTATATAGACAGGCATAAGCGAACAACTAGTTCATTTTATTAAGACAAAATTACGCGGATGGTGCCTGTGGTTTTCATGTAATAACGCCTTAAGGTACTAAGCAACTTTTTTAACTTCTTTAGGGCCCATGGTTTAGTTTTTGTAACGAAAATGGGTATTAAGGTTTGTTTTTGTAACAATGTTGGGTACTAATACTTAGGGGCTGTTTGGTTGATTGTTGTTGTATTAATAAATGAGGGTTAGGATCAAATACACAGTGAAAGAAAAATATAAAGTCGTAGGAAGGGTATCAAACGGACTCCGATTGAACTCATTCAAGAGTCATTGGAACCATCTTATCGAACCCTATGATGTTAGTTTTTAGGTCTTCGTTTTTGCGGTTTTAGCTTGTAGTTTTCAGAATATGCGTTATATCATTGCGTCTTTTATGTACCATTGTGTCTTTTTTTTTATTTTCATCATTGTGTCATTTTTTCAATTCATTGTGTCTTTTTTCTTCAGCATTGTGTTATATTTTTTGGTACTTTGTTATATTTTATGGCTCATTGTGTCATATTTGATGATCTATTGTGTTTTTTGTATCATTCTCACCCTTCTCATTTTTGTTACACTGTGTAGAATAACTTGAAAATACACATGTAAAAATGATAATTATCAAATTAATTTAGTTTGAACAACCGTAAAGTTTGTATTTTCTAAAAATAAAACTACGATTGACTTCTTTTCTGAATAATCAAACGGGGTATTGGTGTTTATTTACAAAGCTTAGTTTTTATTTTATGTTTATTTATATGAGTCAAGTTATCCTGTACAGTGTATAAAAAATGAGAAGGGTGAGAAGGATACTAAAAACAAAATCAATTACGAAATATAACACAATGGGTTACAAACTACTTACAAAATATAACACTATGCCAAAGAAAAAAATACACAATGAATCATAAAAATAACACAATGATGAAAATAAAGAAAGGAGATAATGCAACATGAAAGACACAATGATATTTGATCCTATGTCTTTGATCCTAACCCTTATTTATATTTAGGTTTCTTTTTGTTCGTTTAGTATATAGACAGGCATAAGCGAACAACTAGTTCATTTTATTAAGACAAAATTACGCGGATGGTGCCTGTGGTTTTCATGTAATAACGCCTTAAGGTACTAAGCAACTTTTTTAACTTCTTTAGGGCCCATGGTTTAGTTTTTGTAACGAAAATGGGTATTAAGGTTTGTTTTTGTAACAATGTTGGGTACTAATACTTAGGGGCTGTTTGGTTGATTAAGTGCTGAATCATTAAGAGGTCTGAATGGTTAAGAGGTCTGAATGGTTAAGCACTGAATCATTAAGTTGAACCTCTTAATGGTTAGTTTTCTTGTCCCACGTTGGTAGGGGAGCCTCATTAAGGTTCAGCCTAGTTCAGTGCTTAATGGTTCAGCAACATCCTAAATCTTAATGATTCAGACTTAACCATTCCATTCAGAAGCTGAAACAAACGCGCTGAATGCTGAATCATTCAGCGCTGAATGGTTAAGAGCCTCGTTAAGAGGCTACCAAACAGCCCCTAACTATCGTTAAATTTTCTGTTAACTTTAGTTAAGGTGATTAAAATGCTTTTTTTATAAACTAGAGGGGTCATTATGTAATAAACTTCATTTACAAAACCCTTAGTACCCAAACATGAAACTTTAGAGAAACCACATGGACTAACCATGTAATTAACTCATTATTTTATTAAATGTATTTATTTTTAAGATTTATAATTAAATAAGGAATATTTAATTAAAACATATTGTTTTATTAAATATATTTATCCCATTATTTATAAAAATAAATACACTTCTAAAATAGATAAAACGTTATAAATGTTATTAATTTACTTATGGATTTTAGTGAAATTCAAAAATGATTTTTACCTTATAGGTCCAAACCTACCAAGCCCACCAGTTCTTGAAGAAGAAAAAAAATCTTTCTTTTTTTGTTTATAAAAATTCAACTTCTAATCGTTTCTATCTTTTTTAATTTTCTTGAATTGGGTTGGCATCTTTTTGGCAAAAAATAACACTTAATTCAATCACATAAAGAAAATATTTTTATAAGTTAAATCCAAGTTATTAGATTAATAGTTGTAACCATAAAGAAAACATTTAACTTAATAGTGGAAACTGTTAATCTAATAGCTTCAATTTAATGAAATTCAATAATAGTTGTATCCATAAAGAAAACATTTATAAAAATAAATCCGGTTATTAAATGTTGGATGTACTTGTGTTATGGTTACAACTATTAATCTAATAACTTGGATTTAACTTATAAAAATGTTTTCTTTATGTGATTGAATTAAGTATTATTTTTGGCCAAAAAGATGCAAACCCAATTCAAGAAAATTAAAAAAGATAAAAACAAACAGAAGTTGAATTTTTATAAATAAAAAAGAGAAAGATTTTTTTTTCTTCTTCAAGAACTGGTGGGCTTGGTAGATTTGGACCTACAAGGTAAAAATCATTTTTTAATTTCATTAAAATCCATAAGTAAATTAATAACATTTAGAACGTTTTATCTATTTTAGAAGTGTATTTAGTTTTATAAATAATGGGATCGCGGATAAATATATTTAATAAAACAATATGTTTTAATTAAATATTCCTTATTTAATTATAAATCTTAAAAATAAATATATTTAATAAAATAATGAGTTAATTACATGGTTAGTTCATGTGGTTTCTCTAAAGTTTCATGTTTGGGTACTAAGGGTTTTATAATGGCCCCTCTAGTTTATAAAAAGGCATTTTAATCACTTTAACTAAAGTTAACAGAAAATTTAACGATAGTTAGTATTAGTCCCCAACATTGTTACAAAAACAAACCTTAATACCCATTTTCGTTACAAAAACTAAACCATGGGCCCTAAAGAAGTTAAAAATTTTGCTTAGTACCTTAAGGCGTTATTACATGAAAACCACAGGCACCATCCGTGTAATTTTGTCTTTTATTAACTAATGAATAAGAGAATATCTTTATTTATGTGCTCATGTTTGTTTATTTGGTCCGTTAAAATTCAAACAAACATATACAAACATAAATCCATTCCCCCATGTTACCTAATATGTATGTACCATTAGTCCATTACACCATATCCACTAAATGTCACACCTTCACATTTGTTTTGGATTTTTAAATACCTTTTTTTTCAAGGTAACTTTTATATCATAAAAAGACGCAACCTCTCTCCAAGATGGAGAAAGACGCACAACCAAAATTACATCATATCAAACTTACGCCAATTTTCTCAATCTATACAACCATCTTTGTATCTACATCTAAACCAAAGGAAACTCAATGCTTTTATCTCCACTACCACTTCGGGAACTTGAAGCTTTCTATTCGAAAAGATGCCCTCATTTCTCGTTTTTCAAATTCGCCACATAGCAATGAAGACAATACCTTGGAAAGCAACCCTCTTTACCCCTTTCAAACCAACCGATCTGTACATATTAACGACATCCCTCAGTGAGAAAGTTATGAAATCAGGAACACCAACCAACCGACTAAAGCTAACCAAACAACAGCTGCGAAAACACAGCCTGAAAACAGGTGCTCTGCACTTTCCAGCCCGAAATCATAGGACACGCAACTCTTCCTTGGAACATGGATGTTTTGTCTTTCTAACGCAGCCGCAGTTGCTATTCTATCCATATCCGCTCTCCAAACGAAGATATTGACTTTGGAAGGAACCCATTTACACCATTCTAAAACAAAATGTAGGCATTAGTTCTCCTCTTTTTGCAGCTACTCCTTTGCCGCCGTAACAATAAATTGATCCTCGCCTTTTCCTATCCACTTCCAATTTTCCCTTGAACCATAAAACAGAACAGCATCTATATATGATCGCCTGACATAAACTCGTCTCAGTCTGCAATCATCTCGGTCTGCACTTCAGCATCAGCCGAAACCTGCAGCTTTTTCCAAAACAATACAGTTTCTTCATTTTGCATATCGCACCTATCCGCAACAGTCACAAACTTATTTTTCTCAAGTCTGTATAAACTTGGAAACCTTTCTTTGAAAGTATGATCGCCTGTCCAATTATCCATTCATAACCGAATGGATTTCCCATCACCCAACAAGCCTCTCATCGAATCGGTTATCCTTCGACCATCAACCTTCGTATTGTATTCGTGCTTCACCAAAGTCTTCCACGTACCTGTAAGTCGATTGTTCAAAGCAACACGGACTATTTATTAGTCAAACTATGACGCGAGTTTACAACCCGCCTCCATAAAGCACCTGTTTCCCCTTGATATCTCCACGCCCACTTAAGTAATAAAGCACTATTACTTGTCTTTAACTTCTTCAGACCCAAACCTCTATACTTCTTGGCACTTGTAATCTTATCCCATGAAACCCAATGAAGTTTCCTCGCCTCTGGATTTCCACCCCAAAGAAACTTCTTTATCAAGGATTCTAATTCATTAATAATCTTTATAGGAGCCTTGTAAAGCGAAAAGTAATATGTAGGTAAACTCTATTAAACCAATTCAATCAAGGTTACCCTTCCTCCAATCGATAACACTTTCGCCTTCCAACTAGAGAGCCAAGACTAAAAAACATCCAAGACTGGCTCCCAATTGGACACCCAATTCATATTGGCCCCCACTTTTACCCAATTAAGAGAAAATGGAGCTGTCCAAACCTACAATTCATTCTTATCACTCGCTCCTTTACTAAACCAAAAGGAACTTCACAACCGAATAATAAAGATTTCTGAATATTAATTTTAAGGACTGAACATAAGAAAAAAAACCCGTAAGATTCTCATGAGCGTTGTAATGTTCGATTCTTTCCACTCACCCATCACCATCTCGTCGTCCGCATACAGTAAATGAGTTAAAATCGGCCTTTCCTTTGGAAGAATAACACCTTCCAGCATGCCTATATCAGTCGCTTTCTGAAATAAACCCTAAAGACCTTCCATAACCAAAACGAACAAAAAAGGAGATAATGGGTCGCCTTGGCGAATACCTTTTGTACACCCAAATTCAAAGGTAGGCGACCCATTTATAAGAATCAACGACCTAACCGAAGAAAGAATTCCATAAATCCAGTCACACCATTTATCTGGAAAACCCATTTGTCTTGTAATATTAATTAAGAACGCCCAATGAACGTTATCATACGCCTTCTCAAAATCTATTTTGAATAAAAATAATTTTTCCTCATCATCCGAGACCAAGCTAGTACTTCATTAATGATTTGAGGGCCATCAAGAATGTACCTTCCGCTAATAAAAGCTGACCGTGACTCCGATATCAAGCTATTTATAACCATTCGTAGTCTATTCGCCAACAACTTCGATATCACCTTATTAGTAATACCGATAAGATTAATCGGTCTATAATCTCCCAAGCTTGATGGATCCTGTACTTTAGGAATTAATGTAATAAAAGAAGATCTCGCGCCTTTATTAATTGTACTAAATTCCAAGAAAATATTCCACAAGTCTCACGAAGTCTTGCACGAAAAACTTCCAAAAATGCTTTATAAATATGAAATTAAATCCATCAGCTCCCGGTGCCTTATCGTCCCAACACCAGAATACCGCTTGCTTGATCTTCTCCTCTGAAAAACGAGACACTAAGAACTCTGCATCCACAATTGATAATTGCTTTAAATTGTAACCCGGGAGTATTGGACGCTGCTCCATTTCCTTAGAGAACGTAGACTTGAAAAAGCAAAACACCTCTTTCTTAATAGCCTTCGGTTTCGTGACCCACTCCCAACTAATCATCAAACCCGGAATACTGTTTGAAGCTCGGCTTTTGTTTATACAACCATGGAAGAAACTAGTATTATCATCCCCAAATTTAGCCCATTTCTTTCTGGCCTTTTGTTTTAAAATCTGGAAACTGATACTCATCAATCTCATATAGACGCCTCTTAATCTCTTCCCAAACCCAAAATTCTGCTTCTGTGCAGTCTCGTTCCATCAGTGTTTCTTCTAGTTCTCCCATTTCCGCATGCATCTCTCTTTGTTCCTCAAACTCCACCTTATAATTATCCTTCTTCCATTTATTAATTTGTCCCCTTAATAACTTGAGTTTCAACATAAGCACAATATTCGGTGGACCTGACCCAACAAAGTTATTGTATGCCGATTCCACAACCTTCTCAAAATCCGTCCTTCCGAACCACGAATTAAAAAAGCGAAACAGTTTTGGTCCAAAATTCCGTGATTCTGTTTTTAGGACCAATGGACAATGATCGGATCGAAATCTCGTAAGAGCTTTAAATTTAGATGATGGCCACTTGTTGAACACATTTCAACATACCAAGATACGATCAATACGACTCATCTTTTCTCTAGCAAAAAAAGGTGAATCGATTACCCTTAGAACCATTCTCGTGCAAACCAGTCTCATCAATAAAATCGTTTAAATCTTTAGAAGCTACAACCTCAAAAATGGAATTACGGCTATCCTCCTTTGATCTCACCATATTAAAATCACCTGCCACGACCCATGAACGGCACCCCGAAACCACTAACCTGTTAATAACTTCCCACAACCTCTTCTTCTCTATCGCCCCTAAAGGAGCATAGATATTCAATAGATTAACCACCTCCCCACTCGCTTTCATTTCCCCTGAAATCAGCACAAAACCTCTACTTTCTGAACCTTTGCAAGCTTAAAGAAATTAGAGTCCCATATAGTCAACAACCCCCCCCCCCCCCCCCCCCCCCCCCGCGGATTTACCCACCCAACCAACAAACTCATAACTGAATCCCCCATTGCCCCAAAAGCTGTCAAGATTAACCCGCTCCATATTAACTTGTTTTGTTTCCTGAAGCAAAATAAATACCGCCTCATTCTCCTTTCTCAATTCCCTTACCCACTTCGATTTCCCTTTGACCCCCATACCTCTTATATTCAATGATAAAACATTACCTCTTATATTCAGTGATAAAACATTCATTGGTTCATCAATTGACAACCTTCATTAACAATAATATTGCAAACCTGATCATGAAATACCTCCAGATTGACGGCCCCCAGCTCTTTTCCCAACGAAATAGTTTCGGAAGCTTCTACTTCCACTGGCCTAGACTGCACTGATTCTCCTGTTCTTGCTTTCGATACCTGCTCTTCACTGATATTATCCTCAGCCACATACTGTTCTTCTTCATCTACAGACCATGAATGACCCATATTTAGATCAGGCGTTAGAAATGCCTTTGGCCTTGACTCCTCAACTAGGCTATCCTCACAACTAGTTTCATCTCTAAGGCCCAACAAACCATTCAAGTCAAATGCGTCATTTTTCCTGGGCCTCTTTTTTACCCTTTAGCTAGGCCTGTAAACAAAGCGAACGTTCAGGAACTGTTCGGCAAAAAGTTCGTTTATTTAAATAAATGAACAAACACGAACATAATTTTTTGTTTGTTAATTAAACGAATGAACATGAACACACGTTTTGTTCCTTAATTTATGTTCACGAACGTTCGTTCGTTTATGTTTGTTTAATTAAACTTTACTTTATTTTTATTATTTATTTCCCTTTTGTTAAGTAATCTTAATTCATGTTATAGTATATACAATAAATTTGATATGTTCTAAAAACTTAACCCTAACCCTAACATTCTAAACATATCAGCTGTTCTCCACACTACACAGCGCTACCTCCCTTCTTCTCCACACTCTACAGCCCTACCTTCTTCCACTTTCGGCTGACCACCTCCACAGCCCTATCTCCACTCTCCAGCCTCCACAACGCCGCAAGTATGACCCACCTCTCTTATCGTTTTTTTCTCTATAGCTTTGTTGGTTTTTTTTTCTATAGCTTTGTTCATTTGTGTTCATTGAATGTTCGTTTATGTTCATTTGTGTTCGTTTACATTGATCATTTGTGTTTGTTTATACTCATGAACTGTTCGTTTAGGTTTTAAATGAACGAACATGAATACGGCAAATTTCTTAATGAACGAACACGAACGCAAAAATGTGTTCGTGTTCGTGTTTGGTTAAAGTTAAATGATGCGTGTTTGTGTTCGTTCGATTCGTTTACCGACCTACCATTGGTAGAGCGATTGTTTGGAATGTTAAAAGGTCTTCGTTTTTATGGTTATTTCATAGATCTAGTTTTAAAGATGTTAGATGTGAAGATTGGTGTTCTTCACCCTTGTATTTTTTGATGTAAAGTGGTGGCGGTCCTCGGTTTCAGGACTTGTCCGTGTGTTTAATGAAGTTGAAGTTTCAAAAAAAAAAAAAAAAAAAAAAAAAAAAAATAAATATTGGAGCTCACTTTCAGTTAATTATTCATTAACTCCTAATTAAATATCTTATCTTCTTCATTTCTTTTAATTTCATTAATTAATTTTATTGATCAACATAATTATTGTTAATTAGTTTTTTTTGTCTCCACTCATAATCACCAAAATATTTCAAATGTGAGGCCGGTGGGTTGGCACCAATGAATTGTCATCGTTACGCACTTTGGGTCCATGGTCGGTGCCTCCATATATTTTCTATACAGAAAACTCAATTACCCGCCATTTAAAATGATTCCAAAATGGAAAAAAAAATATGTCCATTACTTTATTCAAACCTTTTTTTTTCTTTTTGCAAATTGACACTATATAATCATCGTTGAAGGGCTAAGAATTACCAAGTTTACGTTTTAAACAAGACAAGCATCTGATTCATTTTGATACCATAGTTCCCATATTATAGACTATCAAAATGGTGAAGTTGGCATTCGGTGATTTTGGTGATTCATTTAGTGGCACCTCACTTAAGTCTTATTTGGCAGAATTCATTGCTACACTACTTTTTGTGTTTGCTGGTGTTGGATCAGCTATTGCTTATGGTTAGTTTGTTTAATATATGAAAGTTGTGCATACAAAGTTACATGCTTATAACATCAAATAACTTATTTATCCAATCCGATAAGTTGTTCTTGGCATGTTTATACACCAAGTTCACTAAATTTATATTTAATTTGATTATTCAAATTAATATAACCTTAACATTGTTTTGAAACTTTGTAGGTAAGCTCACAGCTGATGCAGCATTAGACCCTGCTGGTCTAGTAGCTATTGCTTTGGCTCATGCTCTTGCATTATTTGTTGGAGTCTCAATGGCGGCCAACATCTCAGGGGGCCATTTGAATCCGGCTGTCACCTTTGGATTGGCAATTGGCGGCAACATCACCATCCTAACTGGCTTGTTTTATTGGATTGCCCAATTGCTCGGTGCCACTGTTGCTTCATTCCTTCTTCAATTTGTCACCGGTGGATTGGTAAAAGCTCATTTTCCTTTAGGAAACTTTGTTCTTATGTTGTGTTTAGCTAACTACAACCTTTTATATCACAATACTGAAATATTATTGTTTTCTTTTTTTATAGGCTGTACCAACCCATGGAGTTGCCGATGGCATGAATTCTATTCAAGGAGTGGTGTTTGAGATTATCATAACTTTTGCTCTAGTTTACACAGTCTATGCGACTGCAGCTGACCCCAAAAAGGGCTCACTAGGAACCATTGCACCTATGGCAATTGGATTCATTGTTGGAGCAAACATCTTGGCTGCTGGCCCATTTAGTGGTGGTTCAATGAATCCTGCTCGATCTTTTGGTCCTGCTGTGGCTAGCGGAGACTTCTCACAAATCTGGATTTACTGGGTTGGACCACTTATTGGTGGTGGTCTAGGTGGGCTTATCTATGGTGATGTGTTTATTGGATCATATGCTTCACTCCCCGCCTCAGAAGACTATGCTTAAGAATATTTTTTTTTCGTCAATTGTATTTCTTGTTTCTTTCAAGATTGAATTTGTAATATCGTCTATGTTTATGGGATCATTTTGAGAATTATGGAAGGTAAGGGTTCAAAGAATATGTGCTTTTATCTTTCTTTGGTAAACTTTAAGCTTGTAATCTTCATATGTTTATATTTCCATTTCTCTACACCAAATATCAACAATAAAGCATGAAACATTAATATTACTTCGCATCTTTTCACAAACTCATTCATAAAATCTTGCTTAAAAAAATCATAACGAACACAGACGTATAAACAAAAACGATTGCTACCCAAGAGCACGAAAGTGACTATCCGAATTATGTTTCGAAGAAACAACCATTGTAAATCTAAAAAAAGCAAAACAAAACCAAAATTTTCTATTTGTAACAAGTTCTCGATGGAATTGGTACACTTATACTTTATGATTTTAGGTATCCAGATGGTACACTTTTACTTTATGATTTTAGAAATTCAAAACCAGTTTAGGTGGAAATTTTGTAGATCACTAGGGATAAATGGGTTTACTTTAGTTATTTTTGTCTAAAGTCGTAGCTTTGATATATTTAGTTCTAGTAACTAGAACTGAAAACCAGTTAAACACATGCAAGTAGGGGTGTGAATTTCTAGCACGATCCAAAAATACAACACGAACCTAACACATAATTTGTGGGTTTGGATTTAACCTTACGGGTTCGGGTTAGTTTCAGGTCGAACTCGCCAACCCGTTTAGATAAATGCGTCGGGTTTGCGTCAACCCAAACGGGTTGGTGGGTTAACCCGTTTAACCTATATCTATATATATATATATATATATAGGATTTGGTTCAAATGAGAACCTTTCCCCAAATTGAGAACTGAGAGAACCATTCTGGGCCACACATTTCTCTAAGGCAAAAAAAAAAAAAAATTTTTTTTTTTTTTTTTTGCAAAAATCGCTGCTTTATATGTAAGAAAATTTTTTTTTTTTATTTTTTTTGTATTTTTTTTTCAGTATACACATGTGTATAATTGCATTATACACATATGTATAATGCAATATACACATATGTATAACTGAAATATACACATATGTATAGCTGAAAAATGCTATATACACATATGTATAATTGACATATACACATATGTATAAATGAAAAAAAAATTCAAAAAAAATAAAAAAAGTTTTTTTCCTTGCATAAAAATGTGCGATTAAAGCAAAAAAAAAAATGTTTTTTTTTTTTTGCCTTTATATGAAATGTGTGGCTCAGAATGGTTCTCTCAGTTCTCAAATAGGGGTTGGTTCTCTTAGGATCCCTACCCTATATATATATATATATATATATATATATATATATATATATATATATATATATTACTTTTGTTGTTAAATTTTAATAACAGAATATTATTATAGCTGAAAAAAATAACAAAATAAAGAAAATTAATGTCAAAAAGATCGTGTTCAGGTCAAACCGTGAATTTTCAGGTTGTGTTCAGGTTAATATGTCTGATAAAGATTTCGTGTTCAGGTTTGTGTAAAATTTTCGAGCTTAGGTGGGGTTGGACAGCCAACTAGCGAACACGTTCCATTTAACACCCCTACATCCAAATTATATTCAAAGTGCATAAAACGTTTTAAATTGATTTTCTTTGTAGGTATACTTATAAGATTATTAATGTAACTAGGTATTTATCCAGCCGCGCGTTGCGGCGGCGGCAACCGGATTTACAACAATGACATCCAAAACAAAAACTAACTATTAAAAGCCAGCTACATTACGTTACAAATTTGACATTATAGAATACACAATTCGTTCTACATTACAGAATAGCGCGAGCTTAGTCTACGACACATGCTTTTGGGGGCTGAAGTTGTCACTCCACTTTGCAGAATTTCCTAAACAACACAAATCAAGGAAAAGTTTATTTAGTAACATGCTAAATAGACTTTAGTAACAAACTGTGGCAAAATTCACAAACTAAATAAACATTCAATTTATTTTAGCTTAGACCCCAAAAATTACCTTCATCATATTCGATGAGTTGTTACTACTTGGAGAAGAATCAAGAACTGTCTTGTATTTTAATTCGAGGAATTGATTTCTTTCCAAACAGAGAATGAAGCTCCTCATCACGTACATGTCCGTCGTGCGAGCTTAGCATACAATATATGTCTTTGGGCCCTAAGACTTCTATCCCACATTGCAGAATTTCCTAAACAATAGAAATCATATTAAATTCTATTAATATTATGTATGTAAAATAATTTAAAACCGGTAACATGAAGAATTTTACAATTTATTTGAACTGTGAATAATAAAATTTACCTTCATCATATTCCAATTTTTGTTACTACTTGGAGAAGAATCAAGAACTGCCATATACTTCATATTCCAAGAGTTGTTACTGATTGGAGAGGAATCACGAACTGCCTTATAGGCAGGGTTTGGCATTATTCCATGACTTGTTACTACTTGGAGATGAATCAAGAACTCCCTTATAGACAGTTTTTGACATGGCAGTTGCATTAGTAGCCAAGTAGATACCTCCAAGGTTCCATTTAACGTATAAAGAAAACCAAAGAGTCGTCCGCCGCGCAAGCTTAGACTATGATATGTACCTTCAGAAGCTGAGAACCCCACCTCACATCGCAAAATTTTCTAAACAACAAAAACCAAAGGAAGGCTTATTAATATTATGTATAATACAAAGTCAACAGAATAGTCTCTACATCACCATCGCCCTAATTTATGGACCTCATTGCTAACACCAATGTCATCACCATCACCACCATTGAGGGTAAAATGGACCTCATTGCCAACACCAATGTCATCACCATCACCACCATTGAGGGTAAAATTGGTGGAAAGGAATATGGAAGAGAGAATGCGATATGCCCACTAACGTTATCATCCTACACGTACCATTTCAATTGCCGTGACATCATCATCACAACACTATCACCACTGCTACATAGCATCTGCATCTGATATCATCGTCCCTGTGATCTGTTGTCAATCATGCGGCTGCTTTACGTTTTGGGCAGGGTGTTGAAAGTGGGGGTGATGACAGTTACAAGGCCGTAGAAGGCAGGGGTGGTCAAGATAACTTAACACGAAACTGGAAAATGGTTAGGCATGAGACATTTCAAATCTTGGTTTGTATCTACTGATCCAGCTATCAGGAAAATGGACATATCTATTTGACTCACTTTCTTATGTGAACTAACCACCTATCTTCTGATCTCCCTCATTCGCCTCTACATACTACACAACAACTTTTGATGCCTTTAGCAAACAAATACCGAGCATGTTATTTGTTTTGGAGTATCATCAGTAATTAAACACACTAATAAACCTTCTAATATCAACATATAAATGTCTAAAGTGTTGCTAAACAAACTTTCCACCCAAATAAATTGACCAGCTTTAAAGACTCTTTGATCAAACATGATTAGCTACCATTCCGGCAACAGACATTAACTAACGGTGAATAATTATCCAACAATAACACCTATAATATACCTAGGTGATATCACCACATAAACCTTTATCAAGGATGATAAACTTAAATTTGTTGATAACACCCCACGCTATTAATTCATCAGATCCTTATGATCTTGTCCCAATTCCAACAGCTTTACCCTTAAACAACCATATGATTGAAAGCACAGAAGTATATCAAACATTTTCTTAACTCCTATGCTATGAATACTCTACAACACCACACAAACCCCCATTATCAACCTACCTCATATGCTATATGCACTCTCTATCACCACATAAACCTCTATCAATGACGACTTCAACCTAACCCCTATACTACTCTATATCACCACATAAACCTCTATTATCAATTTAACACCTATGCTATATATACCCTACACATAAACCTCTATCAAGAACAACCTCAACTTAACTCATATACTACTCTATATCACCACATAAACCTCTATTATCAATTTAACGCGTACACTATATATACTCTACATCACCACACAGACCTTCATCAACAACAATGACATCTGCATCCCCTATATAATCTTCCTAAAATTATCAAACGTAAACAAAGAAATACAAATCAATATCAACTACACGAAAACCGAATTAATCTAAAGCTAACAAACAATGAAAAGCAATGACCAGAAAACAGTAGCCTTACACAGGCACGAACATCAGATCCTTCAAAAACTATCCTGTCCGTAACACAACCGTCTGAACCCGGATCTACCTGCGTAAACAAAACAGTAAACAATCAGATTTAGCCACACAATAACAATGCATGTACACGGTTTCAACAAATAATAATAATAATAACAATAATAATAATAATAATAATAATAATAATAATAATAATAAAACATACCATTTGGAAGAGAAACCGTTACACCATAGGAATCCGCCTAACATATTGTCACAGATGTGCTCCAAAGATGAAACGCTCTGAACTCAAATTGATTTCGTTATCAATAACTGGATACGCCGATGGTTTCTGGAGTTGGTGACAGAGGAGCTCCAAAGCGGGATGGCGGAAGATGGTGGCGGTTGAGATGGCAACGGACGGTGCTAGTATGGCAGCGGACGGTGCTAGTATCAGAAGCGACAAAGAGAGAAAGGAGATCGTGTGTGTGTATATGATCAGATATATTGTTGTGAGAACTGAGAATACGTAAGGTTATATGTATGAGGAAGCACAGGGAAAAGACACGTGTCCGGACAGCTGGAAGGTTTTAAAAAAAAATAAAAGGGAAAAAACGGAGCCCGTCTGACTCAAACCCGGGTGTCACACAAACACAAACAACACCCACACCAACTGATCTGCATCATCATTTGTTTATTTATCCCTAATCTTCTATATAAATAACCTTGTAACTCAGAATGGTAATAAAAAAATAATAAAATCACTGTTAAATTTCACTTGGTTTATTAATATATTGTAATACATTTTTACATATTAAAAAATAAAAACAAATAAGGTAAAACTTTTTTGTGGGTACACCCGACCCCACCCTACGGTCGAATTGTCAAAAAAATGTACCGTTAAAAGTCATTGCTTCAAAAAGGCATTGATTCTAAACCCAACCGAATTGTCATATTCTCTTCGTATGGTAGGTAGAATAAGTAGTAAACAATCGAATTTTATCGCTTCTAAAAGTCAATGATTCTCCGACTTTTGTACAAAACTCCGCAAGGATAATCAAATATATGTTCAAAAATCATATTAACAATATTGCACTATTTCTTGGAGAAAAGAAGTGGTTAAAATCAGCATAGTTACAATCTGTTCGATGATCCGCCCATCAATATTATCAAGCTCTTCGGTAACAAAGAAAAATGATGACAATATGCCATGATTAATGTTGATTGTATCTTTTGCAAACCTATTAAAATATCCTCTTAACTAGTCAGACCGCTCATAAACTACTCGACTTAAATTAAGTTTGTTTAATTAATAAGCCTAAGCCCTGATGGGTTTTAGTGGTATAGGTTTTTATTATTTACTACTATAAATAATAAAAAAAAACAAAATTACAGAATTCAACCTTTATGTTTCATCAAAATTGCATGTTCCAACCTTTATGTTTAATTTGAATGGAGATCAACCTTACATTATGGTTTTTTATGCATGTTTCAACCTTTAGCACAAACTCCGTTAACTTTCTTCGTTAATTCCCGTCACATGCAAGTCATGTGAGGATATTTTAGTACTTTCACCTTCTTTTAAAACTTAAAAAGCTTAAATAAAAAAATAATTTAATATACTGTGGGTCCCATTATATTATTTATATATATTTTACGGTTCTAATTTGCAACTTTATTTGTTTCATAAGATGTACCTAGTGCATTATTAAGTTGTACATTGTGTTTTTTTGGTGTACTACAATCACTTCCTGGACCTGCATTTCTGACTTGCCTTTACAAGTAGGGAAAATGGCCAAAATAGCCCGTTGACCGTGCGTTTTGCATAAATGACCCTCTCCCGGCTCTTTGGAGAGACCGGTCACGGTTTCCAAAACGGCTGAACCGTCTTCCGAGAGCCTTTGGTTTCCAACCAGTAGGAACCCAACACGTGGCGTTTACGATCCCGATGTCTACCACCCGTCTCCCGTGGGGCCCTTGAGACCTGTCAGGGCCGCAAAGCCGTCTCCGGTGGGGTCCCTGAGACGTTTCACCAACGGCTCAATTGAAGCCGTCTTCGGCTCGGCTTAGTCGAATCCGTTTTGGTTGAACCGTCTCCAGCCATTAATAAATTTAAATTTTTTTTTTCAAATTTAGTTTGGATATAAATATGTAGGATTGTTTGAAAAAAAAACACATTTATCTTTCTTTCCACTATCATCTCCTTCAATTAATCAAAGCCAAAATGTTTTTCCAAATCAAACAAAATCTTCTCAAATATTCAAAGGAAACATATCTTCTAAAATATTCAACACGGTTCAAGGCATATATCTTTTTGATTATTCGACGTGTTTTTGAGTTTCAGAAAACCGGAATATTTTTTCGGTTAAAATTATGCCACTTTTTAAACCTAAGCCTTTGGGATTTATCTAATCCCATTCAATGGAAAGTTTCTGCTCCTCTCCCTGCTTACCTAAATTATCATCATCAACATCCACACCCCTTTCACCTGTTTTCTTTGTCCTTGAGTTGATGTCCAATCACTTGGGAAGACATTTGGAGCGAAAGGTTGAAGTGATGGATAGGTTTCGGTCGGAGTTAGTGAGAAGTAAAGCGAAAAAGGCTTCGCAGGAAAAAGAGGAAACCGGATGTAATGATAAAATGTTTCCCCTTCAATTGAAAGTTTCTGCTCCTCTCCCCGCTTTCCTAAATTATCATCATCAATATCAAAATCTACATCCCGGGTTTTCTTTGTCCTTAAGTTGATGTCCAATCATTTGGGAAGACATTTGGAGTGAAAGGTTGAAGTGATGGATAGGTTTCGGTCGGAGTTAGTGAGAAGTAAAGCGAAAAAGGTGTGGGAAACGAGCTTTCAGCCTATAGAAAAGATATATTAGTGACATTGCTATAAAGATGTTTGTTTCTTATAGAATTTTATAATTTCGAATGTTAATTTGTTGTAAATTTAAATAATCAAATATTTGAAAAACACCAAGCCCCCTCGGGAACCGTGAAACGGCACAAGCCGGTTGCCCCTAGGGAACCGTGAAACGGCTCAAGGGAACCGTCTTGGTAAGAGTTATAGCGGCTCTACGGTTCGTATAAATGTCCACTTACGGTTGATGAAATTTATAACCAATGTCTCTCATGTATTATAAATCTAAAACCCGATCACCGTTCCAACTAATGACGTTTTTAAACCCTTTAATTTTCCAACCCAAACCTACCTCCTCGTCTAAATATAGTCTTAGAATTTTTGGATTGTTGTTACATCTACATAATACTACTTGGATTGTTGATGCATCTACACGTGGGTTAACCCGTGTAATTTGCATCTACGATTTGGTAGTCTATTTTATTGGCAAGTTCATCCTCTTCCTAAATCTCTATCATGATCTGCTGGATCATCCGTCTTTTACATATACAAGACGGTCGGATGTGATATTTAGGAGAGTTTGTTCTTTGTCTTGTCTGGACCGTTGGTAAGCATCTTTCTGTACATATATTTATGTATTAAGGATGACGAAGATGAGACTGGACAGTGGGTATAAAGCACACTGGGAAAATATGTCTCGGCGGTCCAAGCAACGGAAATGTCTCGGTGTTCGACATGAGACTGGACAGTGGGTATAAAGCACACTGGAAATTAATGTCTCGGCGGTCCAAGCAACGGAAATGTCTAGGTGTTCAACGTGTTGAACGACTTCGTGAATTATTATTGTTTGTATATTGTAATTGTTATAATAGTTTAATTGTTGTATTTTTATGGGATCCCTATTATTATTTGTTTAAATCATTATTTGTTTAAGGTCATGTGTTCTCTACTTTTTGGGGTTACGGTTTTATAAATTTAAACAAAACAATCCCTTTAAACAATATAAACTTAACATAAACATTTTATTAAAACGTAAATAAAAGGAACATTAAAAGTAAAAAAAAACTAATCCAAAGCCCCGGGGACATCACGAATCATCTGCCACGCCGACAAATGAAAGTCATACATTTTTCTGGATTACCTGTCTTCTTCCCGAATCTTATGTTCACTAGTAAAGCTCCTAAATAAACTTGTATCTTCGTCAGCTTTGGGTGAACAATGGTTCTGTATTTGTCTCCGATACAAAGGTCTTCACAAGCATACATAACAAGTTCTTGTGTCACCAACTCTAGTCGCACGAGTAACCATTCCCTATTTTCAAGCTGAATGGGGAAAAAAACAAAATCAACGTCGAAAAATGAAGGAAACGGTTTGAATTTTCCATTGCAATAGTTGGCCAAGTTTTTTGGAACAGATTCTAATAACGAATTATAAAATTCTGGTGGAAGAATTGTCCACCGCATATATAGCGAAGCATTTTTTTGTAGCTTTCTACTCCTCCAGTTCATCAGTCTTCCAACCCATCCTTCAACATGCTGAAAAATAATTGAATCACAATTTAAGTAAAAAAAATAAAAAAAACATTAAAATTTAAGTTTTTACTGTTGGTGTGAGGTAGCCGTTAGAACGATAGCCCAACTAAATTCCCCAAAAATTTTTATCAAGCTCAATACTTCTTGAAAAAACAGCAGAATAACAAAACGGTGCGTCGCCTTTATTGTAGAAGTCAACAACATCAGTTGCCCAATTATCATTTTCATCGTCCGGTATAGCCCATTTGCCGATAATGTGTCCGTGTAAGCTTTGTCGATTACTGACAAATTCTCTTTCTCTGGTAATTTCAGGTTCCTTTGGACGCCTCCATTTTTTTAGTATCCAACTCGCGGAATGTTTCTGTGGTTGAGAAAAGTATTCTTCTGGAGCTAAATTTTTATCACGGCCGTCAGACATGTTTTCTTTACCGAAACTTCGCCAACAACGTTTTTTAACGACAAAGTATTTTACATTACAACTACTTATATAAAGACGATTTTAAATATAAATTACTTTATTTAAATTTTTACTTTTTCGTTTTTTAAATTTTTACAACTACTTACGCAACACACGAAGTCTCTCTCCGGGTTTGCATCAGTTCTGGAGATAAGTATACGTGTAGTAGCACCGCATGAACATATTTCCCTTGACCTGCTAAATCCTCTAGATGAAGACCTTGAAGATGAAGATGATGACTGAGACATGGTGATGGTACATAAACCTCTACACGATTGATGATGAACGGGGGGTGGTAGGTATATTTATAAAAAACGAAATTTATAAATCCGACCCTTAAGCTATTACCACTAAACAAATTCCACCCGATATTGGTACACCTATCAACCTAGGTCCTTATATACAACCCCATTTCACATGTATTTTAATAGCATAATGAGTAAGATTCCCGCTCCCGTAGAGAACACAATTTGGGTAAATCCACATAACCAATCATGTTTTTGGGCTCCAAATGTTCTTGAGTTTTACTACGATGGTGATAGCACATGTTGCTATACAACCTATATGGGGCATACACCATTAAACAAAGAGTGGTGTGGTGGTATGTTAGGGTACTGTGGAAGCGGATATCTTCAGAAAACGGTAAATACTATGACTGTTACGTTATACGTTATATGAAATGGTAATATTTTTGTGATTTTATTAACATTTATTTACAGCATGTTCGTGCATGGTGCAACAAATTGATGTCGTTAAGGGAAATTGAACGACAAAGAAGACCAACAACATGTAGTTATGGTCTATGGAGTGTTCTTCCCCCTAATTTCTATAGCCTAATTATTGAACAAGATCACCATGCTTATAGCTACGCAAACGGCTCGAGAAGAATATATCCACCTCTTTGGGAAGTTGATATGGTAAAATACTGTTTTTTTATATATTTATATCTCTTTATCGTGCTGTATAAAATCTACATTTCGTTTTGGACTGTAATTTTCAGGTATATATACCAGCCTCGATAGACGATGAAAACTGGTTTGTTCTACAAGTTGACATGAAATTACTACAAGTAACAGTGTATTTCCCAAATAACTGTAGTCCCATAGATTGCGGTGATACTTTTTGCATTCATAGAAAAATTCATCAAATTCTTATAGAATTTGAATCTGCTTTTGTATGGTTTCTGGGGGCTATAACGTACTGGCAAAAGTCTGGTAGAAACGAAGTTGAATCATTACAATTTTGGGGGGATGTTGTCTGGCCTGTCACCAATAGTCGCATTGGTCGAAATTCAGGGGTAATCGTTTGTATGTTGCTGAGAAATCTTGTTCAAAACATGTCATTGACTTGGAGAGAAAGCAACCTACATGATGCTTGCATGAGATTCAGACGTTTCATGGCAGATGAAATTTAAGTTGGTCGTTTTGCACTGTCAAATATTTAAATCTTTACCTACCTAGTTTATGTATTGATGTAAAACTTGATATATCGAAGTTATTTGTAATTTTATGTTATAAATATTGTTAAGTAAATAAATTAAAGTAAATAGCACCACTAAAAATCAGCAAGGTTAACAGTCGAACACGTATTATGAATTACATATTCTTCAAAGTCATCTGCTTCAACGAAAGTGGGGGACGGTGTTTGATGATGATTTTCTTTCTTTGAACCACGCCTTGCAGATTTTGATCGTGAGGCAACAGGAGCTGAACATCGGTCACGTTGATGACCGTAAGTTTTACAACGACTGCAATATACAGGCGTAGGTTCCTCGCCTCTCGATAAAATTCGTCTATTTTCACGAGGACGTCCCGACTGTCGTTTTGTGATATGTGGTGGTTGTAGAGGAATCAAATACTCTGGCGTCTCCCATTCAGACCTGTGAGGTAAAGGATAAATGGCCTCTTCATATGTTGTTTTATATAACTGGTTGCTATACCAAGGTGATGTATAATGACTGCAGTCCTTTTCCTTCAATAATTTTGATACTGCAATCATGTGGCCACATGGGAAACCAGATATCTGGGGAACACAACAACTGCATGTTTCTTTAGACAGATCAACAAAACCATTTTTGTTACCGTCTAGAACTTGAAAAGTGTTAACCCCAACACCATAAGCCTTCCACATTCTAGACCCTTCAATCTTTTTAATAATTTTTTGTACCGCGAAAGGAGTCAGTACGTGTTTATTTTGAATAGCCTCATTTCGGCGTTCGTAATACCATTGTTGAAGTTTTTGTCTAAAAAATTCAACCAAATGGGTGATTGGAACTTTTCGTGCGTCCTTAGATAAGGCGTTCATTGACTCTGCACTGTTAGATGTCATATAATGATATCGTTTTCCCGAACAGTGTGCCCTTGACCACTTATGAAAACCGATACTCAATAGAGTATTCCTAACCCGTGGTACGGCTGCACACAGTGCGTTAAAACTTTCTTCAAAATCAGACACCCGGTAAGCTTTACAAGTATTCTACCACAGTGTCTCTAAATCCTTCTTTCTGCTTTTTGGTAACTTTAAGTTCACCATCAAATGTCGACAACACAACCCGTGAAAGGCATTAGGAAAAACCGTCCGTACTGCCAAATCTATTGAGTTGGCTCTGTCAGATATGATCGCCAAATCCTGGTGCTCACCGATACACTCTTTAAGTTTCGATAAGAACCACGTCCAACTCTCACCGTCCTCGGATTTGCCGATACCATATCCAACGGGTAAAATTTGGTTGTTACCATCCATGCCAACAGCAAGGAACAACGTTCCCTTAAATTCACCTTTTAAGTGTGCCGCGTCTATAATAATGACCGGTCTTAAAGACAGAAGAAAACTCCGAATCTATTTAATAAAATGAAAAACAGATAAATTTTAGACTTCAGTAAACCAAAACAACAATAATTTATTTAAGTTGGTATAAAAATAGGTAAAAATATTTTACTGACCGTTGCACCAATGGAAATAAAAAGCATTTCAAAACGATTGTCTTCATCAGTTCTAATCTCAGTAACAGTCCCTGGATTTGCATTTCGCAAATTATAGCAGTAGAATGGAAGCTCAGAAAACGATTGTTTGCTACTTCCTTGCAAAAGCTCAAGTGCATGACACTTCCCCCGCCATGCTTGAGTATATGATATATTAACCTTAAATCTTTCTCGAAAACCTTGTACTATTTCGTTTCCACGATAAACACGTCTGGTATCTCGTAATTGGTGCTTCAGTATGCTACCAATTACTTGTGGGTTAGCTTGACGAAGATGGGGATGTGTTTGAGTTTTAGAACATGTGTGGTTGTTGTTAAAAAATGTAACATAAAACGTGCCTGAAGTTGGGACAGAACGTGACCTAAATTGCCAATCACAATCATCAACTACACATGAAATTTCGTACCTCGTTTTAGATAACCTGTCGACTTTATAGGAAAAATGTTCTGACAAACAAAAATTTCCTAACTGCAATTTCAATTCATCTTTGTTACGAAATACAGAACCTTCAGAAAAAACTGAAGAGGTTTTGGTTATCTCTGAAAACAATTCAGGACTTGGCTTTCCATAAAATTCTTCATTTTCAGCTTTCTCATCATCGAAATTTCCAAAACACCCATATGGTGTGTAATGATCAAAATTTTCTAAAGACACATTTAGATCAGGGACTTTTGAATCATTTGAAGGTACCTCATTTAAATGAGCATTACTAGACGAACCCACACCTGGTTCATCCACAACATACAACTTCAATACATCATGGGGGTTTTGCAAAGCAACTTTAAAAAGAAAAGATACATCACGATCATTAAAAATGTCGATTGCATCATCGAAAGCTGACATTTTATAAGATAACCTTGTAATGTTTGGAATCTCACACACATCGGAAACTACATTTAAAAAACTAAGATACGAGATATTTGCATCAATTTCAAAACCACGTCTTTTACAGCTACTATCAACAACGTATTCCATTCGACCGTTGACAACTTCCCACCTGCCTCCACTATAGATTATAAAACTAACCATTTTTAAAAACACAACTTTTTTTAACACTTTGAAAGAAAAATAAGGAATACAAGAAAAAATTCAAACTAAATTGTTACAAAATTTACTAATTTTATAACAAACGGTTCGTCATCGACGTCACATCACCGAAAACGTCTCCGTCAATGTACGACGGCCGGCACCGAGTCGGTGCAGAAACAGTACAAAGACGGTACCGGAAGCCGTCTTTTTCCTACCCGCTGACGTCTTAGGAGACGGTTGACAACTTTTAAAAGACGTCACCGGAGACGGCTTTTCAGACATGAAACGGCTCAGGAGCCGTCTCCCGTGGGATCGGGTATGTTATTTTATTATAAGCCGAGCCGAAGACGGCTTCAATTGAGCCGTTGGTGAAACGTCTCAGGGACCCCACCGGAGACGGCTTTGCGGCCCTGACAGGTCTCAAGGGCCCCACGGGAGACGGGTGGCAGACATCGGGATCGTAAACGCCACGTGTTGGGTTCCTACTGGTTAGAAACCAAAGGCTCTCGGAAGACAGTTCAGCCGTTTTGGAAACCGTGACCGGTCTCTCCAAAGAGCCGGGAGAGGGCCATTTATGCAAAACGCACGGTCAAAAAGCTATTTTGGCCATTTACCCCCCCTTACAAGTATCTCAAGAAGAAACATGTTGATGCAAGGCATGCTCACCAAACTTCTTCAGACTAAAGTGACGCATCTCCTATACCACCACGTCTTCTTTGCATCATTTTTGGTTATGGTGGTGCTCCAATATTGTGGTTACTTTGGCCAAATTAATAGCGGTGGTATTGTACCAGGTACTACATCACCAATACCTATACCACCACCTCTTCTTTTCATTTCCTATTGTTGCCGTCGACACCTAACATGGTGGCTCGTCCCTCTTTTGCCGCCGCTACAGCGCTACTAATCATGACTGTTATCCTGAAACCATCACCGACCATAGCATCTCATTGTCTCTGTTTTCCGCTGGATCTAACAACCATCCAGACTTGACAACCATCATCACGCAACCCCCGCATACACCACCTAGAGTAAAAAAAACCCAACACCCTTTTTTCCTCCAATCTAATTTTTTCTCTCTAAAAAAACCCACCCCATTTAATTTTGTTATGATTTGCCCTAGTTGTTGTTGCTGAAAGCCAAATGTTAACGTTTACTGTTAAAACAAACACTTTTTTTAATTTGAAGACCGGAAAGCGAAGTGTTAATGGTGGATGGTGGCGGGTGAGGGTGGTGGTAATGGTGGATGGTGGGTGTTAGGTCAGGGAGGTGTTTATTATTTATTTAAATTATTATTTTTTTTATCATTAATACAAGTAGAAATCTAAAAAGACCAAACTACCCTTACATGACTTGCATGTTAAGGGGGTTAACAAAGAAAGTTAACGGAGTTTGTGCTAAAGGTTGAAACCTGCATAAAAAACCATAGTGAAAGGTTGATCTCCGTGCAAATTAAACATAAAGGTTGGAACATGCAATTTTGATAAAACATAAAGGCTGATTTCTGTAATTTTGTCTAATAAAAACCCATACCACGAATATATATATAGGATTGGGATCCTTAGAGAACCAGCTTGAGTTGCGAGAACCGTGAGAACTCCGATGTAAGATGTGAATTTTAATTTTTTTTACACACTGATGTAAAAATGGGTAACTCCCCGGTAAAAAAATGAAAAAAAATTATTTACGATGGTTTTACACTAGTGTAAAAAACCGGGCACACTTATGTAAACCACATAAGTAAATTAATATTTTATTCAATATTTTATTATGATTTATTTAACTTACAATCACAAATTCATTATTGAATAAAATAAGTTTGTGCTTATAAGGTTAGTTTCTTAGTTCTCTCAATTTAACCTTGTTCTTATTTTACCCTTTCCCCATATGTGTGTGTGTGTGTGTATATATATATATATAATTATTCTAGATAATTATATTTTTCATTTCGTTAATTGTTCATAACTACAAGTTATTCGAGTTAAGTGGATTTAATGTTCGTTGCCCAAGGTGTAACTCTTACAAGTCATAGCTAGGTTAGCAATGTTGAGTTATCGAAACCGTAAATCTAAATGTAACATTCTCCTACTTAGACAGGCTTTGATAAAATCTTCAACGCAGACAGTCAACAGCGCGCTAATTGCTCGCGCTAATTGCTCATGGCTGCTCCCAACAAGGTATGACACTTTAAAGTCATTAACCAATCTTCCTTGTTTCAGACAAGATAATAGACAGACTTATGGAAATCCTTGTCATCCATCCTTTTTGTGACAGACATCAATTGAATTAATAAGACATATCTTAAATTCATTCTCACATGGTGTTCAATTATTATTGTTCTCAATCAGGATTCATAATGGTCCAATCAAACACATAGTTACTTTGGATAAGGCCTTACATTTCACCAGTATCAATCAATGAGGGCGCCACGATATCTAACTGTTACATATAGTGTAAGAGTATAGAATCCCTTATTGATTACATACTATGGATACATATTTCATATATGTGTCTGTAGCTTTCGGGTCGTCCAGTTATAAAGTTATGTTTGAAGATTTGAAGTTTGGTTCGGGATAACGAAGGGTCGAACCAAAATTATAAGTTTTGGCTCAGGGTGTTACAGGGTCGACTCAGTTGATTCAACCTCACGATGGGTCGAATGCAATTCTCTATATATAGATGTTAGTTATTGACGGTTATTCAATTAGTTAAGTTAGTGTGTGAGTTTTCCAGAGAGCCTAAACCCTGTCCAGTTATACCTTTAAGTGTGTGTTTTCATTTAATCAAGTCTTTAACAGTTATAATCAAGTTAATGATTAATGAAAACTTTGAAAATGAAATCTCACATGTTTTGATACATATTTTTTATCATTTTGCATGATCATTAGGGTTTCCGCACCTAGTGTATCAGTATTCGTGTTGATAAAACGTTTCTTGATCTAAATCCGGTCCTACAAAGTGGTATCAGAGCTTGTGCACAATCACACGATTGCAAATTGATAAAAAAAATCTTTCAGATTTCTTATCAAAATCGTCAAAATCTTTGCTGTTGTCATAGAAATTTGATAAAACATGGTTTTTGAGTGATTTGAAGTTAAATTTTGGTGTCGAAATCAAAAATTCTTTCACAATAGTGTTTCAAATTGTGTGTTTTTGCAGAAAATATGATCATGAAACCTGGACAGGTCGAATGGGTTTTTGATTTTGGTCGAATGAAACTTTTCACATCCCATTCGTGCTAGATTTTTGGTCGAACCAAGTTTAGAAAATTTCATTCGGACCAATTCATTCACATTCATACTTCAAGATTTTCATTCGTGCTCTCATTTTCCCATTCGTGATTACTTTGTGTCGAACCAATTTCAAAATTTTTCATTCGTGCTAATCTTTAGGTCGAACGAGACTTTAGAATTTTGGTCCGTGCTCTCGATATTCAGAACAATTGAGAAATATTTCTAAGTGTTGATGTAGGGTCAAAGAGGATTGACAAGCCAGTATAAACCTTAGTCTTACATCCTCTGATTTTTTTGTTTAAACTGCTGATGTAGAAGATTACCAAGTCCTGAAGAGTAAAGAAACAGAAGTTCTGAAGATGAACTAGACAGACATCTGAAGAACAACTCCTGAAGACAAACTCCTGAAGGTTACTCATCAGAAGTTTGTCACTCATCAGCACTTTGATTAGAAGCTTCCCACCGCCATAATCTTCAGCAATTTAGTATTATATTAGTATTCTTAAAGTCTTTGTTCAAGTTTCAATATTACAGCCTGTTGTAGTATTATCTTACATTATTATAATCTTTTGATTACTTAGTTTGTATGTAATTGTCTGTCTATAAATAGAGGGGTTACTCCCACTATTTTAGATAGATCTGAATGATTCCTTCAACACTTTGAGTAATTGAGGGGGAGTAATAACTCCGGTTAAAAGTGAAACTTCAACTTGAACACTTTACTTATTCCGCTGTGCAATCTGCTTTGATACATTTATTACACAAAAGTGTTCATGAATAAGAACTGTTAAAATAAGTAACTGATCCAACAATTGGTATCAGAGCACTGGTTTATCTGATCAAATTCAATCTAACAGATTGAGAATCAGACACAGGCTCTTATTGATATTCAATAAAGGATAAAAGTTCACTTTTTCAAAAACATCCATCACTTTAAGAAATTCTTGAAAAATCATATTTCTTAAAGATGGATCCTCATAATACTGGGTCTACCAACAAGCCTCCTATGCTAGTCAGAAGTGAATATAACATCTGGCAAAGGAGGATGGCACATACACTTTCACAACAAAATACTAGGTGTTGGAAGTCTATCATGTATGGACCCATATACCAGTAAATATTAATCTTGAAACTAAAGTAGAAATTCCAAAAGAACCAAAAGACTACACTAATGAAGATTTCCTAAAACTTTAGCTAGATGCTAAGGCATTCTCAATGTTGGCAATGGCTCTCCCAAATGAAATATACGCTGGACTTTTACACTGTGAAAGTTCCAAAGAGATGTGGGATTGCCTCAAAGAACAGTTTGGAGGAACAGATGAGGTGATTGCCAACACCAGAGAAATTCTTGCTCAACAATATGAAACCTTTACTCATGTTAGTGGAGAGACTTTAACACAACAATTTGAAAGATTCTCTTCACTAATTTCTAAGTTAAAGTTAAATGGTCAGACCTATACAAACTCATCTATGCCTCATAGATTTTTAAGGTCTTTACCAGAAAAATGGGAAACTTATTATATAGTTCTCAGATCAGGACCAGATTTTGACTCCCTAGCACTCACAAAAATACATGGGAGATTATTAACTTTTGAAAGCGAAATTAATCAAAAGAAAAAGTTACAAAACTCTCGTAAAACCGCTGATGACTATGTTCTGGGTGGTACAGCTCTTTTAGGACAAGACTCACCAACTTGTTCAAATGACTTTGGATCTTTTGATCACATTGACATAACTGCTGGGATCTCATCAGAAAGGTCATATCCAGCTTATGACAATGAAGAAAATAGTCAAACTGTTGATAACATGTGTTTTATAATTGATGATATAAAAAACTTCAGTAGTGATGACTTAAAAGAAATGGACATACTACACCAACTGGCCATGTTAAGTATTAAAACTAACAAATTTTATAAAAGATCAGGAATGAAATTTCCAGGACAGAAAAGTTCAACAAAAGTTGGTTTTGACAAATCTAAACTTAGATGTCACAAGTGTCAGAAGTTGGGACAATTTGCTAGAGAGTGTAGAAGCTCTAGCTTTAACCAACCACAATCTGGAAATCAATCAAACTCCAGTTATAATAGGAATTTTGGAACTCAGGGAAGTGCACATTTTATACAGGCACAAGCTCCACAAATCCAATATGTGCCTCAAATACAATATGTTCAAATGCCTGCCCAACAACAACAGCAGGGCCAACAACAAATGCCTTCCAATCCAGCTGCTCAACCTCCACAGCATCAACAACCCTCTCAACAAAGCTTATTCACTTCAGGGTATGTTGATTGGAGCAGTTTTCCTTTTGACACATCTGAATGTAGTCCAGATGCAGACAACAAAGTCTATGACATCAACTGGGGAGAACCTGATAATGGCAAAAAGAATTTTGCCTCAATGGCTTTTAACATCTAAACTCCCGACATTCGGCCCTTAACTTATGATATGACTGAACCCTTTTGTTAAATTGAGATAAACTTATGATGTATTGATGTTAAGCTATAATTACACACGAGTAGGTGCACTAGACATACTCACAAGCTACGAAAGATCCATATGCAACACACAAACACACACACGACCATCCACACAAGAGAAATGCAAGTCAATAGGGCAACAAGTAGCCGATTTCATGGTTAAACATACATTGTTGCACATAACCAAAGCTAAGCTATATTTTGGGACACCCACAATCGAATTCCAATAAAATACACTCACACACTTTATGACACTTCGGTTATATGTGGGTGAACAAGAAAAAACCATTTTGATTCCTTAAACGATTGGAAATGTAGTCCATAATGTGCTAAAGTTTCGGCTACACCATAGTAACATGTGTCAAGGAACCTTTAACATATGTTAAAGCCACCTTTTTTTCATTG
This sequence comes from Ambrosia artemisiifolia, assembly GCA_032199755.1. NCBI lineage: Eukaryota > Viridiplantae > Streptophyta > Magnoliopsida > Asterales > Asteraceae > Ambrosia > Ambrosia artemisiifolia. The sequence continues at coordinate 27,303,106 of CM063522.1, read as the reverse complement.
AAAGACATAAACTTATGTGAAAATGATTGTTGAACATAAACCAATCACACGTGTTAGATTGGGAACAAATTACTAGCCCATGACGACATGTGGGACCTACTTTGTTCACAATAAATGCCACTTTTCCACAAAAACACCCGGAGTTTCAGGAATTACATGTTTTACAAGGTAAACAGGTATCATCTAACAATTGCCACATGTACATAAACATGGCCCACATACACTAAACAAGGGTCCAAAACGTCGGGTGAGCAAGTTGTGCATTAAACAAACAAACCACTCACTATGTCCATAATGATCATAGGGCATCATTTGTCAGGACGATAGCCACTTCATTTTCCTGCCTTACCATACTTTATTCTCAGACATCAGGTGCGTTTTCACGGCCCCATTTTACTATTTTTACCTTTTCAGGGGACAAACATGCTACAACTAGTATGTGGAACATGAGACATTTGGTTCATGAGCTCAACAGTCCTCGCACTTACATTATACTGTAACAATTAGCTATCAAAAGCCATGGAACACTTTAATAGATCTATTGGGTTGACAGCTCCACTCTTGGTTAGTCGCTCTAACCGGTTACATACAAAAGAGTGTTAGTATTCTACTATACATACATTGTCTTTAGTGTACAATGCGCGAGGCACAACAGTGAAGAGGTTTGGTTACGAGACTCATGGTTTGCACATTAATCATTCGCTTAGCTAGCCTATGATTGGTCATACACGGATTACACGAGTATTTTACTTGTTACACTCAAACCCGTGAATTCACCAACATTATTGTTGACAAATCTTTTATGCATGTTTTTCAGGTAATTGTTGACGAGCAGCAGAGGTTTGAGAGAGGGGTTCGAACATACACTAGGTGGTGTCACTTTGGATTGGGTTTTGTCAGTCCCATGATGTTTTAATTTCAAGTTCATGAATCCTAGACAATTTCCTGCTTTCAAAACAATGTTATGATGGTTTGAATAATTTTATGACAATATCCATCCTTTGATGGTACTTATTTAAATAAATTTGTGTGTTTGCTTGAACCTTGTGCTTGAAAACCTTTCGAGGTTGCATCCCCGTGTTTCCGCCTTGGCAGGGTGTGACAGATTGGTATCAGAGCATAAGGTTATAGCGAACTAAGATTCTTTTGAGTCAACTATAACCCCAAAATATTTTCGAAATGTTTTCACAAAGTACCACACCATCTCGCCTTGCACCTCTCAAGTCTCAAGCTGCTCCACGATGACACATGGGTATAGTAGCTCATTTATTTACACACATGTTCATTTACATATATATGCATGCATATGACAGAATCATGGCCATTACCGTTGACCTCACTATTTTGTCCGACTTTGAGCCTAACTACTTGGTGGATGACACACCAGAGGAGGACCTTCCACTCACCCAGCCTGCCCCCATCCCTTACGAGCCCCCGACTTCCCCCATCATGGAGGAGGTTAGATGTCGGATTCTGAGATGGATGTAGACCCAGCACCCCTAGTTAGGCGTGTCTCAGATGATGACACCAGGATGACGTCCCACTTTCCCTTGCAGACACCGACGTTCACCCTCCGGTGGTCCCTTCCACTACCCCTACTGCTCGAGCCTGGCCCCATCCTTTCGCATCAACTATACGGGTCGTACCCTCTAGAGGTACACTCCCGGTAAGAGGGTGCGATAAACTGTGGTCATTGCCCTCCCTGCCCGCCGACCCCGTCCCTGACGGCGAGCCTGTTCTACCCAGTGACCCCGTACTGGAGTTACGCACCACGGAGGCACCCGTGCTGGTGTTCAAGCCATCACCGAGGTTGAGGAGGCGCTCTCAGGTCCGTAAGCGGCCTTACCTCCCCAGTCTCATTGGTGACCTAGCCCATCGGGACGAGGAAGACGACCACAAGGTGATGACGTTGGGAGGATACTGAGCGCGGAGTTATCATGTCCCACGATGGGAAGCTTGTTGCAATGGGTGTACGCATCCGAGAGCTGGAGGTACGTGCGGAGGAGGCTAAACGAGGGAGGTTAGCGATAGCTCTGGGAGAGCGGAGGCAGAGAGACGCATAGAGATCTTGAAGAGGAGGATGACAGAGATGACCCAGAGCATGCGGGACGTGATTGCTGCACTTGTCGCTACATTCCCATCTTCTTCTTCTTCTTCTTAGTTTATTTTGTGGTTGTACTTGATGTTACATTATGTTATATGTTGTGCGGTGTGACTGCCTATCAGGTGTACTATGTTTTATGGATATTTGGTATGCTATTTATTTATGTGCTGATCTGCTTATTCTCTTGTTTTGTGGTAGTGATTGACTCGCTATGCGTGGTTAACCATATTTGGTTGTTACATTTGTATGATTGAAAATATTTGCAACATACGTGTCTTACACTTTTGATATGTGATATATTAGAAGGAACTCATGCATACCCGACAATCTGCCCGAACTAACGATGGCGAACCACTACCAGCCACTCTCGCTGAACTGGCTAGGGTAATTGCTGAGGCAATTGCTCGACATGACGCTGCTCGAGCAGATTCTAGCGGAGGTTCTGGAGGTACTGGTCGCTGACAGGGAAGCGAAACGGATAACAAAGTTGAAAACCTTGTTCGGGATGTTCATACAAAACTTTCATGGCTTGCAAACCATGGAACTTTTGTGGTACCGAAGGAGCCGTTGGGATTGTCCGTTGGATTGAGAAGACTGAGTCAGTTCTTGACATCAACGGTTGTTCTGAGGAGCAGAAAGTGAAGTACTCTACTTGCACTTTCCAAGATGAAGCCCTCACCTGGTGGAATCTTCAGGAACAGACCTTTGGTAGAGACGCGGCATACAATCTTACCTGGGCCGATCTCAAGACTCTACTCATGGAAAAGTACTGTCCAAGGAGCGAACTGCAGAAGCTGGAGGCATAATTCTGGAATCTCTCGATGGTGTATGCCAATGTGTCTACTTACACCACCCGTTTTCATGAGCTCTCTCGACTTGTTCTTCACATGGTCTCGCCGGAATATAAGAGAATCGAACGGTACATTTGGGGTCTATCTCCTAAGATCCGAAGCATGGTCACTGCATTGGTACCCGCAACTATCCATGCTCATGTTACTCTAGCCCACAGTCTGACTGATGATGCTGTTCATATGGGTTCGTTGAACCAGAAGGTTTGCAGTTACCGGTGAGAGTTCTGGAGACAAGCGTAAGTGATCTGGCTCCTAGAAGGGAAAGAACTCCCCTCATAAGCGTCAAGCCTCTGTGAAGGTTTTTGCTGCCATTGCTGCTGAAGGGATATGGTACCAAAAGCTAGTAAGTATCATGCACTAATACTACCATATCACAAAACCAACTCATACAAAGCTACATCAGTTCTCACATGACGCTGGTTCTGTGCCCATTTTACGTCAGCGAAGCACCAAGCGTCCACAAATCAACGGACGCAAGGTCGGCCGCCCGTTTTACGTCAGCGGATCACCAAGCGTCTACGACTCAACAGACGCATGCTCACCCGCCCGTTTTACGTCAACGCAGAACAAAGCTTCCTCAGCAAGATAAGTAAACCTTCGTTGACAAGACTGAAAGATTCCTTTCAGGGAAACATCGAGACACACACCCCATGGCAGTGTTGCCCTGGGCAACTGGTCCTGACACAGCAGGCTGCCCGTCAGAGTTCTCAACCAATCAAAGGCTGCGCTCAGCCTGACACCCAAAAAGGCGGATGACGTGGCAAAACCCCAGCCAAGATATCTCTCTCACAGAAGACTTTGGCAACCCCCACTTGTTTCAGGTTGTAGATAGAGGGATGATTACCCACCACCCAAGAGTAGCCAATAGGCGGATGCCACGTGTCCGTCGACCATCAGCGTCCACTCAACGAATGCCACATGTATCTTCCTCACGACGTAAACATCCCCCCTTTCTCCTCTTTTTTATCAAAGCCACTTGCACCAATTGGGCTTTAGGATTAGGGCCGAAAACCAAGAGACACCTCTACTTGGGCTGGGCCCCACCAAGGGTAGAGGATGGGATGAGGAAGTCGAACGTCGAGGTACTATAAAAGGAGGAGTCCCTTCTCCTTTTATGGGCATCCGATATTCACGAACACTTTCGTTGAAAGGACTACTAGCACATCGTACTTTTCCAACCTTTGTTTATTTACTAACGTTTAGAGGCTCGGCTATTCTAATATGTCGTCTCTTAACATCCTTGGTCTTATCCTTAGATCCATCACGTTTTATAAACACACCTTTTTATAAACACCCCGTAGAATCACTACTAAGATCAGCGCTAACCCGGTGATCTAGGTTTTGTGTTTCTTCATTGGCGCCATCCGTGGCCTAACCACAATACTCTCTCATAAACAGCCCTGATCTGCCATTTTTTGCTTACAAAAAATGACAAACTCACCACCAAAGGTCTATACTCCCTCAGGGGTTTTCGAAGACGTAACCCCAGAGCTAAACACAGCAGGGGTTCATGATGATGACACCCAAGACAACGTTATCCTCAGCCCTCGAGCCATAGACTTTGATACTACCAACGTACCACCTCCCACCCATGAGGAAATCGACACATTAAACAACGATTGGTATTAACGCCAAAAACAGTTGTTAGACGCTCAACTTAAGCGTCGACGAATAACAGGCAAAGCCATCATGGCTTCAACATCAAAAACCACTACAAGAACAATGGGGGAGGTCTGGGAAACCCATTATAGACCAGGACAATGCAAAGCACAATCGGTTTGACGACGACTACGACGAAAGTTCCTAGGAGGACGACGCATCAAGAGACTACCACCATAGTCCATACTACCGCAGAGAGCGTCTCAACCGTTTTAACAACGATGCTGCTACCAACCTGTCACTGCCATACAGACCAACGGCATTCGCTGACAAGTCTAAATTTACTAGACGCATCTCACAGGCACTAATACCACCCAGACAGCGCCTTCCAGCAAACGTCAAGTTATACGACAACCTCAGAGACCCATATGACCACCTTGGCATATTCAACCAAGCCAGGGCCGTCATCGGATGGACCCTACCCGTCTGGTGCCACATGTTCGGCCAAACACTTACGGGCGCGGCACGTGTATGGTTCGACAACCTACCCATAGGAAGCATCGACAGTTACGAACAGCTGATTGAAAAATTTTCGCTACATTTCAGCCAACAGCGTTACCACAAGCGCGACAAAAGCCAGATCCACCACTGCAAGCGCAGGGACACAGAATCGTTGGAAGACTTCATTGCACGGTTCAACAAAGAAGCACTCCAGCTAGGAACAAGAGACGAGGCAACTCGAACCTCCTTCCTAGCAAATGTCAACGATGACAACCTACAGAACACCCTCCAGGGAAAACTTGGTATCCTAGAATCTTGGGAGGAGGTCGTCAGAATCTCCAAACTGTACGCTGGAAACCAAAAAACAAACCGCCAGAATCAGCGCGGAAGTACCAGCAACAACCAAAACTGCAACAACAATCGCTTGTCCGTCTGGAGCCGCATCTCAGGCTCCACCGACGAAGGCAAATACTCCACATCTGGTGACACCAAAACATAATCGACAGCAAACAGACTCGCGATCAACGCGGTAGCGGCCGACAAAATCAAGACTTGACTCCCCTTACTAAGACACCATCCCAGGTACTATCTCAAGTCCTGACAACCGGAGATGTAACGTTTAAACTCCCAAAACCCATGGGAAACAAATGTAAAAATGTCGATACCACCAGATTTTGTGATTTTCACAAAGATGTTGGTCATGATACGACAACTGCTACTGCCTCAAAATGGAAATAGAGGCTGCCCTCCGCTCAGGTAAGCTTACCAACCTCATCAAGAACGTGCGCGCAGGCGCACGCAGAACTAAAGAACCTCCTAAACCAATCAAGGACATCAAAACACATCATGTTCGAGGCGCCTTCAACAGGCAGTGCCATCTGGCGCGAAGCAACAAGCGCAGACTCAACACAGACAGCGTCGAAACAACGTCCCAGCTACCGGACGCTACAACTAGTGCACGCTGGAAAGATGCCCAGGTCATCCTCCCGACAATACCAGGGGGAGCAAATTCAACAACCACACTCATCATCACAGCTTTGTTCGGTCACTATCGCACATACAAAATGATATCCGACAGGGGAAGCAGTTTTGACATCATGTACCAACAATGCTTTGACTAGCTCGATGATGAAGACAAAGCGCGTCTTCAACTAGACGCACCCATTGCTGGCTTCTTCAACGAAGTCATTCATCCCCTCGGAAAGTTTGACTTTAACGTCACACTTGACGACGGGACACACACTCGCTCGGAGATTTGCACATTCCACGTCATCCCATCCAACTCCTCATATGACATCTTGCTCCGAAGGCAAGAGTTAGCGAACTTTAACAGCACAGCATCAACCGCCCACCAGACTATGGGTTTTCGAACAATCACGGGGGTCGCATACATCAGAAGCAACCAAGAATGCCTCATGACAACCGAACCAGTGGCTGTCACTCCACCGTCTAAACCAGCCGCCCCAGAAAACAAAAAAATGGGTACACAATCCTATCTTCCCAGAACAAACCATCACTCTGGGATCAACTCTGTCACACCAGATACGCATCCACATGAAACAATTACTAATAAAAAACAAGGAAATCTTTGCCTGGCAATCATCCGACATGATCGGCATCCCAAGGGATATAGTAGAACATCGCTTGGAACACCTACAAGGACGCACGACCAGTCGCCCAAAAAAATGCCTGTTGGGCCCAGACAGGTCGATGACCTACTTGAAGCCGGCATCATTAGACGATGCAACCATCAAACATGGGTAGCAAACCCGGTAATGGTCCTCAAAAAGAACGGATCCTGGCGCCTGTGCGTCGGTTACAAAGATCTCAACAAAGCATGCCCAAAGGACCACTTCCCATTACCAGAGATCGACCAGAAGGTAGACCCTTAGCGCCATTTAAATTTAAATGCTTCCTCGACGACTATAGAGGATATCATCAAATACAAATGGCCAATGAAGATGAAGACATAACTGCCTTCAGGACGGACAAATGGGTTTATTGCTACACCAAAATGCCCTTCGGTCTCATGAATGCAGGCGTAACCTACCAACGCCTGATGGACCAGGCTTTTATAAACCAGATCGACGTCAACTTAGAAGTATACGTCGACAATCTCGTTATCAAAAGCCGCGAGGAGGACACTATGATACTAGATATACAGCGCACCTTCAATCAACTGCGCGACATCAAAATGAAACTTAATCCAGGCAAGTGTTCTTTCGTAACAGAAGAAGGGAAATTTCTGGGCTTAATCGTCACCAACGGGGGCTTTAAACCAAACCCAGAAAAAGTTCAAGCCATCCAACGCATGCCTTCCCCCAACTCAATCAAATAAGTTCAGACCCTCATGGGCCGCCTAGTAGCCCTCAACCGCTTCTTGTCAAATTATGCATCTAAGTCTTTTCCTTTCGTTCATACACTTCGCAATGTACCTAAAAAGACACAGTTACGCTGGACTCCAGAGGCGGAAGTGGCTTTTCGTGAAATGAAACAGTGTTTGACTTACTTAGCGACTCTTACAACGCCTCTGCCAGAAGAACCTATGACACTATACCTATCTGCGTCTGACACCGCGATATGCGTCGTGCTTCTGATTGAGCACAACAAAGTCCAAACTCCAATCTATTACATCAGTCGCACACTCACAAACGCAGAAACAAGATACTCCACTTTGGAAAAACTTGTTCTAGCGCTCGTACATGCATCCAGGCGTCTACAACGATACTTTCAGGGACATCCAATCCATGTCCTCACAGATTACATAATCAAAACTGTCTTATCCAAACCAGAATTATCTGGCCGCCTAGCCAAATGGGCAATCGAGCTAGGCGCCCATGCCATCATTTACAAGCCAAGACCAGCAATCATAGGGCATGTTCTCGCAGACTTCATTGCTGAAATTTCATCAGAAAAAATAGAAGAATGCAAAAACGAACAGGACCCAAAACCAATACCAGACTCCCGAGTAACATGGTCACTTTTCACCGACTGAGTATCCAATGAACAGGGCGTAGGAGCAGGTCTGCGCCTGGTTAGCCCTGACAACACGGAATTCACGTACGCTGTACGTCTTGAGTTTCCATGTACAAACAACGAAGCCGAGTACGAAGCATTCCTCGCAGGCTTGCGTCTGGCGGACAGGATGGGCGCCAGACATCTCAACGCCCACGTAGACTCAATGCTAATAACAGGCCACATCAACGGTAATCATGATGCCAAGGATCCAGTCATGGCCCAATACGTTGAACAAGCCAAGCTTCTTCTCAAATGATTCACAACCTGCACGGTCGTTCACATCAACCGCAGCGGAAACAAAGAAGCAGACGCTCTCAGTAAAATGGCTTCCACAACTTGGCCACACATGGCCAATGAGGGACACATAAAAACTCTCGCCCAACCATCGGTTCCCATCAGACAGGTCAACCTAACACAAATAGGCGCTGGATCATGGATGCCCCCTATCCAGTCATACCTAGCAACAGGCACCCTACCAACCCAAAAGGCGGAGGCCAGAAAAATCCAATACAAGTCCGAGCATTATCAACTCATGAATGGTATTCTGAACCGACGCTCCTACATGGGCCCTATCCTAAGATGCTTAGACTCCGCAAATGCCTCTTTCCTTATCAAAGAAATTCACGAAGGAATATGCGGCATACACGCAGGACCAAGAATGGTCGTCGCAAAAATTATGAATGCTGGATATTACTGGTCAGAAATGCATCAGGACGCCGCTAAAATTCTGCGCACATGCTTCAACTGCCAACAATATGCGCCCAATACTCTGCGTCCAAATAACGACCTCGTGCGAGTCACAGTAGCTTGGCCATTCCAGAATTGGGCCATCGACCTTGTCAGCCCATTCCCAATGGCCCTAGGAAAAATACAACATCTAAAAGTCGTTGTCGACTATTTCACAAAATGGGTAGAAACCAAGCCATTAGAAACGATAAACGCAGAGCACGTCAAGAAGTTCATCTGGGAATTTATCATCTGCCCCTTCGGATTACCCATGGAAATCGTCACTGACAACGGAACTCAGTTTGCCGACAGCAAAATAAAAGCATGGTTAACCCAAATGGGGGTCAATCAAATCTTCACCTCTGTTTCCCACCCCCAAGGGAATGGTCAGGTCGAGCGCATCAACAAATCACTTATCAAAGGAATCAAAGCCCGTCTCGGCTCAAAACGAACAGGCTGGATAGATGAACTCCCACACGTCTTATGGGCGCATCGCACCCTAACAAAGACGAGCACCAGCGAGACGCCATTCAGCCTAACTTACGGATCCGAAGCTGTCATCCCGACGGAGATCGGCTTTTCATCACTTAGAGTTCTCAATGTGACGCAAACAGACAATGACAAGGAACTACGCCTCAACCTAGATCTACTAGACGAAAGACGCGAGGGGGTAGCGATATGAGAAGCCAACTACAAAAAACAACACGAACGCTACTACAATTCCAAGGTCAAACCATGCGCATTCAACATCGGGGACTACTTCCTACGAGATAACAATGCTTCACACTATGAGTGTCCTGGGAAGCTCGCTCCAAACTAGAAAGGTCCATACAAAATTCAACAAGTACTAGGGAAAGGCACATACACACTAGAAAGACTCGACGGTACGCTTATACCGAGATCAAGGAATGTAGCGCAATTGCGCCCCTGTTACTTGTAATTTTACATGTTTTCTATATACAGTTGCTCAGCAAATTATCTTCTAAAAACATGAAGTTAATTCACTCTTCATCTCAGACGCTCACAACTATTCTAAAAACATGAAGCTAATTCACTCTTCATGTCAGAGGCTCTAAAGACTCGTCAAAACATAAAACAGTTGCAACAATGCTCATGACAACATTATCAAAGGAAAGCTTTTTTTCATATCAGAATATATACATCAAGAAAAAAAGAAAACAGATTACAAATGAACAATTTATTGGGGAGGCTCATGCGCCGTCTCCGAGCTACCCAAGCCAGCCGCCTTGGCGGCCTCAAGTGCGGCCTTATCTGCAGCCTCCTTCTCAGCGCGTTCGCGCCCAACACGGTCCGACTCCCTCACCAAATAACTAAACCTTCCGATAGGGTTAGGATCCGCCAAACACTTCCCCCACTGTCTGGATCATAGGAAACTCCATTTTATACAGCTTCTGTAATTGATCCAACAGCTCAGCCTCCGTGTTGGTATCTTGGAAAGGCTCATCCTCCACAGCGGCCCCATCCTTAGCAGCCAAATAACCTTCCAACCACCCGGCGCGCAACCCGGCCACCCGTGCAAAGGAATAGTACAAACTTATAAAGTAAGCGGTTTCACAAGTCAAGAATACGAAAACAAGTATAAAAAGGAAACTTACAGCAGTGACGCCATCAGTCATCATCCAGACGGCGTTCTCCTCCGCGGCCATCTTCGCAGAAACAAGCGTCGCCTTTTCGACGGCCCAGCCCTCCTTCTCTTTCATAAGGGTCCCAGCCTGTGATTCCAACTCGGAAACACGGGTGGTCGCCCTCACCACGTCTTCGTCTTTTGCCTTCAGATCTGAAAGGGCCGTGGAATATTTGGAGGTCAACACCTCCCATTCGTTCACCTTCTCCGCTTCGCTTCAACTCAACAAGATCAGACTCAGCCTTCTGTACCGCCAGACGGCGGCGCTCAAGTTCCTTATTAACATTTACAGATTTACAGAAGACTCAATCCAAGCCTTCTGCTTTTCCGCCGCCGCTGCATCCTTCCGAAGAACCTCAGACTCAAGGTTCTTGACCTGCTCTACGAGACGGCCCTTCGCCGTCTCAAATACCTCCGTCTCATGAGCAAACCGCCCGCTCTCCTGGGCCAACGACGCCTGCTCATCCAACAGGTCGTCTTCCGCCCTCCGCATCCCATACATGTTACGCAACGCCAACGTCAGATTGGAGCACAGTTCCGAAAGTAAAGTACCACGATCCTGACTCCTATGATGATGACGTTCCAATGGAGGGAACGCACAATCAACAAACTCCTCAGCCACAAAAGGACTAAAGAATCAACAACTCTCGGTTATACGCCACTAAGGGACGTACACTGGAGCATCAAGCTTAAAGGCAGGGACACTATAGACGCCCCGCCCCCTTCAATTTTCTTTATTTGTGGCCCCACAACGCCACCACCACCACCCCTAGACGGCGGAGTTAATACAGTGTCCGCCAGTTCAAGGTCAACAAAAACAGGCTCCTTCTGCTAGCCATCACCACCTTGACCAGTTAACCCCTTTGCCTGCTCCTTCTTCACCGCCACCATGGCGGCCTGCTGCCTCAAGAGTTCTTCATGACGGCGGTTGTCTTCGGCCTCCTTCTCCTTCGCAGCAATGGCCGCCAAACGGGCTTCTTCCTCCATCATTTGCGTTGCCTCAGCGGCACGCGCTTCCTCATCCCTTTTTTGTGCAGCCTCAGCGGCATGGGCCTCTTCATCCTTTAACCGAGCAGATTCAGCATCCTGCTCGGCCTTCTCCTCAGCCATACGGGCTTTCTCTTCTTTTCCTCTTGCAAACGCCTAACAGTAGGCGGAAAAGAGGCTACCGCAAGCAAAAATCAAAGGTTACAATCACCAAGAAAGAAAAAACAATAAAAGAAGACGCAAGTAAAACTTACAGCCCAACTTCCTTAGAGTCTTCTTCCCAAAGGGTTCACGCATTGGAGGAGGATCAAACTCCAACTCAACTTGCCCACCACCAGGATGAACCAATCATCGGACTTTTCGCCCACAGACGGCGCAGGTTTCGTCTGATCACCCTCAGACGATGCTGGTTTCTTGAACGCCGGTTCATCCACCACGTCCTCAGACACCTGCGCTTATGGGCCACGCTGATGGACGGACAAAGTACTTAACAACAAAGGAAACACTTACCTTTACCTTTATCCTTGCCCTTCACACTTTCAGTCGACCCGGAACCACTACTGGTGACGCCCAGCCCTTGTGGCACAAAAACAGTTCCGCAAGAACCAGCACCTATAGAGCGACGGGAAAGATGGATTAAATTAGATGACGGCCCGCTAGACTCATCATCAAACACAACAACCGAGTCAACCCCTACCGCTGTACGCGCAGACAAGGGTTCGGGATTTATAAGGAAACCAACTACTAGAGGATTTTCAGGCGCACCTTCTATTCACGCAGGGAATATAAAATTCCCTCGCATCTTCTCAACCCCAACAACTTCTCCAGCAGGCATAGGCTTAAACATATTGCGCGAAACTCTCTGCGCCCAAAAATCAAACAAACATTTACTTGCAAAGAACATAAACATCCATCAGCTGATTGCTCAAAAAGATAAACAAAGAGAAGGAATAATAACATGGCAACGCTGGGCACTTACCTGCTACCAGGTCCATACCTCCATCACCATAAGGGAGCACGTCCATACCCTCCCTCATCCCCAGACGGCTAACACCCACCAGCCTCAACATCCCTTCATCACAATGATCATGATTATCCAACCTAGTTGGATGAGACATCAGAATCTTAAACCAATCTTCATCTTGGAAATTATTAATAACCTCAAACAACGGTGGCTTCTGCCCAGCACGAAGTTTCAACCACCCCATCTCAACTGGGATCACCTCCTTCCTTACATAGAAGAAGCACCTCTTCCGGTCACGAAGGCTCTTGGGAGAACTCTTTGTCACAATAATCGTCACCGCCTTTGACCTCTCAACAAACAACACCCAGCCACTGTCCTTCACTTCCAGTTTATAATAACATTAAATTGCTCAAATACATGCTCCATCCTCAACGCCCTGCAGGTACCTTCGAAGTGCATCACCCTCATCACTCCGAACGGGCTCATCTGAGAAATATGGACACCATACTTCTGCAACACATCCATCAAGAACCGGCTAGTGGGAATCCTGAACATAGCTTTCAGGAAAAAGGCTTCATCCAAAGAGATCTTCCCCTCAGGAGCATCCATTGGGGTCTTACCCTTCGCCAGGAACTCAGGTTCCCACTCCCGGAGAATCTCAAACTTCTCCAACATAGACCTATATTTATCTTTCGACCAAGCGACCTGAGCCTCTACCATCCCCAACTCAGGTTTAGAACTCCTGTCCTCGGACATTTTAAAAGAACCAGAAGAAAAAACGAAGAAGAAAAGACTAAATTTTTGGTAATTCTTGCCGGAATTTGAGAGAAAATCGTCGGAGAAAAGAAAGTGAAACAAGGTTGTAACCAACACTCAAAGGGAGGAGCCCTATTTATACCCATCACATTAATTATGATGCGCAGAAAGGTAACAATGAAAAAAGACTTTTTCGGCGGAGGTCCAATCAGCGACTCACACGTCAGACGGCTCAAGCGCCGCGCGTGGCCCACTTGCCTTACGGTTCCAGTTCCCAACAGCTGTCACACTCTACCGATAACCGACACGTGTCTACCTACTAACAAACACTCCACGCCTGCTGTCAGACACGTTTCCCGGTAAAACTGTACGAACCGTCAAACACGTCTCTTCAAATATAAACATTCCCGCCATTCAATTTGCACAGAATTCAAAAAGACAAGTTTAATGCGCAATAACTCCACTTCACCATGCGCAGACCACGACAAAAACCACCTTTTTGACACATCAATAGTTACACCTTGTTCATTTGCATCAACGCCAGATGGCTCCTCAAGCGTCAGGAAAGCGCCAGAATCCAAAAAAAGGGTTTTTTCAATCTATTTACATCTTCTTCATGCGCTTCACAGCCAGACGCACTCTCAGGTACGATACATGCGCCCGAAGAGACTAATCCATTTATTTACACCGTCTTCATGCGCATCAACGCCAGACGCCTCCTCAAGCGCCAGAATCCAAAAAAAGGGTCTTTTCAATCTATTTACACCTTCTTCATGCGCATCAACGCCAGATGCCTCCTCAAGCGTCAGGAAAGCGCCAGAATACAAAAAAGGGTTTTTTCAATTTATTTACACCATCTTATTGCGCGACAACACCCGACGCTTTCTCAAGCGACAACACAGCGCTATAACACAAAACCGAAGAATTCTTATCCTACACATGCGCTACAAATCGGGGACATCATGCTTGAAGCTTTACATATGAAAGAAGCGGTTTTATTCTTCATCATGCTTCAAGCTTTACACATGTAAGAAGCGGCTTTCTTCTTCTTCATCATGCTTCAAGCTTTACACGTGAAGAAGCGGTTTTCTTCTTCTTCATCATGCTTTAAGCTTTACACATGAAACAAGCGGTTTTCTTCCTCATCATGCTTCAAGCTTTACGCATTAAAGAATTGGTATTCGCAATGACTCCATATATATCAACTATACCACCGCTCAGCATAAGACGGCTTAAAATAATCACAGACTCCACCTATTACAGGCTCCGTGACAACACACATTCCGTCATACGCCCACAGATTGATCACTGTGCGCGCACCAGTTGACGACGTCCTACAAATACATGTACACTTTGTTACATGAAAACCCAGTGACGAACTGGATGTAACTCAAAGTACACATGTAAACTTCACAACTCCCAGTCTAAAACAGAGCCCAGCACTCCCTCCTCACCTTCAAAGGCAACACGAAAGCACTGGACTGGGGAGACTTAAAGGGATATGGTACCAAAAGCTAGTAAGTATCATGCACTAATACTACCATATCACAAAATCAACTCATACAAAGCTACGTCCGTTCTCACATGACGTTGGGTATGCGCCCGTTTTACGTCAGCGGAGCACCAAGCGTCCATAAATCAATGGACGCAAGGTCGGCCGCCCGTTTTACGGCAGCGGATCACCACGCGTCCACAACTCAACAGACGCATGCTCACCCGCCTGTTTTACGTCGACGCAGAACGAAGCTTCCTCAGAAAGATAAGTAAACTTTCGTCGACACGACTGAAAGATTTCTTTTAGGGCAACATCGAGACACACACCCCAGGGCAGTGTTGCCCTGGGCAACTGTTCCTGTCGTAGCAGGCTGCCCGTCAGAGTTCTCAACCAATCAAAGGCTGCGCTCAGCCTAACACCCAAAAAGGACGATGACGTGGCAAAACCCCAGCCAAGATATCTCTCCGACAGAAGACTTTGGCAACCCCTACTTGTCTCAGTTTCTAGATAAAGGGATGATTATCCACCGCCCAAGAGTAGCCAATAGGTGGACGACACGTGTCCGCCGACCATCAGCGTCCACTCAACGAACGCCACGTGTATTTTCCTCAGGACGGTAACATCCCCCCTTTCTCCTCTTTTTTATCAAAGCCACTTGCACCAATTGGGCTTTAAAAAAACCAAGAGACACCTCTACCTGGGCTGGGCCCCACCAAGGGTAGAGGATGGGTTGAGGAAGTCGAACGTCGAGGTACTATAAAAGGAGGAGTCCCTTCTCCTTTTATGGGCATCCGATATTCACGAACACTTTCGCTGAAAAGACTACGAGCACATCGTACTTTTCCAACCATTATTTATTTACTAATGTTTAGAGGCACGGCTCTTCTAATCTGTTGTCTCTTAACACCCTTGGTCGTATCCTTAGACCCATCACGTTTTATAAACACACCTTTTTATAAACACCCCGTAGAATCACTACTAAGATTAGCGCTAACCCGCTGATCTAGGATTTGTGTTTCAAGATGGTTAACCTGCTGGAACCAAGGTCTGACGGCACATTTTACTTTGCCAATCAGATTTGGGTGCCACGTTTTGGTGGTTTACGCGATTTAATTCTTGAGGAGGCCCACAGGTCAAAGTACTCGGTTCATCCTGGAGCCAACAAAATGTACAAAGACGTGAAGGAATTCTACTGGTGGCCCAACCTTAAGGGTGAAATTGCAACATATGTCAGCCGATGCCTTACCTGTTCAAAGGTCAAAGCTGAGTATCAGAAGCCCTCCGGTCTGCTACAGCAACCCGAGATTCCTGTTTGGAAATGGGAGCAAATCTCTATGGATTTCATCACCAAGCTACCAAAGACGTCCAATGGTCATGACACGATTTGGGAAATTGTTACCGGTTGACTAAGTCTGCACATTTCTGGCCGATCAAGGAAGCCGACAAACTAGAGAAACTCGCCAAGGTGTATATCAAGGAGATTGTAACTAGGCATGGTGTGCCTATTTCAATCATTTCCAGCCAAGACAGTCGATTCACTTCCCGATTTTGGCAGTTACTTACAGATGCACTAGGCTCTCACTTAGACATGAGCACAGCCCACAAACCGATGGCCAGAGCGAACGTACAATCCAAACATTGGACGACATGCTCCGAGCATGTGTAATCGATTTCGGTGGAAACTTGGATTCCCATTTACCATTGGTTGAGTTCTCTTACAATAACAGTTACCACACCAGTATCAAGGCTGCCCCATTTGAAGCCTTATATGGACGCAAGTGTTGATCTCCTTTGTGTTGGGCGGAAGTTGGAGACAATTATTTGACTGGCCCCAAGCTTATTCAAGAAACAACCGATAAGATCTTTCAGATCCGTGATCGCTTGAAAGCTGCTCGAGATCGTCAAAAGAGCTATGTTGATCGTCGTCGCAAACCACTCGAATTTCAGGTTGGCGATAAGGTACTCTTGAAAGTCTCACCCTGGAAGGGTGTACCACGGTTTGGTAAACGTGGGAAGCTTAACCCTCGATACATAGGTCTTTTTGAAATACTTGCTAGGATTGGTCCTGTGGCATACAAGCTCAAGCTACCAAAGGAGCTTAATGGTGTTCTTGACACATTCCACGTATCCAATCTGAAGAAGTGTTTGTCTAACGAATCTTTTATCATTCTTCCCAAAGAGATTCACATCGATGATCAACTCCACTTCATTGAGGAGCCAATAGAGGTGACTGATTGGAAAGTCCAGAAATTGAGAAGGAGCGGCACTAAACTTGTAAAAGTCAGATGGAATGTAAAGCGTCGTCCCGAATTTACATGGGAACGCGAAGAACAAATGAGACGCAAGTATCCAGCTCTTTTTCCAAAGACTACTGAGCCCAGTAGGAAAACTCAATTTCGCGGACAAAATTCCAAAAACAAAGAGAGAATGTGAAACCAGTCAACGATCCAGGTCAACATCCGTACGCATTTTACTTATCTCACAGGTACGGAATAACTTTACATGTAACAACGTCCAAGTGGAAGGTTACACCATCCACTCTGGACCAAACAATAACAAAGAGTTTTACGAAGTAATCACAATTTATAAGACACTCCCAAAGAACGAGCATAAGCTATCACAAATGGATCACAACTAATAACACATGTTTATACCTCACTAACACATGTATGTAAACTACAAATATCATCATGTGTTAACACCTAATAATTCATGTTCGGGACTAATGGGAGCCAAATACATGTTGATATCGTGCACACAACTCATCCCTAGGAACATTCGTAACATACCAACACCTAGCTAACCAACCCTATTATAACCGTATATATATACATATATATGTGCACGTGTGTGTGTGTGTTTACAAGATAACAAACAATAGGCCTATGCTTACACATCTAGAAACAAGAAAAGCCTACACCTCCTACCTATATACACAAAAATGGATAGAACATGGTCATACCTTTGCAAAACACCAAGTCAACCCTTCCCTTTTCCTACCTTCTTTTCGACTACACACGAACAACAACAACAACCTCCCAACTTCCAACTCACTTGAATTAGAAAAAGGGTCTTTGTTATTAACAAACCACCTTCCAAGAACTTGAACCTTACCCAAAATGATGAGCTTTCTTTACCACATGTACTCGGTCGATGATAATGATCGCAAAACAATGAGGAGTCACTATCATGGAATGTCCACATCTTATACAAAAATAGGCATGGCAAACCTCTACCAACACACTCACTAGGAGAAGAGACTTCCTATTTTAGGACACATCAACATCTCATGGATCATCACACTTGTCTTGTACCTAGCCGATTACAACTAAGATTTGGTAACACATTGGTTGTGGACTTTCACTAAATTGGATAACAAGACAACCATGATCACTTTCCCATGCAAGTCAACTACCCTCTAACTCCTAATCTACCTCACGATCGGCCTACATCAAGGAGAAGACATGCTCTCTTAACAATTCACCAAATCATAATTGAAAGCATGGATCATCACACAAACCAAGAAGCTAAGACTTTCCCTCTTTAATCTTTGTTCTCACCTTGGCCAACCCCTATATAAAGAGCTTGAAACCATCCTCATTCCTTGCACCAAAACACTCACTACTTTCTTTACCTTGAACGTCTCGTCCGAAGCTTCCCAAGGAGGAGATCCTCATCTCTTTCTTTCGGCATTCATCCATACATAGGAGCTACAAGGAATCAAGACACGACATTGGGGAATCGGGACTCAAACAAAGCTCAAGGACACTATCATCGATCCTTTGTTCCTTGGTATGTTAAAAACACTTCCCTCAAACCTTTGTTTATCTTCGGCACACATCTAAACTCTCGACATTCGACCCTTAACTTATGATATGACCGAAACCCTTTGTTAAATTGAGATAAATTTATGATGTATTGATGTTAAACTATAATTACACACGAGTAGGTGCACTAGACATACACACAAGCTACAAAAGATCCATATGCAACACACAAGCACACACACGACCATCCACACAAGAGAAATGCAACTCAATAAGGCAACAAGTAGCCGATTTCATGGTTAAACATACATTGGTGCACATAACCAAAGCTAAGCTATGTTTTGGGACACCCACAATCGATTTCCAATAAAAATACACTCACACAATTTTTGACAGTTCGGTTATATGTCGGTGAAAAAGAACAAACCATTTTGATTCCTTAAACGATTGGAAATGGAGTCCATAATGTGCTAAAGTTTCGGCTACACCATAGTAACATGTGTCAAGGAACCTTTAACATATGTTAAAGCCACCTTTTTTTATTAAAGACATAAACTTATGTTAAAATAATTATTAAACATTAACCAATCACACGTGTTAGATTGGGAACGAATTACTAGCCCATGACGACATGTGGGACCTACTTTGTTCACAATAAATGCCACTTTTCCACAAAAACACCGGGAGTTTCCGGAATTACATGTTTTACAAGGTAAACAAGAATCATCTAACAATTGCCACATGTAGATAAACATGGTCCACATACACTAAACAAGGGTCCAAAACGTCGGGTGAGCAAGTTGTGCATTAAACAAACAAACCACTCACTATGTCCATAATGATCATAGGGCATCATTTGTCTGGACGATAGCTACTTCATTTTCCTGCCTTACCAAACTTTATTCTCAGAAACCAGGTGAGTTTTCACAGCCCCATTTTACTATTTTTACATTTTCTGGGGACAAACATGCTACAAATAGTACAATATCATCTTGGTGTGTATATCCTATCACGACTACCATGTGGAACATGAGACATTTGGTTCATGAGCTCAACAGTCCTCGTACTTACATTCTACTGTAACCATCAGCTATCAAAAGCCATGGAACACTTTAATAGATCTATTGGTTTGACACCCCCACTCTTGGTTAGTCGCTCTAACCGGTTACATACAAAGAGTGTTAGTATTCCACTATACATACATTGTCTTTAGTATATAATCGGCGAGGCAAAACAGTCAAGAGGTTTGGTTACGGGACTCATGGTTTTCACAGTAATCATTCACTTAGCTAGCCTATGATTGGTCATACACAGATTACACGAGCATTTACCTTGTTACACTCAAACTTGTGAACTCACTAACATTATTGTTGACAAATATTTTATGCATGTTTTTTAGGTAATTGATGGCGAGTAGCAGAGGTTTGAGAGAGGGGTTCGAGCATGCACTAGGTGGTATCACTTTGGATTGGGTTTTGTCAGTCCCATGATGTCTTAATTCAAGTTCATGAATCCTAGATAATTTCCTGCTTTCAAAACAATTTTATGATGGTTTGAATAATTTTATGACAATATCCATCCTTTGATGGTACTTATTTAAATAAATTTGTGTGTTACTTGGACCTTGTGCTTGAAAACCTTTCGAGGTTGCATCCCCGTGTTTCCACCTTGGCGGGGTGTGACAATAACGGTCCACCCCACACTTAAAATTTTTGCATAAATTTTAAGTGCAGAAATGGAAAAGGAGGCAAGAGAAACTAATACTCCCCTGACAGTGGCGAGTCCAACGGCGTGTGGTCAAAACCCACATCCTCAAAAGCAAGAACGTCGAAATGGCGGCTCCACAATAACAATTTGTTCTCAACCTGTCTTAAAATAAGTAGAAAAGAAAATAAAGTAACAAAGATAAATAAAACTATATCCTACGATAGATACTAACGCCGAGGCGTTAGCGGGTGGAACGTGTCCGGGCATGCAAAAGTAACAACCGTACATGCACAAATATCCATCAACCACAACAAAAAAATAAAATGAAGATAGTGTTTTAAGTAAACAAACCATCGAATCCAGTCAAGAATCACATCAAATCAACCTGAGAGGGGGAGAATCAAACTGAGCGGCTGCGGCGGGGCTGGTGTCTGGGTCGGGAGCTGGAACCGGTGCAAGATGTCATATGCCTGGCGAAGTCATCCCGAAATGATGTGAACTCTGCAGTGAGTGTGTCGAGCCTGTCCAGGTTGGTGCGGAGAACGCCTCCCCGCTGCTGGGCCTGACGACCTGTCCTGGCCGCTGGTGGTGGTCCTGTTGATGCTCGGGTGGTCGGTCGCCTGACTGCAGCTGCTGATGACTCCGGTCTTCTGGCTACAGCGGCTGTGGAAGACTTTGATGCTCCCATCTCTGCAACTCATGTCTCTCCGTAAGCCTCCACGAATGCAGCCTCCTCATCCCAAAGGTTCTTCTTATTATCAACCAGCCTCAAAAACTTACCAAATGGCTTTACAACCCCCGTGTTCTTCATAACTATGGTGTCAAGGGGGCGAACCCGGTCTACGATAGTCAAACCGGCCATGGCCTGGAGGCTAAGTACCTCTAGAGAAGTGGCCAAGCGTGTGATGTATGGTCCCCCAAAGATATGACTAGAAGTTTTAGTGCCCCAACTCCTAGTGAAGAACTATGTCAATGCATGGGCTAGGTTGCAGTGTCTGCCCTCAATGATGCTGAAAAGATAGAAGATCTCTTGCTCATTGACTCCCCCAATGCTATCCTTTCGGCCCCCGAGTGTACTGGTAATAACCATATGCAGCCATCTGTGAAGTGGATTAGGAAAACTGGACCTCTTGTGTTTCCTTGGGTCATATGGAACCTCAAAAATCAGTCCCCAAAGTCTTGTGGTTGAATGTCAGTAAGAAGGCGAGCTTAGGAATGCCTGCAGAAGTCTCTTGTTTTGTTATTAGAAGCATTTGCTAAGATTTCTAATCTGTATTCGACTATGTGACTTATGTGTTTGATGAAATAAATGTCATTAGCATTTCTCATGTAAACAATGTTTGTGATCACCATGTTCGTCTCTGTAACACCCCAACCGATGGCGGAATCATCGAGGTGCCATGTAGTGACGATTGTTCAATAGCTCATGGACTAAAGTGTAAATTTAGATACATTGATTAAATAGTTTATTACAATGAAATAAAATACAACGAGTCTAAATTCCAACTAAACTAATATACAATGAATCAAAATCTAAATATAAATCCGAAAGCTTAAAGAATACATCTCAAAATAACCTGAAACATGTACAAAATAATTTTGTCAATACAAAAATTGTATTGGTGAGCATACCCTGTTGTGAATACATATAGTAGAAAAAGTGTTTAGCAATTCATGTGTTGTATACCGTTTGCAAATATGTAATAAGTAGTATCAGCCAAAACCAAGCCTATGAATGATGACTAACACATGAGTAACCAACTGAATAATGAATTAACAAGACAATGACCAAGATTTTCTCAACAGAGTCTCAAGGGGGTATACCATAGTACTATTCATTGAAATGCTAGGCCGTAGAACGGTTAATGATTTTGACTAAGCATACACACAAATTCATATAAAGCAAACACACTTGAGAATTGCATTAAGTATAAGAATAACATTTGATAATAGTGTACATGAATAGCCCTAAAAGAGTAAAACATGAAAAAGGGGAAAGATATACTCACAGTTTCCCTAAGTGTAGAATTCCAAGAAAGTTCGTCGTAAAAGGCTTAAGAATTCCGAAGAACTCAACCTATATATAAGAATACTAATGAGGAAAGTGACTTAACGAGTATAAGGCATCCAAAATCTAAGGCATTAGGGTTTGCTAGGCGTATGTAGGGAAGATGAAGTTTTATGATAACTCAAGGTTAATAATAATTTTGAATAAGCATATATCATTAAGCATATATCATAATTTAAGATTAAATATTTTATTAAGAAAATATAAACACTTATGTTTTTCAAACTTAGAAACATTTCTATTTTATAGAAAAAAAATATTCATAAAACAGATTTTTATAATTTATATTTAACCAAATAATTTATTATGTTTAATTAAATATAAATAACCAAAAACATTACAAGAGATAATCCAAAAATAATAGTTTTATGAAAAATGTTTATTTTCTGATGTAAAATAGTGAAAGTAATATTTCCATAATTTTTCTCAATTTATTTGTATTTAAAATAGATTTAATGAATTAAATAGTATTTTAATGATTAAAAGTTATAAAAACAACAAAAGTAACTAATTTCTAAGAAATTAAATTTTATTTCAGTTTATTATACATAGAAATAATTCTCCAGAAATTTTGAGCTCAAAATCATTTGAAATGAATTTTTAATCAATTAATTATGATTAAAACAATTTAATTCAAGAAAAATACGAAAATAATGTATTTTCCAGAATATAAAAATATGATAATTTTCTTTAGGGTGTCAAGATGTTTCACCTAAATTTTCATAATTTTTGGAGCAAAAATGAATTTTATAAGAATAATATAAGATTAAAGCATGTATATAAGCTTTATTATTGATAAAAGAAAAATAAAAATAATAAAAAAAGAACAGCAAAAACGCTGCTGTGTAAGGGGTTCGAACCCAGCCCAGTTCATACATCAATCCATCTGTTTACGACTACACCACAATATCACAATGTTAATAATTTCAAACGAAAATAATATTTACTCAATACTTAAACTTCATCTTTTTCCCCAAACTATAAACCCTAACCCTAGATTTTTAGGAACCTTCAATTCGTAATGATTAGAACCCGATACAAGAGGGCTTTAAAAGAAAATGATTAAAGGAGTAAAATGGCACTAAAAACAAGAGCTTACAATACGTATCACGTTCGGAATAGAAGCATCAAGAGCCGAACCAAAAGGAGCCGATTTGGAAGCTTTCTAGACACGATTTGCTAAAGTTTTTCGTGAGTTTGTAAAGTAGAACGATGCAGAAAGTTATTCCAATACTCGGTATTTATATTGGTCGATTAAAGTGGTGTTTTTAATAGTCATAAAAATTCCGGCGGTTACCCTTTATGAACCCGATTAAAAGTTGATTAATACTCTATATTAATAGGTTTTTATGATAGAATTCACGGTAAAATGATGGAGAAAACGTTCAGCAATAATAAAAACTAATTAAGGCGATCAATTAAAGGCTCTTGAAGTTCGCCGGAAACAAATTCCGGTGACTGGAATCTGACCGGAAAACCGAAAAAGGGAGGGAGGAGATAAGTCTTTTTAAAACTTTTGATAATTGGTAGTTTTAGTCCCTCAATGTTTGACTAGGTTAGTATATTATATAACTAAGTTAAATTTCCTTATATAAAATCTAACCAAACTAACCAAGTTAACTTTAACATTTATAAAACTTTTTAAAACTTAATTAATTTTTTTTTAAATCTATTTCGAATAAGTTTCAATATACGTAGATACGATCCATAATAAATGAAAAAAAAATGATAAATATTGAATTCGCTCTTTTATTAATTTTGAATACGACAAAACGTATAGGGAGTAAAATAGAAACATTTGAATACCCAAGGACAATAATTGACAACTTGCTACAAGATGACGGTGACGGTTGTCACAGTCTCCCCTACTTTAGAAAATTTCGTCTCGAAATTTTTTTCTAGTGGAGGTTTGTAAGTAACAAAAGGCGTTGTAAAAAAAAACGTTGTAAAAAACGTTGTAAAATTTAAGTAGTTTTTTTTTCTTAAATTTGCATCAGTCATGATTTGACGAAATTTAAAGTAGTGGTATAATATCCAACGTAAATGTTTTAAAAGAAATCTCTGACAGTTGACTCGAGATTAGGAAGTTGAGAGTTTAAATGAGAAAGGTTTTGGGAATGTGTAACTGGTGATGGTAGAGACACTGATGAAGCAGTCTCCCCTACTTTAGAAAGGTTTCTGACTGAACTTTATTAGGGTCATGCAGCGGGATTTCGAATAACAGAGAGGGTGAGAGTATACATGGTTTAAATTTTCTATGTGTATAGTTAAAATAAAGACTCGAGGAAGACGAATTTAAGCTTGTGTAAAAATGTTGATAGCCGTTGGTCAACGACCTATTAAGGAGGTCGGGCCTAACGCTATTAAATAGCCCAATACTCAATAGGAAATAATGGGGTAGGTTCTTGGTTAGACTCCTAGTCCACTCCCGCAGTATCGTTAGTGCTTATATATAGGGTGTACCGCAGCTAACCCACCACACTACTGATACTTTGGACTCGTACTGATTGTCTACCAACAGCCTAAATAGAATTGCACACCACCCTCATGTACCTGTAAACCCATGATTGCGTTCCGGACCGTAATCATCTATTTACCTTACACTATGGTGTTATGCTTTTCCATAACCCTATCCTAAGTAATACCATAAACAAATGTGTGTAATCAGGATATGCTAAATAATTGATACTGCAATGAAACAATGACATGGTTAGAGTCCTTCCCTTTCGGGTTTACCCTTTAGCCGTAATGAGAGTAACATGTAAGTAATAGACATGGTTAGAGGTTCTTCCCTTTCGGGTCCGCCCTTAACCGGTAACTTCTGTTCACGTCGTTGGCTCTAAACACTCATATTGATAGACTCTGAGGTTTACACCGTTCCCCTCGGATTGAAGAATTACTCTAATCCGAGTCGTACGTGGGCACTGGCTTAGATCTCATACGAGTTATCAACTAGTATGTTCGTTGGCCATGATGATGAACAAAGTAATGTAAAGTATAACAGGGTTTTGCTCAAAATAGGAAGTATGCGTACAAAATATGTATTTAAAATATATAGGTATAGTACAAAATTTCGCTTGAAAGAATAATATAACATAACTCGAGTAAATCGCGATTATGCAAAATAAAAGTAAATGAGTTGAACCAAAGTTCAAAATCAGTGATGTAAGAATAACTGCTAATAGTGTGAGACTAACCGCAAATAACGCGTATGAATAACCACCAATAAAAGAATAATATGAGAATAATAAGATAATGTGCGAACGTAACTATAAATAGAATGGTGTAAAAATAATGAAATTTACTGTAAATGAAAGTGCGCAAAACAGATATATAGTCTACTGGCATGAGGATAACTTTTTAGTAACCGAAGAATGTTTTAAATTGAAAACAGGTTCACTTGAAAAAATTTCGTAGGTACACATCTTCATGTGTTTACGAGAAGTTGAGTTGAAAATTGTTATAAGACATATTACTAGTTGCAAGTTTCCCCCCAAAAACATATATTGGATACGCCATATGAAAACAAAAGGTTTACATTTGACTTGTAAATATGCAAAATAAGTTTATAAAACTCAAGACGAAACCATATAAATCAAATGTGTTTCAAAGACCAAGATTTAAAAATGGCGTGAATGATAAAAGCCAATGTGTATGACACGAAAAAGCTTATAATCACATAACATTTCTGAAAGCAGATTTCAAGTTTTGAAAGTAAGATCGAGTCACAGCAAGGAAAGTGATAAGGATTGTGAATGATCCTAGCTGCCTTGACGAATTTTGGAAAATAGAATTTTTTGTATTTAAACATTTCTTTAACTTGTGGGTTGAAAAGTCGAAAATTTTAATTGTTATGAAATGTTGAGAAAATCTAAGTGTTACCCGTTAGGACTGGGTAAACTTGAAACCTTTTAATTGTCAAACTTTTACGAAATTTATACATTGAAATATCGTTTGTTTGTAAGGATCGTTAAGGCATCTCTTTGGGCTCATAGCGGGCTACTTGTTTCAAGGCACAAGGTGTATATAAAGTGTGTACTAAACTGACGAATAGGCTTTGTGAAAGACATACATGATAAGTTGCCTAGTTACTCGTTTTAGAGGATAGTGTACTAGTGCGTATCGTGTAGGTAGGCATTCATGTATGAGTTTAGTCTGACTAAGAAGTGCTAACTAATGGTAGTTGGCGATGGCTTAGGCGATTGGGTGTAGCAATATTAGTATTAGGTATATAAGGATTTATTGTGTTGAGAGTATTGCGGGTGCATAAGCGGATACAAAAGTCATAATTTAGGGATATACTGTGACTTCGATCAAGTAAGTTTGTAAACATGAAGGTATAAAACAGGTTGAAATAATAAGTTTGGGAACCATGTTCATTTTTAACTGTATGATGACGCAACATTCCTAAAATCAGAATGTGGTCGAAGTTAAACACATAGTTTAAAACTTAAGTCGTGGGTAGAAATGTTTTAACGCAAAAGGGTGATACCCTATAGTGTAAAAGTCACAAAGCATATGTGAATTAGTGTAAACTTTAATGCGATAATATAACGAACAAAAAATTTTAATGATGATAAGGAATCCAAAAGCGAATGATCAATGAATGATGGCACATGAAACAACAAGCGATGAAATTGAAACTTCAAATGATTAACAAATATAAATATCAATGATATAAAACGTTGGAATTGTTTCCTTAGGAAACTTTGACTAACTCAAGTATTTGAAATTTCTTAGTGACTTGTGGGGGTTTACTTTAGCCTATAAGTGAATGCTCATCCCGAGAGTTACCAGGTAGGTATACGGGTCCCTCGTCTGATTGAGATTTATATGAAATACCAGGCCTAGACAGAAAACTCAGGATACAGGCGCTCATCCTTTCAGATTGCACGTGCCCCATCACTAGTGATTTCCAAAACTTAAGCGAGATTAAAAACGAGATGTAGAAATAGCTCCTTGAGATGCGGATTTCACTCCTAACTCAAAGATGTATTTCAAAATTGAAAACTACGATGGAATGAAACCAGTCACTAAGTTAAGGATGTCACTCCCAGCTTAGTGGTTAAGTTTCGCTTTGAAGGAAATACTCTTTGAGGTGTGGATGTCACTCCTGTCTCAAAGATATATTCCAAAGATAAATATCATATAGAGGAGTGAAACTAATCAACAAGGTATGGATGTCACTCCTAACTTGGTGATATCGTTCCGTTTGTGAAATACGAGCGTCTTCTTCTCCAAGCAAAATGCCGAAAGAATAACGAGAAAGAATCATAGCAAAAACATATTTAAAACAAAATATAAGAATAAAGAGAAATATACACTAGAGGACTCGTGAATGTAAGCTTAGTTATAGACTAGGCTAAAAGGTATTCTAATAACCTAATTCCCTATAACCATGGCTCTGATACCAATCTGTAACACCCCAACCGATGACAGAATCATCGAGGTGCCACTTAGTGACGATTGTTCAATAGCTCATGGACTAAAGTGTAAATTTAGATACATTGATTAAATAGTTTATTACAATGAAATAAAATACAACGAGTCTAAATGCCAACTAAACTGAAATACAATGAATCAAAATCTAAATATAAATCCGAAAGCTTAAAGAATGCATCTAAAAATAACCTGAAACATGTACAAAATAAATTTGTCAATACAAAAATTGTATTGGTGAGCATACCCTGTTGTGAATACATATAGTAGAAAAAGTGTTTAGCAATTCATGTGTTGTATACCGTTTGCAAATATGTAATAAGTAGTATCAGCCAAAACCAAGCCTATGAATGATGACTAACACATGAGTAACCAACTGAATAATGAATTAACAAGACAATGACCAAGATTCTCTCAACAGAGTCTCAAAGGGGTATACCATAGTACTATTCATTGAAATGCTAGGCCGCAGAACGGTTAATGATTTTGACTAAGCATACACACAAATTCACATAAAGCAAACACACTTGAGAATTGCATTAAGTATAAGAATAACATTTGATAATAGTGTACATGAATAGCCCCAAAAGAGTAAAACATGAAAAAGGGGAAAGATATACTCACAGTTTCGCTAAGTGTAGATGTGACACCCGGCAAATTCAGGTTAACAACGTCGTCTAGATTAAAGTCTACCTTAGCGAGTCACGCGTATTCTGTACTTAACTGGGTTAGTTGAGTCGGGTTATGGTTCGGGAACTGTTATGTGAGTCTAGGCAGTCATTAGATGTTGGCCTAGAGGATCGTTAGATGTCAGTCTTTAACCAAGTGTACAAGGGGTGACGATTCGGAGAATCGTCAAAGCATAGGGAACATGCAAGTCTCGAGTCCCGGGAATTGGTGAACGAGTGTAAATGTGTTTATTTGCAAGTGTTATGTGTTTACAATCATTATGTGACTTGTCGGTATGTGAAAATGTGTTAACATATGTTAAAGCGGGGTTTAACGCGCAAAATACTTGGAACCATACCCTATAGGCGATTAGGGTGAGCTAATCGCCTATAGGGAGGCATCTAGGAGGCGATTAGCCTCCTCCAGGTGGCGAATAGCCTTCCCAGGTGGCGATTAGGGGGCTAATTGCCTAAGGGGGTGGCGATTAGCAACCCTAATCGCCTGCAACTGGACCATAATCGCCTGCAACGTGGGTTACGACTAAAAACGACTATAAATACAATATTTGACCTCCTAAACTTCATAACATCAACCCTAGTCGCCCCACAACTCGTCCCAACACCCACACAACCTCTGGAACACGATTTTGGATCAAACAACTTGATTTCAAGCCTATTTCTTCAATCAATCATAATCTAAGGTGTGGTTTTCATCCATGCAATCTTTTCTAACGTTTTTATTGAATCCCTAATGGTCCAGACCTGTTCATAAACACTTGTGCCTTCTGTAAATCGTGAATAATCATTATTGTGTGGATTCTAGATGCTATGCATGTTGTATGTGTATGTTTTAATTAAAAGATAGGATTTTTGAGATTCATGAAGGGTTGATAACACGATATTAGGGTAGTTACTGATCTGTGATGATGGTTTGATACAGAAATCTGATTGATTGTTCATTCGGGTTGTGTTTACGCATGTTAGTGTGATGATTACATGATACGTATGTTATGTTTTAGAAACATGATTGCATCCAGGACTGCTAGAACAAGGTTAAACGATGTATTTTGATCTAAACATGTTTAGGATACTTGTTTGATTGATATTGGAGGTTTACACACGTTCTAGGGTTGATTTGGAGTGTTAAACGCGCGAAAAACCAAAACTGGTGTGCAGGTGGCGATTAGCAGGCTAATCGCCTAAGGGGGGTGGCGATTAGCAGGCTAATCGCCTACCATGATGGGCTAATCGCCTACCCTTCAGGCAATTAGGGGCTAATCGCCTGCTTTGATGTGTTTTTGCATGCTGCATGACCCTAATCGCCTGATAAGTTCTGAAATGCATGTCACATGACCCTAATTGCCTACAAACTCAAAAATTAGCATACCACATGACCCTAATCGCCTACTGTATAGGCGATTAGCATTCATAATTGCCTGTTGACCAACGTAATTGCTAGTTGACTTTTCCTAATCGCCTGTACTGTTGCTGTAAGTATATTTTAGCATTCCGAGACCCGATTTGACACCTAGGAACATGCTAGGAACCCCGTAACATGTCTGATAACTTGGTAACATTTGTTCGGGTCAATAATGTGTTAATGGAACTATGTGCTAGAACTTGTTGGACTTTAACGTATGTTAAGTATGATTGCATGATTATATGTTTGTGAATGCTAGTGTAACACGGGAAGCCTCGGGTCACCAATGGGATGTCGAGTCTTGTATGTTGGGTCATGTTAACAGTAAACGTGTTGTCAAACAAACTTGGTTAAGGTCTGGACATCTAGGGACTAACTAACCTACGGGTTATTAGTCTAAGTACTTGTAACTGTCATATGTTAGGTCGCCGCTTTACGGGGCTAGCATAGCTTGTTGACTTATTCTGTTATCTGAAGTAACGCAACCTAAGGTGAGTTTACGGCCCCACTTTACTTGGTTTTCATTTTTGGGGGAGAAAACATGTGTTAAACAACTATTTGGTAACAACTGTCATACTATGGGTTTTCAAACGGTTTACTATACGATCTTTGGAAGTCCCGGGGGGAACCATGAATGTGCTGGTTTGCACAACGGGGAAATGTGAATAGCGCTATTGGGAGTGACCAACCCCACCCGTCGGCATGGAGCGCCGGGCGGGTGCATATTGTCTCAAACAGGAACAGGTTTACTATTCGGGCACAACATCTGGTTTGCGAGTTAGTAATGGTTTTCCAATCGTAGTAGTAATGGTACATGCGCCTAGCTAGCGTACTTGGTTTACAATTGTTATAGTACGGACAGGTTAACTTGGAACTTTGATTACAAACCTGTAAACTCACCAGCATTTTTGTGCTGACGTAAACTCTTACATGTTTTCTCAGGTCGCTAAGGTAGCAAAAATGGAACTAGGGCGCACGCGTCTGCACGGCGTCTAGTTAGAGTTGCATGGTTTTGAACATTGAACATTTGGTTTTATTTTGTTATGTAACGATATTTTGGCTTCCGCTGATGTTTAAGATTTTTGAAACTATGTTTTTGAAATTCATTTAGTATTGTTTATTGTGATCATTGACTTGGATCCTGGTTTGTCATGCGCCTCGCGGTAAAACTCCGCAAATGGATTTGAGGGTGTGACAGATTGGTATCAGAGCCAATGGTTATAGTGAACTAGGACTGCATGTAGAGTCTAGTCTATAACTGAGTCGCACACACTAGATGATCACATGGTACTAAACTTTATACTGGGTTACTTATAGACTTGTCGGGGTATCTCTAAATCATCTTACCCTTCTGTGTTACATCATCCATCCTCTCTTACTAGGTTACTTGCTTACTAGACAGTGCGGTATATTGGGGTTAACTGTATACGCTTGAGATTGGTCCAAGACTCGGACATCTCCCTTTCCTACCCCAATAGAAACCCTTGTCATGAACTACCGTAGTATTACGGTGTATAGCTAAGAATCTATGTCCGGTGATTTGAACTTTGAACTAGGAGAACACTTGGAGGACCATGTAGAGCGGTTTATCATTTTGGGTGCACACAAAATCATAAACCGAAATGCATGAAAGCCCTAGTGAGCTCTGGGTTCGAATGGATAGTCCTGGGTTGGATCTAGCTTTGACCTTGTGAACGCTGGTGATTATTATTGGCTGTGAAACTAAATTTTCTCGTCCTTTTTGCCAGAATCATGTCTGGAGCACGAGGAGGACGTGGAGGTGGCCGCAATGGTGGGCGTGGTAATGGTGGTCGTGGGGGTGTGAACCTCACGCAGGATGACTTGAATAACTTGCTGCAGGCTGCCTTCCAGCTAGGGCACAATGGCGGTAAGTTGACCTAACCACTTCTATCTCATCGGTGAACTTTGTTTACATTTCCCGTGGTTTTCTTACGTGTTTCTTTACAGGTGGTCATGTTAATCCACCACCACCACCCATGTGCACCTACAAAATGTTTCGGGACTGCAAGCCCCATGAGTTTTCGGGTACTGAGGGTGCAGTAGGTTTGCTAAGGTGGTTGGAAAAAGTGGAGTCTGTTTTCCTGATGTGTAACTGTCTCCCGGAGGATCGAGTCAAGTATTCTGCTGGGTTACTCCAGGATGTTGCGTTGACCTGGTGGAACGATATCACCCAGACTATGGGTATAGGGGAGGCTTATGCTATGCCTTGGGAGAACTTTGTGCAACTGCTGAAGAGGGAGTACTGTCCCAGGGAGGAGATTCAAAAGCTGGAACACGAGGTGTGGAACCTCAAAATGTCTGGGTCGGAAATTGAGAAGTATACTGTGAGGCGGAACGAGTTGGCCGTACTTTGTCCTGATTTACATGTGCCGGAATATAGGAGGATTGAACATTATATCTCGGGTCTTGTGCCAGAAATCGCAGGGTTGGTAGCTGCGGGGAATCTTCCTACCTACCCGGATGTGGTCCGATCTGCTCATAGAATGACTAACCTGAAGGTGAGTGAGGGTATCTTGCCTGCCAAAGGTTCAACTGCTAAGGCTCCGGAGAGCAACAAGCGAAAGTGGGAAAATGAGGTGAAGAGTTCTACACCAGCACCAACTCAACAGGGGAAAAGGTTTGATAGTGGGGGTTCGTCTTCATCGGGTTCTAAGCCAAGTGGTGGTTATGTAGGGAAGTTACCAAAATGCAATAAGTGTGGACGCCATCATCATGGGGGTTGTGATAATAACCGTTGCCATCGCTGTCAGAAGGTGGGGCATTTTGCCAAAGACTGTAGGGTGACCCTTCCATCGACTCAGGCCCCAACTACTACTCCGACTTCTGCTACTCAGGGGACTGCGGGCAAACAGGGATGTTTTCACTGTGGGGAAACGGGGCATTACAAGAAGGAGTGTCCAAAGCTGAAACAGGGAGGGAACGGGAATGGTAATGGGAATGGAAATGGTAACAACGGGGGCGGAAACAGGAATGCACGTGCCTTCGTTATTGGGACTGCAGAGGCAAGACAGGACCCTGACACAGTCACTGGTACGTTTCTTCTCAACGATCGCTCTGTTAGTGTTTTATTTGATTCTGGTGCCGATAAGAGTTTCATATCTGTGGAAGTTAGTCGTTTGCTAGATGTAGTACCTGTTCCTCTAGAGGCTAAATATATTATAGAATTGGCTGACGGTAAGAAGATAGAAGCTACTTGCGTTCTTCGGGAATGTCACATAGAGTTGTCGGGTTTGTCTTTTCCTATCGACCTTATGCCGGTACCTTTGGGTAGTTTCGACGTGGTTATAGGCATGGATTGGTTGTCTCTGTATCGCGCTGAGATCGTTTGTTACGATAAGGTCATCCGGATTCCTCTCCCTGATGGAGAATTTCTTTCTGTGTACGGGGACAAGAGCGGTGCTCCGCTAAGTCTCATCTCTAGCATGAAAGCCCTTAAGTATCTTCGGAAGGGTTATTCGGCTGTTCTGGCACTTTTATCTGTTTCCACTACCAGCGAGAAGAAGATCGACGATATCCCGGTTGTACGCGAGTTTTCTGATGTCTTTCCTGATGATTTATCTGGTCTTCCTCCCCATCGTCAGGTTGAGTTCGGTATTGATCTTGTACCTGGCGCTGCTCCTATTGCTCGGGCCCTCTACCGTCTTGCACCTCCTGAGATGCAAGAATTGTCTAACCAGTTACAGGAACTCTTGGATAAGGGTTTCATCAGACCTAGTTCTTCCCCTTGGGGAGCCCCGATTTTGTTTGTTAAGAAGAAGGATGGCAGTTTTCGACTGTGCGTGGATTATAGAGAGTTGAACAAGGTGACCATCAAGAATCGTTATCCTCTTCCTCGTATTGATGACCTATTTGACCAACTCCAGGGTTCTAGCTACTATTCCAAGATTGATCTAAGGTCCGGTTATCACCAGTTGCGCGTAAGGGAAGCTGATGTTGCTAAGACTGCCTTTCGTACACGTTATGGCCATTTCGAGTTCTTGGTCATGCCTTTTGGTCTCACTAACGCACCGGCGGTTTTCATGGATTTGATGAACCGCGTCTGTAAACCGTATCTTGACAAGTTCGTTATCGTGTTTATTGATGACATTCTGATCTATTCCAAGAACGAGACCGAACATGGGGAACATCTACGGTTGGTTTTGGAACTCTTACGACGAGAACAACTGTACGCCAAGTTCTCGAAGTGCGATTTTTGGTTACGCGAAGTCCAATTCCTAGGGCATGTAGTCAATGAACTGGGAATCCATGTCGATCCAGCTAAGATCGAAGCGATCAAGGACTGGGAAGCACCGAAGACGCCAACTGAGGTGCGGCAATTCCTAGGCCTTGCGGGCTATTATCGTCGTTTCATTAAGGGGTTCTCGGAGATCGCTCAACCCCTCACCACTCTTACTCAGAAGGATAGAAAATTCGACTGGGGTGAACCACAGGAGTCAGCATTCCAAAAACTGAAGACTAAGCTTTGTTCTGCTCCTATCTTGTCCTTGCCTGAAGGCACTGAGGATTTCGTTGTTTACTGTGATGCTTCTATTCATGGTCTCGGTTGCATGTTGATGCAACGCGAGAAGGTGATTGCGTACGCTTCTCGTCAACTCAAGGTGCACGAGAGGAACTACACTACCCATGACTTGGAATTGGGTGCGGTGGTGTTCGCGTTGAAAATTTGGAGGCATTACTTGTACGGTACCAAATGCACCATCTACACCGATCACAAGAGTCTCCAGCACATTTTTGACCAACAACACCTGAACATACGACAGCGCCGTTGGGTTGAACTCCTGAGCGATTATGACTGTGCCATTAGGTACCATCCTGGCAAGGCGAATGTTGTGGCAGACGCCTTGAGCAAGAAGGAATCGACAAACCCTCGTCGCGTTCGGGCGTTACAACTCACGATCCATTCCTCTCTGCCTGATCAACTCCGTTCTGCTCAGTTAGAAGCCTTGAAGGAGGAAAACCTTAAGGCTGAAACTATGCACGGTGCCGACAAGCACCTCGAGCAAAGGCCTGATGGTCTGCGCTACTTCGCAGAACGCGTCTGGGTTCCTTTATTCGGGGGACTTCGGGAGCTGGTTCTTGATGAAGCTCACAAGTCTCGGTATTCCATTCATCCTGGTTCAGACAAGATGTACCAGGATCTAAAAATACTATACTGGTGGCCAAACATGAGGGCGGATATAGCCTCATACGTGAGTAAGTGCTTGACCTGTGCTAAGGTCAAGGTGGAATACCAGAAACCGTCGGGTCTATTGCAACAACCTGAAATTCCAGAGTGGAAATGGGAACGGATTACGATGGACTTTGTCACACAGCTACCTAAGTCACCAAGTGGGAATGATAAGATATGGGTGATTGTCGACCGTTTGACGAAATCAGCCCATTTCCTTGCTATTAAGGAGACCGACACCATGGATCGGTTGGCTCGTTTATATCTGAAAGAAGTTGTCTCTAAGCACGGGGTACCAGTTTCTATTATCTCGGATCGTGATTCTCATTTTACTTCGCATTTCTGGAAGTCTTTGCATAAGGCTTTGGGTACCCAGTTGGACATGAGTACAGCTTACCATCCACAAACTGACGGTCAGAGTGAGCGTACAATTCAAACTCTAGAAGACATGCTGCGGGCATGTGTGATCGATTTTGGCAAAGGTTGGGAAACTCACTTACCCTTAGTAGAATTCTCTTACAACAACAGTTACCACACGAGCATCAAGGCAGCTCCGTTCGAGGCATTATACGGACGGAAATGCCGGTCTCCTCTTTGTTGGGCTGAAGTGGGTGAGAGTCAACTCACTGGGCCTGAACTAGTGTACGAAACTTCTGAGAAAATCGTACAGATTCGTAACCGATTGGCAGCGGCACGGGACCGACAGAAGAGCTATGCTGATCATCGCCGTAAGCCATTGGAGTTTCAAGTTGGTGACAGGGTACTTCTAAAGGTTTCACCGTGGAAGGGCGTCATACGCTTTGGGAAGCGTGGCAAACTTAACCCACGATATGTCGGTCCATTTACGATCCTGGAACGGATCGGATCGGTGGCATATCGACTTGATTTACCGACGGAGCTCGGTAACGTACATAACGTCTTCCACGTATCTAACCTGAAGAAGTGTCTGACTGACGAGTCTCTCATTGTTCCACTAGAAGAGATCAAGGTTGATGATCGTCTTCGGATAGTGGAGGAACCTGTCGAGATCCTTGATTACAAGATTCGCAGTCTACGTCACAGTAAGATTCGCATTGTTAAGGTTCGATGGAACTCGAACCGGGGACCGGAATACACTTGGGAACGCGAGGATCAGATGAAGTCTAAGTATCCTCATCTCTTTCCTAAAGAGGCATTCGAATCGAGACATGTTACCACTGCAACGGAATGAATCTCGGGGCGAGATTCCTTTTAATGTGGGGATGATGTGACAACTCGGGTAATTCTCTCTCTTGATTTCTATCTTTTGTCTGTTTCTTTTGTTCATACTCTTGGTACTTGCATAATTTTCGGGACGAAAATTCTTTTAACGTGGGGATGATGTGACACCCGGCAAATTCAGGTTAACAACGTCGTCTAGATTAAAGTCTACCTTAGCGAGTCACGCGTATTATGTACTTAACTGGGTTAGTTGAGTCGGGTTATGGTTCGGGAACTGTTATGTGAGTCTAGGGAGTCATTAGATGTTGGCCTAGAGGATCGTTAGATGTCAGTCTTTAACCAAGTGTACAAGGGGTGACGATTCGGAGAATCGTCAAAGCATAGGGAACATGCAAGTCTCGAGTCCCGGGAATTGGTGAACGAGTGTAAATGTGTTTATTTGCAAGTGTTATGTGTTTACAATCATTATGTGACTTGTCGGTATGTGAAAATGTGTTAACATATGTTAAAACGGGGTTTAACGCGCAAAATACTTGGAACCATACCCTATAGGCGATTAGGGTGAGCTAATCGCCTATAGGGAGGCATCTAGGAGGCGATTAGCCTCCTCCAGGTGGCGAATAGCCTTCCCAGGTGGCGATTAGGGGGCTAATTGCCTAAGGGGGTGGCGATTAGCAACCCTAATCGCCTGCAACTGGACCATAATCGCCTGCAACGTGGGTTACGACTAAAAACGACTATAAATACAATATTTGACCTCCTAAACTTCATAACATCAACCCTAGTCGCCCCACAACTCGTCCCAACACCCACACAACCTCTGGAACACGATTTTGGATCAAACAACTTGATTTCAAGCCTATTTCTTCAATCAATCATAATCTAAGGTGTGGTTTTCATCCATGCAATCTTTTCTAACGTTTTTATTGAATCCCTAATGGTCCAGACCTGTTCATAAACACTTGTGCCTTCTGTAAATCGTGAATAATCATTATTGTGTGGATTCTAGATGCTATGCATGTTGTATGTGTATGTTTTAATTAAAAGATAGGATTTTTGAGATTCATGAAGGGTTGATAACATGATATTAGGGTAGTTACTGATCTGTGATGATGGTTTGATACAGAAATCTGATTGATTGTTCATTAGGGTTGTGTTTACGCATGTTAGTGTGATGATTACATGATACGAATGTTATGTTTTAGAAACATGATTGCATCCAGGACTGCTAGAACAAGGTTAAACGATGTATTTTGATCTAAACATGTTTAGGATACTTGTTTGATTGATATTGGAGGTTTACACACGTTCTAGGGTTGATTTGGAGTGTTAAACGCGCGAAAAACCAAAACTGGTGTGCAGGTGGCGATTAGCAGGCTAATCGCCTAAGGGGGGTGGCGATTAGCAGGCTAATCGCCTACCATGATGGGCTAATCGCCTACCCTTCAGGCAATTAGGGGCTAATCGCCTGCTTTGATGTGTTTTTGCATGCTGCATGACCCTAATCGCCTGATAAGTTCTGAAATGCATGTCACATGACCCTAATTGCCTACAAACTCAAAAATTAGCATACCACATGACCCTAATCGCCTACTGTATAGGCGATTAGCATTCATAATTGCCTGTTGACCAACGTAATTGCTAGTTGACTTTTCCTAATCGCCTGTACTGTTGCTGTAAGTATATTTTAGCATTCCGAGACCCGATTTGACACCTAGGAACATGCTAGGAACCCCGTAACATGTCTGATAACTTGGTAACATGTGTTCGGGTCAATAATGTGTTAATGGAACTATGTGCTAGAACTTGTTGGACTTTAACGTATGTTAAGTATGATTGCATGATTATATGTTTGTGAATGCTAGTGTAACACGGGAAGCCTCGGGTCACCAATGGGATGTCGAGTCTTGTATGTTGGGTCATGTTAACAGTAAACGTGTTGTCAAACAAACTTGGTTAAGGTCTGGACATCTAGGGACTAACTAACCTACGGGTTATTAGTCTAAGTACTTGTAACTGTCATATGTTAGGTCGCCGCTTTACGGGGCTAGCATAGCTTGTTGACTTATTCTGTTATCTGAAGTAACGCAACCTAAGGTGAGTTTACGGCCCCACTTTACTTGGTTTTCATTTTTGGGGGAGAAAACATGTGTTAAACAACTATTTGGTAACAACTGTCATACTATGGGTTTTCAAACGGTTTACTATACGATCTTTGGAAGTCCCGGGGGGAACCATGAATGTGCTGGTTTGCACAACGGGGAAATGTGAATAGCGCTATTGGGAGTGACCAACCCCACCCGTCGGCATGGAGCGCCGGGCGGGTGCATATTGTCTCAAACAGGAACAGGTTTACTATTCGGGCACAACATCTGGTTTGCGAGTTAGTAATGGTTTTCCAATCGTAGTAGTAATGGTACATGCGCCTAGCTAGCGTACTTGGTTTACAATTGTTATAGTATGGACAGGTTAACTTG
Source organism: Ambrosia artemisiifolia (assembly GCA_032199755.1). NCBI lineage: Eukaryota > Viridiplantae > Streptophyta > Magnoliopsida > Asterales > Asteraceae > Ambrosia > Ambrosia artemisiifolia. The sequence continues at coordinate 27,264,526 of CM063522.1, read as the reverse complement.
GAACTTTGATTACAAACCTGTAAACTCACCAGCATTTTTGTGCTGACGTAAACTCTTACATGTTTTCTCAGGTCGCTAAGGTAGCAAAAATGCAACTAGGGCGCACGCGTCTGCACGGCGTCTAGTTAGAGTTGCATGGTTTTGAACATTGAACATTTGGTTTTATTTTGTTATGTAACGATATTTTGGCTTCCGCTGATGTTTAAGATTTTTGAAACTATGTTTTTGAAATTCATTTAGTATTGTTTATTGTGATCATTGACTTGGATCCTGGTTTGTCATGCGCCTCGCGGTAAAACTCCGCAAATGGATTTGAGGGTGTGACAGTAGAATTCCAAGAAAGTTCGTCGTAAAAGGCTTAAGAATTCCGAAGAACTCAACCTATATATAAGAATACTAATGAGGAAAGTGACTTAAAGAGTATAAGGCATCCAAAATCTAAGGCATTAGGGTTTGCTAGGCGTATGTAGGGAAGATGAAGTTATATGATAACTCAAGGTTAATAATAATTTTGAATAAGCATATATCATTAAGCATATATCATAATTTAAGCTTAAATATTTTATTAAGAAAATATAAACACTTATGTTTTTCAAACTTAGAAACATTTCTATTTTATAGAAAAAAAAATATTCATAAAACAGATTTTTATAATTTATATTTAACCAAATAATTTATTATGTCTAATTAAATATAAATAACTAAAAACAATACAAGAGATAATCCAAAAATAATATTTTTATGAAAAATGTTTATTTTCTGATGTTAAATAGTGAAAATAATATTTCCATAATTTTTCTCAATTTATTTGTATTTAAAATAGTTATAAAAACAACAAAAATAACTAATTTCTAAGAAATTAAATTTTATTTCAGTTTATTATACATAGAAATAATTCTCCAGAAATTTTGAGCTCAAAATCATTTGAAATGAATTTTTAATCAAATAATTATGATTAAAATAATTTAATTCAAGAAAAATACGAAAATAATGTATTTTCCAGAAAATAAAAATATGATAATTTTCTTTAGGGTGTCAAGATATTTCACCTAAATTTTCCCAATTCTTGGAGCAAAAATGAATTTTATAAGAATAATATAAGATTAAAGCATGTATATAAGCTTTATTATTGATAAAAGAAAAATAAAAATAATAAAAAAAGAACAGCAAAAACGCTGCTGTGTAAGGGGTTCGAACCCAGCCCAGTTCATACATCAATCCATCTGTTTACCACTACACCACAATATCACAATGTTAATAATTTCAAACCAAAATAATATTTACTCAATACTTAAACTTCATCTTCTTCCCCAAACTATAAACCCTAACCCTAGATTTTTAGGAACCTTCAATTCGTAATGATTAGAACCCGATACAAGAGGGATTTTAAAGAAAATGATTAAAGGAGTAAAATGGCACCAAAAACAAGAGCTTACAATACGTCTCACGCTCGGAATAGAAGCTTCAAGAGCCGAACCAAAAGGAGCCGATTTGGAAGCTTTCTAGACACGATTTGCTATAGTTTTTCGTGGGTTGGTAAAGTAGAACGATGCAGAAAGTTATTCCAATACTTGGTATTTATATTGGTCGATTAAAGTGGTGTTTTTAATAGTCATAAAAATTCCGGCGGTTACCCTTTATGAACCTGATTAAAAGTTGTTTAATACTCTATATTAATAGGTTTTTATGATAGAATTCACGGTAAAATGATGGAGAAAACGTTCGGCAATAATAAAAACTAATTAAGGCGATCACTTAAAGGCTCTTGAAGTTCGCCGGAAACAAATTCCGGTGACCGGAATCTGACCGGAAAACCAAAAAAGGGAGGGAGGAGATAAGTCTTTTTAAAAACTTTTGATAATTGGTAGTTTTAGTCCCTCAATGTTTGACTAGGTTAGTATATTATATAACTAAGTTAAATTTCCTTATATAAAATCTAACCAAACTAATCAAGTTAACTTTAACATTTATAAAACTTTTTAAAACTTAATTAATTTTCTTTAAATCTATTTCGAATAAGTTTCAATATACGTAGATACGATCCATAATAAATGAAAAAAAAATGATAAATATTGAATTCGCTCTTTTATTAATTTTGAATACGACAAAACGTATAGGGAGTAAAATAGAAACATTTGAATACCCAAGGACAATAATTGACAACTTGCTAAAAGATGAGGGTGACGGTTGTCACAGTCTCACCTCGTGTTTCCGCCTTAGGCGGGGTGTGACACAAGTCTTCAATAAGATCATGAATCACGTCTTTTAGCAATGTCCTTGAGCCTATCTAAAATGATTCAACCAAGATCTTCAAAAAATCAAGTCTTCAACAAGGTCTTCTTATAGTTCTCCATGGCTGCAAGAATGAACAAACTAATGTTGACGGTTGTGGCTGAGGCACGTGTTCAACACGCTTCCCTTAAAACAGATTTCACGCCTCTACCAAAGACAATGTGTCTGTCTCCCAGGGTACAACAGCTGAAGCAGTCTGTACTGCCGGAGAAGGCCACGCGCCCGAAGTTACACCGGGTAAAATTATAGTGTTAAAACTCGTGGAACCAATAATAATGGCAATGTGGTGAAATCAAGTATAGAAAAACTTATCTTTATAAGTTCCCAACATATGGGTCAAGTTTTTCATTCTTCTCAAAAAATTCTTGTATGGATCCTCTTCTTTTATTTTTCTTGTATTTTTTCCTAGTCTCAATAAAACACATAAAATAAATGGTAAAATGATATGGGAATGTGGATGACTTGAAGCATAAAATAAATAATTCCATTTCATTCATTTGATTTTAATCACTTTATTTGAATTTGATGCATGTATCATATGTAGTGGTTCAAGCCCTTATGGGGCGTTTTTTGCCATATGGACGCCATGTCAGCATGAGCATTTTTTACTAAGATCATATGTAGTGGTTCAAGCCCCGTCATTATCACTTCAATTATTACCATTATTTCAATAATCTTATAATTTTTTTATTCAGTTATTTTTAAAATAAATTTGAACATAAAAAAAATTGTTGAATATTTCATTAATATTTAATCAAAAAATACCGAAAATAAAAAATTAAATCAAATAGTAAACTCGTTTTTCAAGTAAATCAAATAACTAAAAGAAGTAAAATCTTCAAAAAAAAAAAAAAAAACAAACGTGTTGAATAAGGAAAGTGGAAAGAAGTTAAAAGGTTCTGTACAAAATATTATTAATTTATTAAAATTAAATTTGTAAGGTTGTGGCTCAAATAGAGTTACAAAATATTTATTTATTATTGTTTTCCTCATTCACTTCATCTTCTTCCCATTGATGCTGAAGCTATTTACAGAAGAAAAGAAAAAGTTAGATCTACACTTTTGTCACTTCTTCTTCTTCGCAACGATGCCAGAGCTTCTAACGTATTGATATGCAACGGTCATATTTGTTTTTGTTCAAAATTCCAAGCCTTTCACATGGCGTTATTGTAAACACGCCTCTCCCTCCTCACGCCGCTATAACGCCTGAGGGGGTGGTGTGGGTGGCGTTTTCCGGCGTTATTTGGTAGGCAAAACGCCCCATTAAAGAGTTGAATTTCTTTATGAATCTTCATTAAGCCACCGATTAATCTTTCTCTTTCGCTTGGTAAACGTACCGTCCCATAAACATTTGATATATTTGTTATACTCTGAATCGATTACCAACAATTGCACATTTTCATCATGAACATCCCGCTGCAACATGCGGATTAGAGTCAACTCGTTTCTATACAAATTCCAATTTAATTCCATTTCATTGCTATACAAATTCCAATTTAATTCCATTTCATTGCGTGAAATGAACACTAGCTAAGTATATGAAAGGATTTAAAAGTAGTCTACAAATATGCTGATTAAAAGAAATATGGGCTATGGAAAAATAGAACTCTATAAATTAAGATAACATTGTGTGGTAAAATCAAGGAAACAACGATGAAAAAAACAAGAGAAACATTGTGGTCATTTGTGTCATGTGATATTCTTGTTATTAGAAAGATGATGAAATACAAAAAAAAAAAATCAAGTTTCATCGTTCTTGCGAGATGAACAAAGATTTTGATGAATATTTTTCTAGTAGCAGTTATATACAACGAGCTCCGTGCTACTTCACCCGGTTCAAAATATGTATAACAAAGTTTAGTTTGTATATAACTAATAAAAATGTTAATTTTTTTTTATTTTTATTTAAAAAAATACTTCTTAGCCGTCGCTTCGTACTTTACTCAATATTTAAATGAAGATGACTCACTCCTTCAATCATTTGGAGAGCTCAATGTCAATTAATTATTATTCTATAACTCATAAGCAACCTTTTTTCTTAGTTTCATTAACTATTTTAACTAATTGTATATAATCACGTGCGTTACGCGTTTTACAATCGAGATTTAGATGATGTGTTAATTAATCAATGAATTATACAATCGAGATTCTATTTTGGTTATAAACGTTAAAAAAACAAAGAAATCTACACATAAGGTAACACATGAAATTTGTAACGAAATTACATAAGATTATGTTATTTATTTATATTAATAGTATATAATATAATAAATTTTTGGAATAAAATAATATGAATAAAATAATAGTATATAATATATTAATAGTATATAATATAATAAAGTTTTTGAATAAAATAATAGTATATAATATATTAATAGTATATAATATAATAAAGTTTTTAAATAAAATAATAATATCTATACATATAATAAACCAAAGTAATTTTAATGACATGGCACTCAAAGAGGCATTCTCCTCTTTGAGTGTGCCATGTGTCATCCCATGTGGCATTGAGATATTTTAGGAAAAAAAAATTAAAATAAAATTGGATTTTTCTCTCTTTTGTTTCCTCTCATAATTTTTAAACTGTTGATGCACTTTCTGTGGACGTCACTGTCGAATAGACTAGGGTTGAGTCTTAGGATTGTATTACATGAGATTGTGGTGATCCATAAGGGCATTTTATGGATCTGACGCATTTGTAAAATATAGGACAATACACAAAGCTAGGTTCGTCCTTTATACAAGGGGCGAATGTGGAAGTATTCCACATTCGACCATTACAAATGGGCGAATGTGGAAATACTCCACATTCGACCATCACTAAGGGGCGAAGGTGGAAATGTGTATTGGACTATAAATAGCAATCTCATGTGTTAGTTTTTATTTGGTGATTTGAGTTTGTGCTTTGAATGCTCTCAAGGGGGAGGTCATGCCCGACCTCTCCCGGCCACGAGATAGATGTTTATCCTACTGATGACAGTGTCTGTAACCGTTTCTGTAGTAATACGAATCTGTGATGACGTTGTTATCGTTAATTTCTGTCTCGTCTTGAATCTCCCGTCTGAAACCGAGTTGTTTATGCGTATTCGATCCACGAATTCGGTTCCTAACTGGATTCACATAAACGTTAATATCTTTTATATACGAGATTTTTTAATGAAAAAAATTACACCAAATTAACGAGCGTTTTATTATCTTTACAACGAGTACCATAGTGCTATATAAAAAAACGGAGAAAAAAAACGACTATTTTTTTGTGGGGTTTCGTTAATACAGGAAAAAAACACAAAGTGTTCATGTAAATCATTAATCATGTATAGGCAAGTCACTAATTATGTTTAAATCAGTAAATATGAATTCTATTTTCAACATGCGTTAGCATTGGAGTTATACATTGTTTTAGGTTAGATATTAACATTAGAGTTATACATTGTTTAAGGTTAGGCGTTAACATTGGAGATACATTTTTAATTGTTTTAGGTTATGTGCTAATCGAAGCTTTCTTGCATGTAATTGTAAAGCGAATCATTCTATTTCATATGTAAAATTAATATGTCATATTAGATTTCTGAACCCCGGGACGTTTCCGGGGTATAATCTAGTAAATAAAATATTAATATTTTTACTATTCATTTAAGTTACTATTCAAATAAGTTGTATTATTAATATAGTATAATGAAACATATTACTATATTAGGATTGTTATATATTTAGTTTTTTTGTCTCCACTCATAATCCAAAAAATTATTTCTATTGTTAGGCCGGTGGGTTGGCACCAATGGGTTGTCCCTGCTCGGTACCTCCAAATATTCCTTATACATCAAATTCATTAGTCGCCATTTAAATTGATTCCAAAAAAAAAATATGTGAAATAAAAAATGATGCCTATTATTTTATTTTATGTACTTTTCTTGTTTTCAAATTGGACACTATATAACCTTTTGTTGAAGGAATAGGAACTCTCAAGTTTAGGTTTTAATCAAGATAAGCGTACAATTTGATCTAAAACAGTTAATAATGGTAAGGTTGGCATTAGGTGATTTTGGTGATTCTTTTAGTGCCAACTCACTCAAGTCTTATTTGGCGGAATTCATTGCTACACTTCTTTTCGTGTTTGCGGGTGTTGGATCAGCTATGGCTTATGGTTAGTTAATTATTTTAATGTAAGAAATTTTGTGTATCAAATCACATGCTTATAATATGAACTAACCGCCTTTATGCAATTCAATAGGTTCATTTTGATGTATCTATACACCAAGTTCACTAAACTGAAATTATACATTTCTTATTTTATTTTTCGACATGAATGGGTTAATCTGAGTTATAGGTTTCTATGTAACAAATGCAAGCTATTCTAACATAAATTTTGATATGAACCTTTATAGGTAAGCTCACAGCTGATGCGGCGTTAGACCCTGTTGGACTAGTAGCTATTGCCGTGGCTCATGCTCTTGCATTATTTGTTGGAGTCTCAATGGCTGCCAACATCTCAGGTGGCCATTTGAATCCAGCTGTCACATTTGGATTGGCTATTGGTGGCAACATCACTATCCTAACCGGCTTGTTTTATTGGATTGCCCAATTGCTTGGTGCCATTATTGCTTCATACCTTCTTCAATTTGTAACTGGTGGACTGGTATAGCTCATTTATCTTTTGGAATCTTTTTAATTGTGATTGTCTTCTTAATTAAAGTCTTTTTATACTATAATATTGAACGTGGAATGTTTTATTATTTTGTAGTCGGTTCCAACTCACGGAGTTGCAGATGGCTTGAGTGCTATCCAGGCAGTGGTGTTTGAGATCATCATAACATTTGCTCTAGTTTACACCGTTTATGCGACTGCAGCTGATCCGGAAAGAGGCTCACTCGGTACCGTTGCACCTATTGCAATTGGGTTCATTGTTGGAGCTAACATCTTAGCTGCTGGTCCATTTAGTGGTGGTTCTATGAACCCTGCTCGATCTTTTGGACCTGCGGTGGCTAGTTGCGACTTCTCACAGGTTTGGATTTACTGGGTTGGACCACTTATCGGTGGAGGTCTAGCTGGACATCTCTATGGTGATGTATTCATTGGATCACACGATCCACTCCCCGCCTAAGAAGGCCTTCTTTATAAGTTCTAATGGTCAATTGTATTTCATGTATCTTTCAAGGTTAAATTATTGATATCCTCTTTGTTTTGGGATCATTTTAAGAACTATGGAAGGTAAAGGTTCAGTTTTGATGAGATAGTAATATATCTCATTCTGTTCTGTATGGCCACCACATAATCTCAAATTTGTGTCTATATCTTCCGTTGGTAAACGTTGAGCGTGTAACCTTGAGATGTGAATAAGTCGTCTTTATATCCCAATTTAGTTCTCTAATATCAACTTTACAAATCATGCACCACACAAAACTTTGTATCTTCTCCAAGAACTCATTCATAAACCAATATAAAGGTTTTAAGCAAAGTCAGAATACTTCGCCCACTCGAACAATCAAGCGCCTAAACTCCATGCCACTAACACCCAATGTTTCGTACAAACCACCATTGTCAATTGAAAAACATATCAAAATGCTTTTTTTATTTTAAAAAAAATAATAAAAAATTCTTTAGGGAATGGGTTAAATTGATAAATTTAATCTAAGTTAAAAACATACAAGTTAACCAAATTGTATTCAAAATGCATAAAAACCTTCTAAATTCATTCTTTACTTTTTTTTTGATCGGCGAATAACTGTGTGGCAACCACCCTTGCGGGGCGCCGTGCCCAAGAATCGACTACTCGACCTCCAGCAGCCCCCGCCTTCTCCCGATGCGCGGAAACCCGAGCCCCACCCGCCCGAAGGCACGACAGTGTTATAGAACTCGGTAAAACCTCGCCGCCCGTCAGATTCGAACCGGCGCCACCCGTATTCGATCTTCACCCGGATACCAAACCATAATGTTGGAAGTGGGAATTGAACCCATGATCACCTAAGTGAACATAAGGCCTCTCCACCACTCCACCACTATGGATGGATAAATTCATTCTTTACTTAAATATAAGATTTTCACTGTACTAATATTGCTTTGTTATACATCATGTTGTATAAATACAAATTAAAAAAATAGGATAAGAAGATAAAAACCGTTTGTGGGCCCAAACCCGTTTACACTGTGTTGGAATTTTAGAATAGTGAATGAAAATTTAATTTAAAGAAATTATTAATGTGGTAAATAAATGAGAAAACTTTTGAGAGGAGCTTTTTTATAACACTTAATTGGTTTAATTAGAGTGTTAAGTCTCTAATTAAGTGACTAATAAAGTGACACCTTTCACCCATCCTCAACTCTTGTATAATTAGTAGGCTATGTGCCTTATTTGAGACTAGGAAAAAATATGAGAAAAATAAAAGAAGAGGATCCATACAAGAATTCTTTGAGAAGAACAAAAACTTGACCCATATGTTGGGAACTTATAGAGATAAGTTTTTCTATACTTGATTTCACCACATTGCCATTATTATTTGTTCCACGAGTTTTAACACTATAATTTTACCCGGTGTAACCTCGGGCGCGTGGCCTTCTACGGCAGTACAGACTGCTTCAGCTGTTGTACCCTGTGAGACAGGCGCGTTGTCTTTGGTAGAGGCGCAAAATCTGTTTTAAGGGAAGCGTGTTGAACACGTGCCTCAGCCACAACCATCAACATTAGTTTGTTTATTCTTGCAGCCATGGAGAACTATAAGAAGACCTTGTTGAAGACTTGATTTTTTGAAGATCTTGGTTAAGTCAATTTAGATAGGCTCAAAGACATTGCTAAAAGACGTGATTCATGATCTTATTGAAGACTTGGTTTGAATCGGTTAATTTACATTTGTTGTATTTCTTTTTATTTTTGTTTGGATTTGTATATGGTGTGTGTACTACGATTTCCCAAAATTATATAAAGAGAGTATCTTTATTATTTTATTAATACTCCCTCCGTCCCATTAGAAGTGTCCATATTCCCTTTTTTATTTGTCCCATTTCATGTGTCCACTTTCAAAAATTTTAAGCCAATTTCCAAAGTTACCCTTAAAAACACAACTAAAATAAACAAAGAATATGATGGGCCCACAGATGACAAGGGTATTATTGTCATATGGCAAGCAAAAAAAGCAATCATTTAATATGCCTAAAACTTTGTGTTTTTCAAACCAAGACACTTATAATGGGACGGAGGGAGTATTATTTTAATAAAACCGTGACCCATGTCCTACAGACTGTGTGAATGTTCCATCAAAACTTTGTATGTCACATGATATAATGAACTTCTGAATGCTTATATATGGAAATTCAAAGGCAATTGTCTTGATCTTCTCATGGTAGAACGCCTGCGCGCAGCTCACAATACTAATAGGATTTGGTTGCTATTGTTTGTATGAAATTCTATCCTTGTGTGAAACTCTCTCAACCTGCAATGCCAAACATAAAATTAAATTTCCCCTATTTCTTGGAGTTAAAACAAGCACATGTATGTACAATCTGTTGGATAATCTGACCATCATCAAGCTCTTCGGCCACAAAGTGGATTGTGGCACCAACATATGTAAAATCTAAAGAAGTTATACTTCATATTTTATTGATGTGTTCTAAGTATCTATTCTCATTATCTTTAAGCTATACATTACATAGAATCAGGCACATCATAATTGTACAAACCATAGTTATCAAAGGCGCTAGGCGCACTCAAGGCGCATAAACCTCACCTAGGGCCGAGGTGCAGGGCGCAAAAAAAAACGAAGAACTTAAATAAAATAATTAAAAAACCAACAAAGAACACAAGTAAAAGTATGTTATGCGTTAAAAAAATAATACTATAATAAAAGAAACAAAAGTTATTATATAATATTTAATATCTCCTAATTGGTATAAAAAATTTTATATATTAGTGTATAAAAGTGTAATTCTAGCTGGAATATAGCCATAACTTAGGGTGCGTTTGGTTCGCATGAGTTGAATGGACTTGGAATTTGAATTCCAACTCTTGAGGTGTTTGGTTCATTGAATTTGTTGGAATTGGATTTTCAATTCCTGTGCTTGGTTGATAAAAGAATTGGAATTGAAATTTGGTATGAATTCTTTGAAATTCCTTTAACTAAGAGAATTCAAAATCCTTCCAACATTATAAAGAATTCAAGTCAATTTATTGGAATCTTCGACCAGTTGACGTCGTTTTGACCCGAACTGATTCGGACCGTCCCGTTTCGACGCGAACCGTTTCGGACCGTATCACTTTCAAACGGTACTGTTTCGACCCACACCGTTTCAAACTGCATTGTTTTGGCCTGTAGTGTTTCGACCCACACCATTCTGAAACGTACATTTTTGACGCACACCACTTAGACCGGAACTGTTTCGACCCGTACCGTTTTGGACCGAGCCGTTTAAACTCGAATTGTTTCAGACCGTCCCATTTAAGGCCGTACCAGTTTCGACCGGTACCAATTTCGACCGGAACCATTTCGACCTGCATCCTTTCGACCCGAACCGTTTTCAGGCAGTACCAATTTTGACCGGTACCGTTTCAACCCGCACCGTTTCGAACCACACCGTTTCGGCCCGTAGCGTTTCGACCCGCACCGTTTCGACCCGTACTGTTTCGATCTAAACCTTTTCAACCCGAACCGTTTCGACCAGTACCGTGTCAACCCGTATTGTTTCGACCCATACAGTTTCGACACGTATTGTTTCGGGTCGAAACGGTGTACGTTAAAACGGTACGGGTCGAAAAAGTTCAGTTCGTACGGGTCGAAACGGTGCACGTTGAAACAATACGGGGCAAAACGGTATAGGTCGAAATACAGGTAGAGGCGCGAAATCTGTTTTAAGGGAAGCGTATTGAACACGTGCCTCAGCCACAACCGTCAACATTAGTTTGTTCATTCTTGCAGCCATGAAGAACTATAAGAAGACCTTGTTGAAGACTTGATTTTTTGAAGATCTTGGTTGAGTCATTTTAGATAGGCTCAAGAACATTGCTAAAAGACGTGATTCATGATCTTATTGAAGACTTGGTTTGAATCGGTTAATTTACATTTGTTGTATTTCTTTTAATTTTTGTTTGGATTTGAATACGGTGTGTGTACTACGATCCCAAAATTATATAAAGAGATTATCTTTATTTGTATTAATATTATTTTAATAAAACCGTAACACATGTCCTACAATCTAAAAACAGATTGTAGCTACAATCTTAAAACCTTTTTTATGAGGATTTTGGGTTCACAAAATGCTTTAAAATAAAAAAAATAGAGATTTTTATATAATCTTGTAAGTATTTTTTTTTTTTTGGGAAATATGTATGTAGTACAACTTGTTGGGTTTTGATTTATAAAAATTGTGGTATAATGTTAAATCCTACACTGTGATACAAAACGAATGGTATTTTAATTCAACCATTTGGTTTTATAACGATCTTTAATCGTTATTTTTCTAACATGTGTGTTAGACCGGGTTTACTGGTGTAGACCATACGTTTTTTGTAAACGTTGAATTCCATAACGTTCGCGTAGGACTTTGTTTATTTTATAAACAATACGTTTTTTGTAAACGTTTCATTTCTTAACATGTGCGTTAGAAATGATTATATTAGATAAAATATATTGGTTTAAAACGTTTGTCTAAACGTTACGTTCCTTATAATGGGTGATGAAAATAGTTTATTTTGATAAACTAATAAGCCATATAATGATTTCTGTAATCATTTATTTATAATGAGCATGTTAGAACCGCTTTATTTTATACAAACCGCTAAGTGTTATAACGATTTTTGTAATCGATGATTTCTAACTAGCGTGTTGGAAAGGTCTTTTTATATAAATGGATAAACATATAATGATTTTTGTAATCATTTATTTCTATCGAGCGTGTTAGAATTTATTTATTATATATAAACTGTTAAGTTTTATAACAATTGTGTAATCGTTTAATTCTAACGAGCGTGTTAGAGCTAATTTATAACGATTTTTGTAACCGTTTATTGCTATCGAGTGGGTTAAAAAAAAGGTTTAAAAATGATTTTTGTAATCATTTGTCTTTTAACATGTGTGTTAGAAATGGCTCATAAAAACCAGTGATATAAAATAAAAAAGGATGGTAATAGTTTTTTTTCTAACTTGTGTGTTAGAAGTGGTTTAATATTATGAACCATGTGTGTTTAAAATATTTCGTATAGAAGTTTTAATACTTCTAAATGTGCGCATTAGAACTTGTTTTAGTTTTCTAACATGTGTGTTAAAAACTTTTATCGCTGATACGAGCTTAAATGCGATCTTTTTTTTTTGTTGAATGGTGAACTTCATTAGAAAAAGCAAGTCCTCAAAGCGAGGACCGCCAAACAAAAATGCTTAAATACGATCTATTTTATGAAATGAAATATTTGGAAATATTTCATGTAAAAAAAAAGATGTCTCTAATGTGCGCACTAGTATATCATTAAAGTTCTAACATGTTTGTTAGAACGAGTTTATTTTGTAAGCCACAATGACTAGGAAAATGTAACACCCCGGTTGCGGACCCAAAATTTTTCACGCTTAAAGTATTACAACAAATAGATAAGTAACCAAAGTGAGTAATAAACAATACGTTTATCTACGAAACTAAAACCCGAATTATTGTATATAAAATAATTATTAAAAGATAACCGTTACGAGATCGAGCTAATACGCATTACGAACCTCAACCGAACCCGGTCAATTTGGATTAGTCACTATTAGGACATGTGTCAAGACACATGCCTTGACACATGCCAATCTCATTGTTCAAACACCTCAACCCCATCCTCGTTTAATTACCTGACACAAGACAACACACTCACCCTCACTTTATTATAAAAACACACATACACTCATGTATACCCTCATCCCTTATCTTCTCTCATACACTACTCCCACATAAACACATACCACACATAAACTAATCTGATGGTTTCCAAGAGAAGTAGAAGCGACGAGAGATAGAAAGAAGAGAGAAAGACAGAAGCCGATGAAAGAGGAGGAGCAAGGCGGAGCCCGGCGGCGGCTCACGGCGGCACAACTCACTTCGGTATACGTGCACATCTGAACAACAGGAAGACGATGGTGGTATGAATCGATGTCTGTACGGAACTTCGATTAGTTAATCTAGATGATGATAATAATGATGAAGGTTGTCCATGACGGAGGAAAAAGGTGACTGGTTTAGATGGGGTTGGGTCATGGCGGTTCCCGGTGGATGGTGCTGGTGGTTGTCAGGGCCGGCCCTGAAAATTCAAGTGCCCGGGCCGAGCCACGAAATATGTGCCTCTTAGTCTTAGGTCTTTTAAGCAATGTTTTCATAACTGAAGCGGACATTGAACCGGTGTTCTTACCGGTTCCCTAGTCGGACTGGTTGAACCGGATATAGAATTGAAAGTGTCGTAATAATTATAAAAAATAATACGTTTGGCTAATTGGCTCGTAAAAAAAAAAAACCACAATTTCTTAAAACTCCATAATAATTTGAAGTGTCATTATTTTATGTCTATACTTCAAAAGTTTTTTAATAAAATGAATTTGACTTGCATCATGTACAAAAAGTGTGTACAAAAAGTGTGAGACAATTACGATGTTTTGTAGTACTACTATATATTAAAATTTATTGCAAAGGCTACTGTACCACAACTAGAGATGTACAAACCGGGTTTTTTTTAAAAACCGAACCGGTTTTAAAACCGGTTTTTCCTAAATCGGTTTTTCCTCAAACCGGTTTTTCCTCAAACCGGTTTTTCCTCAAACCGATCCGGTTTCCAAACCGGTTTTTAGCACCGAAGAGAACCATTGATCGGAACCGATTTGGGTCGGTTTTTAAACCGGTTTTTTTGCCAAACCGGTCATCCTAGAATCAAAATACATTGCCTAAATCGGTTTTTTCCTCGAAAACCGGTTTTTTTTGCCAAACCGGTTTGTTCCTAAAACCGGTTTTCAACCCGGTCCAATCTCCAAAACCTAAAACCTATACAGAACCGGTAACTCGGGTCGGTTTGGGACCGGTTTGAACAAAAACCGGTTTTTGTCTAACCGGTTTTCCAGTTTTTTTTCCGGTTCGGTTTTCAAAACCGGTTTTTTTGTACACCTCTAACCACAACACAAATCTCAAGTAACACACTTCTACTTTTTTTTAATTCTGTCGTATCCTTCCAATCTATTTTATCATGTATAACTCATCTTCTTTCTTATCTACTCTTAACCTTCTTGCGTTTATAATCATTGACATTTAAGATGAGATCTTTTTTTTTGGGCGAAAACAAAAAGAAAATACTTGCAGAAAAAAACACTCGTCGCCGATCAAAGTGCCCCTTTAAAAATTGGGCCCGGGCCGGGAGTCCTCCCCGCACCCCCTTAGGGCCGGCCTTGGTGGTTGTTGATACAAAGGGGTTTGGGTTGGAAAGATGGAACAAGGAGACGAGTCAACACTCGGTCAACAGAAGTCAACCGAGTCAACAGAGGCGAAACGGGTCAGACTCGGTAAACTATATAAGCGAAGGAGTTAGAAAGGTATAACCCGATTAACCGGTAACTTGATCTAGATATATATAGTATTATCGTATACTACGTGTGGGACTCGGCAAGTTTAATAAACAAACTAAACATAAAAGTGTGTGTTTATACAAGTTAGTGTTAGTACTAAAGATGGACAATGAAACTTAAGACTCGGATCCTGTTGAGAGCCGACATATGAGATATATTGTAAAAACGATAGGAGGCTTAGAATAAACAGACAACCATATGTGTATACGGATAGATTGATAAACGAGTAGTAGTAGATTTGACTTGAGAATCGTAAACTTGATATTTGGAACCTTAAACATTTGAGACTTGAGGATTGGACATGGTTAGAACCAAAACATACTAAAATGTATAAACTATTATTGAACAGAATATTATCATGTAATAACTTAAACTTGGAGCACTTAAAATGTGGATATGGATACCCGATAACTTGAAGGATGGAACATGGAAAGCTAAGATAAAACATAGGAGGATAACTTAGACAAGTAAGTATATGATATGTCTTGGATTATTATAAACACATAATACAATATAAGAAATTTGGGACATATATAAACACACACCCGAACCATGGCTGTGCATAATATGAATGTCAAGATGTATTCTGATATTGGTAATAGTATAAATCACACCATTTGTAAGTTGACGTTAGTAGTGTAAAAATAAATATAAAAACATCATACGCTCGAGCTAGTCCCCACGTGTATCCATTATAATTTTAAGATCCGACCACTAATAATATGTTGTAACCATAGGGCCCGATGAGGAGAACACCGATATTCGATACCAAGCACCCCGTGAGATTATAAACTATACTTGTGCTATGTTATTCAGGTGAGTTCGTGTATTTCCCCTTTTTCTGTTTTATTGTTTTGGGGTGAATGCATGCTTCCTTTTTATAAACTGTTGTGATGTGACAAGATACTGGCTGCCGGATTTTACTGACACTCATTAACTCAGTATTGAGCCGCTTAATATATGGGTAGTACTACTTGGGGAAACCCCCACGCAAGGTGGACTCGGGACGTAAGGGCCCGGGAAACCCTCCACCTAGGTTGCGGCATATATTTTTCCAGGACCTATAATGGCAGTAGATAGAGTCCACGTTAGGGTTGAGGTGTCGCTTGTACATCACGTGTGCTAAACTGTGTTAAACTTGTTTATGAATTGATAACTGTTTTTGGATCCATTGAACTACTTACACGGACTCACCAGCATATTTTGCTGACCCGACTCTTTTTTAAGCATGTGTTCAGGAGGTACTGCATCTGGAGGATCTTGAAGACAAGGTATTTGTTTGTTTATGTGGTTTAGAGATTGCTATATAGAAGGTTCGATCTATAAGCTTGGTGGATTAGAGCTTCTAGAGATTTGCACGTGTAGAGATCGGTTTGATGAGAGGATAACAACCTGCCAGCTGCTTCGACGACCGCCGCGTCTCGTCCCTGCATAGTTACTAGTTTATTTATTTAAGTTGTGTATTTATATTTTTGAATTAGAATTTGTATTAAAACATTAATTATTAATCATCGTTGCTTCCGTTGTGCAAGTCTTTTACCAATCTGTCGTTTCGACCAGCCCCCACCGGGTCGGGTTGGTACAGAAAATGTTTTATGTAAACATTTTATCTTTCTAGTATGTTCAATAAAAAATGGATTCTTTTATGGATTATATCATTGGAAAACGTTTTACATAAACGTCCAATTTTATAACGTGCGCATTATAACATGATTTTTTTCTAACATGTGTGTTAGAAACCGTTATAGTATATGTATTAAACTAAAACCATATAAAATAGTTTGATATTTTGGGTTTCGGTATACGATTTCATAAACTCGTATTGATATTATAAATATACTATATTGCTAAACTAAGGAAATGTTTTAGAATGATTTTAAAACAAGTTTTGCATAGTTTTGATAATTCAAACAGTTCCTTACTTTTGCTAGATGTAGCATATGTTGAACCAAAGTAGTGCTCTCATTGACACTATATGGCGGAAAACTACTTGGTGTTGTTGTGAACAGGATTAATTGTTCAAGCTTTACTACTTAATTGTAGACTTTTTAACGACTTGGTGTTGTTTTGAACAGATTTGTGACTGTCCAACATTAAAACTTCAAGATCAAATGAGGAACTTGTACTTATAAGTGCATAGAGTTCTAAAGACATGTTACGAGACGATATCGTTGTGATGATTTTGATCGGATGACAAAAGTGTTGAAGATTATAACACTATGAGATTTGATGTGTAGATATGTCTATGTATCTGTTTAAACTTTTAAAGTGTTTTGCACCTTTTGATTTAGTTTCCAATGTATATTATTGTTTTGTGTTCAATATCTTCGGATAACACATGCAATTTTTTACAAAGAAATAAATCAAAGGTTTGTGACGTATAAAATGTTTTTTAAGAAATACTTATAACGTCAATTATACAATGTTTAAAGATCATTGTTATAAACTGATAGCACATGGAAAGGATTGGGCATAAATAACTTAAAAGTTATTGTATTGGCTAAAAGTCAGAGACGAGACATCAAATGTTTAACCACATCATGAGAGAATCATGAAAGAAAGTGGTGAGTGTATTGAGATGAAATACACAAGCATGTTACAAGTCGACATACTTCATTAGAAGTTATCGTGGAAATTAACAAGGTTGAATTTGGAAATGGATGACATATTGATATGTCTACCACCTTTAAGTTGTTACAAGTGTGTAGATGTTTTAACTTTAAAATTGGTAGAGTGCCCTAGATATACATAAACTTAAAAGAAAACGACAAGGTATGGCACTTAAAGACACAATTTTGAAGTCACTTTGTTGAGTGTGAATCTAAGTGATTTCATATCAACATAAAACTGATTGTACACTTATACTATTCATACCTTTTGTGGGTGATGAATGTGTTCACCAAAGTTACTCGAGATAAGACTTATAGTCAAGTACTTATGAGTTAGTGGTGAAGCCTTCGAGATTAAAGGCAAAAATGTTATATTCTTAGACTGAATAATGAAAATGCATGTTTATGTAGCATACATATGAGACTAGATGAAAATAAAATCTCATGGTCATGTCTAAAATAAGAATGAATGTTTCTAAGAGATAATGAGTTTATATCTTAAGGCTGTAAAGAATCAGAATGATGCATCTTTTGTTCATCTGCTAGAGTATTGTAGTCTAAAGCATGCTAGACTAGTACATGTTAATTTACATGCTCTATGGAGATTAAATTAACTTTAAACATTCAAATTATAAGATGGCATGAGAATAAATTTGGTGGATAACAAAGTCTAAAAGTATAAATTCATTCAGTCTAATGGAATAACTCGAGAAAAACCGATTAACTAAATCATTGATAACGATTGTAGCCGGTTTTCTAAGTGTAGTGATGAGAACTCATACAACCGTAAGTGTTGGCATCTCACGCTAAGGCATATGTTGCCTTGTTTAGATTTAAAACCCCTTGTGTACAAGTGTAATATGAGGTGAATAATCTACTCGAATGACTTCATTAGCAAAATGATGTAGATATTTGTTATCTAATCAAGGTGTCCAGTAGTCATCGTGAGTAATATTACTTAAACTTGATCAAAGTGCAAGTAATGTGGGGGAGAGATCCATTTAAGGAACAACCATGGGTTTGTAGAAATGGTGTTTGAGGAGTCTCTCAATCCATATAAAAAGATGACATATCTTTACCTTTATCGTGTGTTGGATTGTTTCAATCTAATAACGCTTAAATGTGTGTGTGTGTGTGTGGGGGGGGGGGGGGGTAACTTGCATTTGATAATATGGAGTTAAAAGTTGACAATAAAGGTTATGGTTGTAACGATTTGTCTGGTTGTTTAGACTCGGATGTCAACTAGAATACACAATGGTCATAAGGAGTTAATCTGGTTGATTAGACTCATATGCCAACTTGATAAGGAGTCAATCTAATTGATTAGACTCAGATGCCAACCGGTTTGATATTAATGCCTGATGATTGAGCATACCGGCCATATGCATAATGAATACGTGTTCATATTGAAATAAGATTTGTTTTATTCTAAAAAGAAGACGTTATAACTAGATCAAAGTTTAGATCATCAGTTATAGTCTTACGAGTTGACAATAAGGCATGAACGACTTGCAAGTCAATAACACGTTAAGTGGTCTCAATTGCAAAATTATCAGTAGTGACTTGACGAAGTCAAAGATAATATTATGGATCCAAGAACCTGAGGGTTGATGAGAGATCAAGTTGTGGAATGAGACTAAAGCCCATAGAAAAAGGCATGTGAAGGAAACATACCTTAGTTAATTGGAGATCCCAAGATCTAAGTTCAATAGGACAACTAATTCACTTGCCTAAGGGTGGCCACTGTAGGGGCATGTCTAATATGTGTAAGCTAGTATATATGGTTATATATATATATACTAGTGGGGTGCCCGCGCGTTGTGGCGGGAAGCAACATTTATAATGGTTCCGTTAAGCCATAATCAATTAACCAAAATATTTGTTTTGGTGTGTTGCATAATCATTAGCGGAGCTTGAACTGCATTAACAACAATCGAAACATTCGAATCCTATGTGCTAGAGGAAGTCCAAGCACATGAAGATATACATAGCAATAATTGTGAGAAACGCTAAGCAAAAAATTAGGGTGATCATGAGAAACTGGGATGTTACACACATAACGACAAACCTAATTGTAAACACATTGATGATTGTCCGGAAATACATGATCTAACCTGAAATTGTGAAACAATGTTAATTCAACGTTTATAAAGGACATATACGTTGGTTGATTTTAGGTCGTTTTCGTTTTAGTTATTACTTAACCCTAATATATTAAGAATGAAAAAATTATGGACGTTTAAAAATGGTGGAGGTAGTTGTTAAAATAAGGGTGCAAAAATGTAATTACTATTTAAGTAAATAAAATTTGAGTAAAGTTGAGGGGACAAATGTGTAAGTATATTGTATAAAAGACATATAGTGTGTTGTACTCTAAGCAATTATAATTGTAAAACTTAAATATTAAGAGGTCATTGGGAAATACATTATAATATAATATAGATATTATAGATTGGTTATTACTTAACCCCAACATATCATTTTAAATTAAAAAAAACTATAGCAATACGATACTCAAATTAAAAAGAAAAAAATGCTCGTTTATACAGTGTAGTAATATTAAGAAAATATTAACGTGTGAAAAAGTTATGGACATTTAAAATCGTGGGATAGTTGGTTAAAATAAGGGTGAAAGTATAATTATTATTTAAATAAAAGGAATTGAGTGTTTTGTAAGTAGTTAACATATGCATTGTGTTTTGTACTTTAAGCAATTATACATGTACAACTTGAATTTTAAGACATCAATGGGAAATATATTATAATAAAGTTTACATGATTTCAGTTCATTTTTTGTTTTTTTCTTTTGTTCTTGGTTCGGTTATTGCTTAACCCTAACATAATTTTTTTTTAAATTTAAAAACAAGAGCAATACTATACTCAAATTAAAGAGAATAAAATGCTCTTTTATACCGTGTAATAATATTAGGAAAATATTGTCGTCTGAAAAAGTTATGAACATTTAAAAATCATGGGGTAGTTGGTTAAAATAAAGATGCAAAAGTGTTATTAGTATTTAAATAAACAGAAATTGAGTAAAGTTGATGGCACAAATATGTAAGTATTGTATAAAATTATAATATAGTATAGATAAATAAGGGGGAAAGTGTAACTTATAAGGGGTATATGTGCAAGTTATGTTTGAAAAGACATAAATGCCCTTAAAAAGTAGTTACTACATGCATTATGTATTGTACTTTAAGCAGTTATAGTTGTATTACTTAAAAATTAAGAGGTTCTTGTAAAATGCTTTATAATATAGTATATATATACATATATCCCCCAAACTATAAAAGGGTGTTTAAATATGTCCTTGTCCATTCCTTTGACATTCAGTGACAAATTGTGAGGCTAAGCATAATATATGGTAAATGATGTGGGTAAATCATGGTAACCATAATGCTTTTAATGGTTTGAGGAAAATCACCTATGTTAGAGAAAAGTGGGTTCGCTTCAAATGGAATTGGGGGCACAATTCCTAGAGCTCTCGCGGAACCAGGAAAGTGTTCTAGGACCATTATTGGACACGAAAGTGAGGGGATGGCCTAGCTAAGGAGAGTATTGTGTGAAGTATACTGTCGTCAACATAAACGGGGGTTTGTTCAAGGACATCGCGTCTACAAACTGCTAGGAGGCTAAGTATGCTTCACAAAGGAAGGTTCAAAGCTAACACCTACCTATCCTGCAATACTTAACTGTCGAGATTGCATTGAATTTTGTGTGTTTTGATCAATCTACATTCATGTGGGGGATTGTTGGAATTTTAGAATAGTGAATGGAAATTTAATTTAAAGAAATTATTAACATGGTAAATAAATGAGAAAACTTTTGAGTAGAGCTTTTCTACAACACTTAATTGGTTTAATTAGAGTGTTAAGTCTCTAATTAAGTGACTAATAAAGTGACACCTTTCACCCATCCTAGGCTATGTGCCTTATTTGAGACTAGGAAAAAATACGAGAAAAATAAAAGAAGAGGATCCATACAAGAATTCTTTGAGAAGAAGAAAAACTTGACCCATATGTTGGGAACTTATAGAGATAAGTTTTTCTATACTTGATTTCACCACATTGCCATTATTATTTGTCCCACTAGCTAGTTTTAACACTATAATTTTACCCGGTGTAACCTCGGGCGCGTGGCCTTCTCCGGCAGTACAGACTACTACAGCTGTTGTACCCTGTGAGACAGACGCGTTGTCTTTGGTAGAGGCGCGAAATCTATTTTAAGGGAAGCGTGTTGAACACGTGCCTCAGCCACAATCATCAACATTAGTTTGTTTATTCTTGCAGCCATGGAGAACTATAAGAAGACCTTGTTGAAGACTTGATTTTTTGAAGATATTGGTTAAGTCATTTTAGATAGGCTCAAAGACATTGCTAAAAGACGTGATTCATGATCTTATTGAAGACTTGGTTTGAATCGGTTAATTTACATTTGTTGTATTTCTTTTTATTTTTGTTTGGATTTGTATATGGTGTGTGTACTACGATTTCCCAAAATTATATAAAGAGAGTATCTTTATTATTTTATAAATATTATTTTAATAAAACCGTGACCCATGTCCTACAGACTGTGTGAATGTTCCATCAAAACTTTGTATGTCACATGATATAATGAACTTCTGAATGCTTATATATGGAAATTCAAAGGCAACTGTCTTGATCTTCTCATGGTAGAACGCCTGCGCGCAGCTCACAATACTAATAGGATTTGGTTGCTATTGTTTGTATGAAATTCTATCCTTGTGTGAAACTCTCTCAACCTGCAATGCCAAACATAAAATTAAATTTCCCCTATTTCTTGGAGTTAAAACAAGCACATGTATGTACAATCTGTTGGATAATCTGACCATCATCAAGCTCTTCGGCCACAAAGTGGATTGTGGCACCAACATATGTAAAATCTAAAGAAGTTATACTTCATATTTTATTGATGTGTTCTAAGTATCTATTCTCATTATCTTTAAGCTATACATTACATAGAATCAGGCCCATCATAATTGTACAAACCATAGTTATCAAAGGCGCTAGGCGCACTCAATGCGCATAAACCTCACCTAGGGCCGAGGTGTAGGGCGCAAAAAAACGAAGAACTTAAATAAAATAATTAAAAAACCAACAAAGAACACAAGTAAAAGTATTTTATGCGTTAAAAAAATAATACTATAATAAAAGAAACAAAAGTTATTATATAATATTTAATATCTCCTAATTGGTATCAAAATTTTTATATATTAGTGTATAAAAGTGTAATTCTAGCTGGAATATAGCCATAACTTAGGGTGCGTTTGGTTCGCATGAGTTGAATGGACTTGGAATTTGAATTCCAACTCTTGAGGTGTTTGGTTCATTGAATTTGTTGGAATTGGATTTTCAATTCCTGTGTTTGGTTGATAAAAGAATTGGAATTGAAATTTGGTATGAATTCTTTGAAATTCCTTTAACTAAGAGAATTCAAAATCCTTCCAACATTATAAAGAATTCAAGTCAATTTATTGGAATCTTCGACCAGTTGACGTCGTTTTGACCCGAACTGATTCGGACCGTCCCGTTTCGACGCGAACCGTTTCGGACCGTATCACTTTGGAACGGTACTGTTTCGACCCACACCGTTTCAAACCGCATTGTTTTGGCCTGTAGTGTTTCGACCCACACCATTCTGAAACGTACATTTTTGACGCACACCACTTAGACCGGAACTGTTTCGACCCGTACCGTTTCGAACCACACCGTTTCGGCCCGTAGCGTTTCGACCCGCACCGTTTCGACCCGTACTGTTTCGATCTAAACCTTTTCAACCCGAACCGTTTCGAGCAGTATCGTGTCAACCCGTATTGTTTCGACCCATACAGTTTCGACCCATATTGACCCGAACAGTTTCGACACGTATTGTTTCGGGTCGAAACGGTGTACGTTAAAACGGTACGGGTCGAAAAAGTTCAATTCGTACGGGTCGAAACGGTGCACGTTGAAACAGTACGGGGCAAAACGGTATAGGTCGAAATACAGGTCGAAATGGTTCGGGCCAGTACGAGTCGCAACGGTGCGGGTCGTGGGGGCAAGGGTGATAGATTTCAATTTATTAACCAACCAAACGCAATAATAAAGGATTTGAGATTCCAATTCCAACAATTTCTAATTCCTTTATAAATGTTTAATTTCCAAATCCAATTCTTTCTAATTCCAATTCCTACACAAATTCCAATTCCAACTCCAAACAATTCCGTGAACCAAACGCACCCTTAGAGAATTTAGTTGGAAACTTTCCGGAATTTGGGAATCTCATTGGAATCCACGCCTAAACCATCACGTGAAGAATTAAAGCTCAATTTCCTCAGCTTAAAGCGCAATTGCTTTACCTCACCTGAAAAATGGCTAGGCACAAGAGGCAGTGACTTCCTTTTAACAACTATTGTACAAAACAAGACATAACCTTATTTCTACCAGAAACTCTAGCTATTGGTGATACAAGCCTGACCATGTACACAACGAGGGGGGTCGCCTAACTTTTTTTAAAGCCAATGCGGATTCTAAAATAAAGTCACGTTTTGTAGAAAAATACTTTTTTTTTTGCTTCAGATCCTAACACGTGGAAATATAACCATGTCAACACATATGTTTAGTATACGATTTATAAAAAGACACATAATCACACATACCGGATTTGGTATGACTTAAAGTCAAAATGTTGACAAATCTTGAACCTAGTTTTTGGTAAAATTTGGAGGGTCGGACTCAACACATATAAAATTTACACTATCAATCGAAAAACCGGGAGGGCTTGGGTCCGGCCTGGCTCCAACAAAGATGTAACATCATGAATTTTTATTTGTTATTTTTATTTTATTATTCTTATTATATTTATTCCGAATTCCAAAATCTCATATTAAATAAATATTTTTATTTATAAATGTTATTTAATAAATAAGATTATAATATACAATTAAATAATAAATTATTTAATTAAAAATTTTTTCACTCTTTAACAATATTTTATACCAACAATTAGACAAAATCTACGTAAATATATATATATATATATATATATATATAATAAATAATTTTTAGGTTTTCTTAGAAAATAATAATAATAATAATAATAATAATAATAATAATAATAATAATAATAATAATAATAGTAGTAGTAGTAGTAGTAGTAGTAGATATTAGCAATTTATGTCTTGTTATGGATTTAAAAGGTTTAAGGAAAACATAATCAAAACTTATTCTAAACACATACTAATCATAAGACCCATAAACATGTTTATACTTATAATAACACTTTTTAAGTATAAAAAAAATACTATTTTACAAGTTTGGCTAAAAATTGCCTATACAGAGCAATTTCTAACCGAAACATAACAACCTACGCGTCAAAACTCATGTCTTACAACGTATAGACACCAAGACACGCATACACATATAAAACTTATTTTAAACTCAAACTAAGCCTAAACTTGCGGATCTAAATCAGCTTGCAAAGTATTTCCTTTATGATGTCAAAATCACCGTTTTAAGGTTTTCTTAAACATGTTAAAATCTTATCTTACACTTAAAACCATTTATTTTATGGTATCAAACATCAAAAGGTTCTGATTTAAAACCTTTCTAGGTTAAAACCATTTTAAAACCCAATTTTACCATTTTGGGGCTATTTTTGTGTACAAAAATGAAATACAAATCATCCATGCATCAATCTTCACATTTTACATCCACATCCTAAACATGCACTAACATGCACATTTTGTTCATACAAAACCCCACATTTTGAGCATCTAAATCATTTAAAGGATCCTCAACATGATGGTAAGCTAACATGCATTTAAGGATGTATTTTTGTACTTAAATATACTTTTGATTCGGATTCAAACACACCTCAAGTTTGATCATCCATCCATGAAACAATCAAACATTTACCAAAATTTCTCATCATGACAACTAGCGCGCGCCCACACACACCACACGACATACGCACACTCATCATCTTCATAATCTTTCATTTTTTCATAGAAGTTTAGTTACTTAAACCTTTTATCAAAAATCCAAGTGGTTTGGTGAACAAACTTGTACAAATCCAAATTTAATACAAGTGACAAAGGAAAAAGGAAAAAGGAAAAAGAACAAGTTTTCATACCCTTGACAAACACTTTAAAAATGATATGTTTTGAAGATCTCTTTGAATGACCCTTCCTTCTTGCTATGATTTTCACCAAAAGACCACCAAAGTCACTATCTTCAAATGAGAATTATCTTAGACATGGTTTCTTGTTTAGGTTGAAGTGATGAGAGGATGGGTATTGGTTCACGGCTAGTAAAGGGAAGAGAAAGGGATAGTGTGTGTTTTATTTTGTTAGACTGATGGTAAGGGAGATTGCATGCACATTGTGTGAGATTTAGGAGAACACATGAAGGATTAGTGGTTTGGAAATTAGGAAGGTGGGGGCCACATTTCTTGCTACATAAATTACGAGGGAGATAGGGGTTGGTTTAGTTTTTATAAAATCTTATTATTTTGGGTGCATTTCTTGCATACTTTTTATAATAGTTTTATTAAATTGGGAATGTTTTTATCCAATAATTTGTGAGTTAATATTACCCACTTAATACTACAATATGTAACAAATAACAATGATATTTGGTGCTAAATATTATTTTGTGTCTAATTTATTCAATAAATTCAAGACTTACACGTTGTACCAAAGAATAAGGGCTAAAGACCACAAACTTAGGTTTTTATATGTTCTAACAAATAATTTACTTATATTATATTATTTTATGCTAATCCAAGCATATTGATCCAATTTTGGCTTTTTTAAGGCTAACCCAATCATCACCAACGTTCGTTTTCTTTAATTATCGCAACGCGATATGGTAATTTTTAAAAATTACCTAATGCAAACCTATGCATTAAGATGGCTTTTCTAGAATTTAAAAGACTTTAACAAACTATAAGTTAAGTCTTATTTACGTTCATTTACATTCAATACATTAATTACAGTACAGATAACGATCCTAAATCGACAGTTATCACATTGCATCCCTACGACAGTCTGTCGTTCGAATGGTTGTTAGAATATTGGTAAAATGACCTTTTTTTACCTTTTCTTTGTTTAATCTCCAAATTAAGCCCTAATTTTTCCCTATTTTATATTGATGACCTCAACCTGATATTCATCATCCTCCATCCTCGTCTATGGTCTTTAATCATCGTTGAATTCAAGCCAGCCATATCTTCTTTGATTAAAAAGATAGTAATTTAGCAGACCACCATCATGTCACCATCGCCTTGTTAAAGTGTTTGCATCAATTGTGTACCCACCTGAAGCTCTACCTGCACCATATTGGTAGCTGGATGGTTTCCACCATTTCGATGATCACCGTTACAGAGACAAAATAAATGCAATACCTGTTGTTATCCCTAAATCACAATGGTGCAAATTGTACTCTACTCTAACTTTTAACTTCACCCGAAATTAAATGAAAAAGAATCACTTTTGAAATTTGTATAGGATCTTGGTTATATATTGTCACACCCCGCCAAGGCGGAAACACGGGGTGTAACTTTGAATGATTTCCAAGCACAAAGGTCACACGAGCATTATTTAAATAAAACAGGAATTTCCATTTAACAATCAAGTCTTACAAAAACATAACATTAATTGTTCGAATTAAAACCATTGTGTAAAATGTTTAGGTTAAAATGTCACAACAATATTCAAAAGATGGTATCCCATAAATGCTCGCACGCGACCTTCCCAAGTTCCATGCTCCATGCTAATTTCCTGAAAAAACATGCATGTAAAATATATGGGTCAACATAAAGTTGGTGAGTACACGGGTTTGTATGAATGGACATGTTATCCAAAACCGACTAAATTACTGCCTAGCTAGAGCAATAATCATCATGTGATCTGACATGAGCCCATAACCAAACCTTGACATGTTGTGCCTCGCCCATCGTACACTAAAGACAATGAAATAATTGTGAAATACAAGCACTCTCTTGATATCTGTCATCCGTTCAGAGCAACTGACCAAGAGTGGGGGTGTCAACCCAATAGAGCTATTCCGGTGTTTCATGGCTAAATCCATAGCTAATGGTTATGGTGAGATGTATGACACGAGGGCTTAATGGATCCTGAACATTATTGTCTCATGTTCACATAATAGTCATGTATGTAAATGAAAACTGTACACATGTTTTTCTCCCAAAAATGTAAAAAGACTGTAAAAAGGGGTCGTGTAAAACTCACTTGATGTCTGGATGCTTGGCTGAACTGAATCTGATGCAGTGTGTCTGGTCTGGGAACCTTAAATGCAATTAAAAGCAACTTAGGTCTATGTTTGGCTCTAACTACCATGCAATTGTTCAC
Organism: Ambrosia artemisiifolia; assembly: GCA_032199755.1. Lineage (NCBI taxonomy): Eukaryota > Viridiplantae > Streptophyta > Magnoliopsida > Asterales > Asteraceae > Ambrosia > Ambrosia artemisiifolia. The sequence goes on along the minus strand of CM063522.1, from coordinate 27,236,690 downwards.
CCGACTGTAACACCTATGGACTAGGGCTTCTGTACCACTATCCACGTGTGTCACACACTGTATGTGTTAGTAATTGTTTGTTTTGTTATTCACTTGGCCATGTTTATACTATTTTTGGCAAAACAAATGTTGTGACTTGTTAGGGTTACCAAGGGTTACTTATGTCTCTGTTATACAAGTCTAGGGTGACATATGGACACATCGTTTGACAATTTTGTATAAAAACGACCCATTTAGGTGTTTTGCCTTTGTACATACTCGCATATCACATGTTTCCATGAAAACTCTTGTGTTAAGCTTGTTAACATATGTTTTTATTTCTCTTAACACATGTTTATAAAACTAACCATATTGTATGTTGTAAAATTAAGTGAAATATGTAATTCTTGGGTCGGGTCTTGGCCTCATACACGCACGCATACATTTATATGTATGTGTGTGTGTGCTTGTTTATGTCCATATACATGTCCTAAGGTGTATATAATCGCATATAGGTAGTTTTGTATGTACAAGCTATAGTGTTGAACTTTTAACATAAATCTTAAGTGTCTAAGTTAGTTTAACTTGAAAGATTACTTGTTGAGAGAGTGTGCGAGTGTGTATGAGCTTTGGGTGACAACATATGTAACCAAATGAGGTGTGAATGAGGATAAAGGGTTCGGGTGTTATACCTTGAGTTATAGCCGAGAATATATAAGAAAAATAAGCTAACTCCTTGCAATGTAACTCCTAGATACTTGGAGATCCTAAACAAAGATGATGGTTGATCGAACAAGTCTCTTGGGTGGGGTTTATCTTTCGGCCGAGGGGTTCAAGAGGAACAAAAGGAGTGTTTTCAAGTGTTGGTGTGACTTATGATGTTGTGGTGTGATCACAAGTCTCCTAAGGGCTTCTATATATTGTCGAATGGTAGGAGGATGGCTAAGAGCTCATTGGTGAACATTTGAGGTAAGTCAACCTTTACTTTCCTGGAGTGCATTTTACTAGAAGCCTTGTAAGAGAAAAAAGTTGACTTGGTGATTTTGGTGGGTTGTGTAGGGTGTTCGGCCGCTAATTTCATGGGGAAGGGGCATTATCTTTTTGTGGCAAGGTTGACAAGATTATCATGCTCATGTGGTTTGTGTTTTTGCTATTCTAGTGTAAAGGTTTGGCTTATTGTTGTAGGTGATTGTGTTCGGCCGCTAATTTCATGGGGAAGGGGCATTATCTTTTTGTGGCAAGGTTGACAAGATTATCATGCTCATGTGGTTTGTGTTTTTGCTATTCTAGTGTAAAGGTTTGGCTTATTGTTGTAGGTGATTGTGTGCACCCTTTCTTTGGACTCTTGGGAGCTGAAACATCATGGGAAAAGGAAAGAGTTTTTGTGGCAAGTCTAGGTGTCTTGGATGGCCATATGTTTAGTGTAGTTTCCATGTTTGTATACATGCCTAGGAATTTAAAATAGGATGTTGTTCTTGGATGTTTGTATGTGTGTGTATGTATATGTATATGGTGTAGATGTGTAGTCTAGTTAGGTTCCTTGCTTCACTTAGCTTGTCTTGAGAACACATGGGCCGAAATATTGTAGGTGAAATTGAGTAATTTAGGAAGTCAAAGCTATCTAGGTTCATGTAGTGAGTTTACAAAGTCTCTTGTTAGTGAAAACACCTAGGTTTTTGGAATTATTGGGTGGTGGTGTGGTGATCGATGGCCATGGGGAAGAATATGTGATTCTTATGGTAAGTCAACATGACTCGGAGGTTGTAGAATGTTTGTGGATTCCATTCTTGTGTAAGATCTCTTGTATAGATAAGAATGATGACTAGTAAGTGAGTATGTATGTATGGGTGTATTCGTGTATATATGTATGTGGCTGTGTGTATTTTTACATGTACGTGTGAGGTATTTTGTTATTTCCAAACATATGTTGGTAACCTCATGTGAATAAACATTGTTTGTTTTTGTTCTTGTCGGGTTAACAATTTGAAATCGTATGTTCAATTGCATGGCTTTGCACGGGTTTCCTGTAGTCTAGCATGACTTATTGGATTAACTAAGGCCTTGAACTAACTAGCTAGTGTGTCTACTTGTTAGACTGTTGATGTATTGCAAAATACATCGGTTATTTGTACATATTTTGAGTCGTTATCGAGTCAGTGTGTGTCGTTTATATATATTTTTCAGTTTCTATTTAGTGTTTTATGTGTCACAGGAATCCGGATGGCAAAAGAGGCAAATTTATGCATAAACGGTGCTTTACGAGGTCCCGGATGAGTCGTATGTGAAAAGAGAAGATAAAAATAAACAAAATTGGAAAAATCACCCCGTCGTGTCACGCGACAGACTCTCTAGCATGCCGTCGTGTCACGCGGCGCCTCCCTTTTTATGGCCCCGTCAGATAGAACCTGTCGTGTCACGCGACCACTTAGTATAAGAAGCACCGTTATAAGTAGAAAACCGTTAGAATTTCTAATCACTTAAAAAAATTAGAAATCAAAGCAAAAATGCTGAAGCTTAAGGTGCCTGGTCACTGGGATAGCGACTTGGATTGGCCACACCCTCTGAGTTAAGTATGCTAAGATGAAAAAAAAATGCTGAAGCTTAAGGTGCCTGGCCACTGGGATAGCAACTTGGATTGGTCACACCCTCTGAGTTAAGTATGACGAAAAAAATAATAAAAAAAAGTGATTTTAAATTCTCTTGGTTTTCTACATAAGACGGTTTGGAAATGGTCAATTGGTCGTTCCATTAGCTCCATAAGCTTGAGGTGGGATTAGGAGGAACTGTGGCTTCCTTTGAGTGAGACCCTAGATAGACTAATTAACATGAACTTAACATAAATAAAAAAGGGGGCTTGGAAACCGGTTTGAGTTTAAGAGGATCAATATACCTGCAATCGCAATCAACACGTTAGTAGATTATTAATTAAGTAACCTATGTTTTGAAACCGGATGTAAGCCTGATTGTGATTCCATAGCATAATTCTTTTCCAGGGACGGAAAAAAGATAAGTGTGGGGATGTTTGATGTATTGCAAAATACATCGGTTATTTGTACATATTTTGAGTCGTTATCGAGTCAGTGTGTGTCGTTTATATATATTTTTCAGTTTCTATTTAGTGTTTTATGTGTCACAGGAATCCGGATGGCAAAAGAGGCAAATTTATGCATAAACGGTGCTTTACGAGGTCCCGGATGAGTCGTATGTGAAAAGAGAAGATAAAAATAAACAAAATTGGAAAAATCACCCCGTCGTGTCACGCGACAGACTCTCTAGCATGCCGTCGTGTCACGCGGCGCCTCCCTTTTTATGGCCCCGTCAGATAGAACCTGTCGTGTCACGCGACCACTTACCCAGAATCCCGTCGCGTGACACGATGGCCATCAGGAAGCCCAAAATGGTGTTTTTCAAGCCCAAATCGCATTTTAAAACCCTAGAACGAAATTTTAAGCTTCATTCTGCACTTTTGGACGAAAAGGGAGCTGCTCAAGGTGATTCCAAGGCAAGGAAAGGGCAAGGTTCGAGATTTGAAGCTAAAGGATCGACTTCCTCGGGTGTTAATCATTCGGTTTAGTTGTTTCTTAGTTTTTTCTCATTCAAAACTCATGTTGATTGATATTATGAATCTTTTAATCTCTGTTTTGATTATGTTTTGTGGCTAAACTCTTATAGCTACCTAGACTAAGACAAATAACTATGTTTTGATTTGCGTTTTTCTATGGTTTTTGGAACTTGTTTTGGATTTATGATTCAGTAAAGATTTTGATTTCTCTAGATCTGGTGTATATGCGTATCTATTATTTTTTAATTGTCACTTATTCACTCCACTTGCACTTTTGTGAATGTCTTTCATGTATGAGTGCTAGTTAGGTTGCAGACTTTGTGTAGCAACTAGTTTATGGTCAATAGTCGCGAGTTTACCATAGGAGTGATATTTGATGGTTAGAAGATTTTAGGTATTCTTCCAAGTTCAATAGCTATGAGGTGAGGGCTTGTTGGTATGTCTAGGTTGTTAAATTGCTAGGTTAGAGGCTTTGTGAGAAGATCTGCCTAGTTTCCCTTTCAATTCTTGCATATCAAGTTAGATCTAGGCTTCAATAATTACCCCTTGCACCTAGTGTAGTGAGGCTTTCGCGCTGTGAGGTAGATTGTCTAGCGGGTACTCGATCATAAGAGTTAGATAACCTGTGAGGGTTTGTACTCCAACCGGTAGTTTAACAACACAACAATATTCTAGGGTATCCCCTTGAGAAGGGTCGAGGGTGTCTAGTTTATTCTTGATGTTTAGTATTTTAAGATCCCGGTTCCAAAGCAGTTCCATAACCATAGAAGCTTATCAGGCATAGTTAGGAGTCTGGTCTAGGTAGTGTCTTGTCATATTTGAATTCAACTCAGCTCAGTTCTCGTTTTTAGTTCAGTTTAATTAATTTTAGTTATTCTTTATTTTATTGCATTTTTAGTTTTTAGTAAAACCCCCCTCTAAAATAATAAATAGTTTTATTTCAGTTTTAGATAAGTTTTCGAGTCTAGTTACCGTTTTCCATTAGAGTCTCGTGGGTTCGATATCCGGACTTACTTTAGCTATACTAGAGTCGATAGGTTCACTTGCCTGTCAGTAGTTTAGTTTTAGAGAGTCTAGAGTATTACTAGGTGTCTAGTTTTAGGTTTAATTTAGTTATTTTTATTAAACTACTTTTAGCACATCAACTGTATGCTTTGGTATTGACTCGTTGGAACCCTGTATAGTCCAACCATGATGCAAATGATAACATGTAATGCTATGCACACTGTATTCATGTAACTAAGTGTACGGATATGACATGTGATTTCGACGGGTGTCACATATATATATATATATATATATACACACACACACACATATATGGGAAGGATAAATTGAAAACCCCATTGAGTTAAGAAAACTTAGAAAACCAATGTAAAACCATTTAAAAAAAGTTTTTTGTTTTTTGAAAAAATTACACAAGGTAACATACATGTTTTTAAACGTCTTGGGCCAAAAAAAAATTAAAAAAAACGTCGATGGGATATTTTTAAAAAAAAATAAACAACGAAAACTTTGTAACAGCACTGTTAACATATGTTTTCTGTTTTTTAACATATGTAACTGCGCCGTTAACATATGTCTTCTGCTTTCTAACATATGTTAACAGCGTTGTTACAAAGTTTGCGTTCTTTATTTTTTTTTAAATATCCCATTTGTGCTTTTTTAATTTTTTCGGCCCAAAACGCTTAAATACATGTATGTTACCATGTGTAATTTTTTCAACAAAAAAAAAGTCTTTTTAGATGGTTTTTACATGGGTTTTCTAAGTTTTCTTAACTCAAGGGGGTTTTCAATTTATACTTTCCCTATATATATCACTAACTTGGTTGTTAATGTCGAGTGTACCTTTAGAGCATTCACGTTAGCAGCTCCATCTCTATAATTACACTAAAAATCATTTTCTATTTAATAATACTTATTCTATACTTTTATCATTATCTTTTCTCTCTCCTCTACTGACAACCACTTTTAAAAATATTAAAAAATTATTAAGGATAAACAGTGTTTCCTCCAAATTTACTAATGAACATTAACTTTTCTCGCTCCTCCACTCATAACCATTTACAAGCACTTATCAAAATATGGAGATTTGTCTCACATAAATATGGAGAACCAAATGTGAATGCTCTTAGCTTTTTTTCTTGCACTCACTTTTGATTTTTTTTCTTTAATTTCTTACCTTTAAACCTATTTTCTTTATATCTTTAATGATTTTTTCGCTTTAAGTTTCGCCTAAGTTTTACGAGTTAATATGGTACAACATGGGTGTCTGGTTTAAGGCTTTGACGTCTGTTTTTTTTTCTATTTAACGGCCTGCTCATAATGTGTGGGTCCTAGACCAACATAATTATTGTTTTCCATGTTTTACTTTTCTAGTGCGTGTTTTAACGTTTTTATGTCTGCTTTTCATTCGATTTTATTTTTTATTTTTTTCGTTTTTTATTTCTTTTGTTTACGAGTTTTTTTTTTTTTTGTTTTTGGTATTGGTGATTATTAACAGTAGTGTGCCATTGATACTACTTGGCACATTTTTACGCCCTCGCCGCAACACGAGGGAAAATAAAAAAGATTTATGCACTTTTCCTTTTTATTCGTATACAAACCCTCATCAAATCTTAATTTATATATATAATAAAAGAAAATGGGTATGCAACATAACATTATGTAAGGTCCTCACACCCCTTGATTTCCCTTCAAAAGTTTTTTTATTTATATTTTAAATAAAAATAACTGTTATTTTAAAATTTCAAATATTTTGATTAATATTTTATCTTTTCTTTTCCTTATTTTTCCCTCACAATTTTTAAACGTTAGTAATTTTATATACGACATTTAAAAAAATACACTAAATAAACGAGCGTTTTATTATCTTTCCAACGAGCACATAGTTCTATACAAAAAACAAAAAAAATGACATTTTAGTGGGTTTTTGTTCAGGCAAAAAAAACACAAATTGTTTAGGTAATTTATTAATCATGTGATAATTAATTATCCCACCATGTGTGCCTCTTAAATCAATTATCATCAAGACATCATTTGATACCAATTCGGTTGTTTTTTTTCCCAGATTCACATCACATCTTTAGAATATATTGAGGAAGTGACAACGTTATACAGAGACTTCACTCGAGCATGATGTGGACACGTAGAATTAGAAGTATGTTTTATGAGTTATCTAGTGTTGATTCTTAAAAAAAAATCCTGAAAAACGACCAATTCCTTTTACGATACACACATTTAATCATTTCATATTAAATTTGTCTATACCGGAAGCCCTCGGGAAATAATCTAGTGTATTTATATTCAAAATCACTATTATATAATAATAATAATAATTTTATGTATTAAAAAGGCATGTTAACCTAAGTTAGAAAGAAGATGAAATGAAATGTATTATTCCACCTCATAAATCGTGGATCCAGCCAGTATCACCCAACAATCAACGATGCCTGTAAGTAGTAGATCTAGCTAGCTAGGGTTCTTTGTTTCCCCCATAAACATCTATGATGAGATCTAAATTGACATACATACATACTTTGATGTTGTTGTTGTTGCAGGTGCAGAGCTACCTGTTAGAGGTGGAACCACCGAGTCCAATAAGATACTTGATCGGATCAGCAATCATGATGATTGGCGTGGTCTTGCCCCTTGGTTATATGATGTTTCGCAACAAACGAGTTCCCTCCTCTTCACCTTTCGCTAAACAGACGTAGGTCTGCTTTTCTTTTCTTTTCTTTTCTTTTTTTAATTCTTGTTTTTAGTTTATTGTTTTTTTCAACTGTTAGTGCATAATAATATTGTCGATTCATGAAATGAAATTAATACTTGTGTGTTTTACTCAATTTTAAACGAGTTGTAGGGGGGTTTTGTGTTACATTTCTGTATTCGTGTTATATACTACTACTTCAAATAACATCTGTTTGAGATAGATTTGGATAACAAGTGACATAAAGAAAAGCATATATTGAGTTTTCGACTAAGGCCTAGAATGAAGTGGAATCTTATAAGTACCGTGGATTGTATGAAACAGTTGGAATAAATTGACGAAAAGTACAATATTATGTTGAAACCGCAAGAATCAGTAGAGAATTAGAGATGGTTATTTAATTGTGATTGATTATGTTTCTCTCTCAATACTTTCGATTATCTTTTATGCACCATCTACGAGCCAAAAATTGCACTCTCTGGTAGTACATTAGGCCATGAGCAATAGAATTAAGCAATGTAAAGAACTTGGCTCAAGGTTTTTGCAGACATTTATCGAAGGTGAGTTGTGGCCAAGGATGCAAACATGATTTGTATATCCATCTTTTTCTTGAAAGTAAGAAGGGTAAGAAAGATTGAGGGAAACAAAGGCGTCCCATTTGTGCATTATAGGAATCGTATTTAGAACATAGTCATAGAAGTGCCTTCAATATGCTGAACATGCAATCATAATTCATTAGTATGACCGTGTGCTGTTTTTAAACACCATATAAGCTACCAGACACAGTGGCTTGCTTAATCTGCTTTAGATTAGAGCATTCACAGCAGGTTCTCCATATATTTGTGAGTGAGTTCAACATATTTTGATAAGTGGTTGTGAGTGGAGGAGAGAGAAAAGGTTATATTGTTCATCTCTATATTTGGTACAACACTCTTCCCCCTATTTACTTTTTAATATTTTTAAAAGTGGTTGTGAGTGGAAAAGAAAAAAGGTAATGATAAAGGTATAAAAAAGTATTATTTTAATAGAGTAGGCTTTATTATTCAAAAGGGGGTAGCAGCGCAGCTTGTTGCCCGTTTACCCGCCGTCCACTTGTAAAACTTGTTGGTCTTGTTTTAATAATACCCATATATAAACGACCAAAAACCAAAAAAGTAATTCAATATGAGAGAGAAATGTAGTGATTTTTAGTGTGATTATGTAGATGGAGATGCTATTGTGAATGCTCCTATGATAATCAACTTTTCGTTGGAAAAAATGGGAGGATATGAGTTAGTTGTAGATAAAATGAGTTCTGTGAACTGTAAGCTGGACCATTGTATGAACTGTTAGGTTGTTGGTTGGTGTTTTTGATCTTTGAGCTAGTAGTTTTTAGTTAATCCTGTTGAAAGCAGTCCAAAGAATAAGTAAGATGAGCTACCTGTTGGCTGCAGCTGGATTTTAATCTGACTTACAGCTTTGGACTCCATAATTTAATGTATGAAATATGTTAAAAAGTACCATGCCATTAGCTTACTCTTGAATGAGGACTTTGTGCTGTTCTAAAGCGGACTTCTTTTTTGGAATGTTTCTATTTCTTTTCTTTTTTCCCTTTGCAGAGTGGACTCAAGATACTGAAATGGAGTATTTGTGGTAGAGAATAGAGTGAACTAATTATTTATGAATGGGTCGACTTGGATTGTGTTTAATATAAAGATTGTTGCTTTAGTATTATTATTAAAATATTAATAATTTTTAAATAACCAAAAAATAAACAAAAAAAATAAAAAATTTGTTTGCATGTGACTGCAAATCTTGACCCGTTACACAACCCGTGCTTCTTGCCACATGTAATTAGGGACATAAAGATTTAACATGCTATCCAAGGGGGAGTAATGAACTTTATGGTACTATTGTGAAAGGTTTAGTTTTGCAAGTCACAGGGCTCACAAATTATGCTTTTCATCTGCTGCAGTTAAAGTGGTTGTGTGAAATATCTACTAAAATGAGAATGTGGTTCATGTTTCAGGAGCAAAGTTATGATATAGAGATGCCAAGGCATGGAATACATACAAGGAATAGAGAGACTTTGAGGAGCTAATGGAATGAATGTAACTGCTTAAAGCTCAAATTCTGATTTGTTCAATTCTAGAATCAGCATACTTGCGAGTGTTATAATTAGTCCCAATGTGTGTAGTACTCTTTTATAAGATACTTTCAAGCTTAGTCGAGGCTTAATCAACATTGTCTTGAATTTTTTTTAAAAATCGACTCAGGTGAAGTTGGGAAGAGCCAAAGCCACTTTAGACTTTTTGAGCTATTCAACATTTGCACAAATTTCTATATTTACTCATTCTAGTGTACTTGCATGTTTCACCAAAACTATCAAGTTAAGGCAAAGGAAGCCAAGCTAGAAAGCATTTTATATTCTAGTTGAACTCGAGCTTTAGCAATATGTCCACTTGATTACACAGGCCAAAAGTACCAACCAAACCACATCCAATTCTAATTTGTCACCAAAACTGGCACACTTTGTTCTAACAGAAATAATTTCAGTAAAAATTGCTCCATTTTATACTTTTTTACCCGTTTGAACTGTTATAGGGATTAAACATATCAGTCTGTAATCAAAGCATCCGTTAAAAATTATCAGTGACAAGCACATGTTACAAATGGTGCAACCGTCCTAGGGCTTCACCCATCCGTATTTTATCGCCTTTTTCAACACTGAACCTGAATTCTGATGATGACAATGCAGGAGCTTGGAACACTAGCACCACTGTTGACCCCATATTAAAAACACCTACCTGTAAATTATAAATGTAAATCAAATCCGGTCAGCACGATTTCCATCCCCTACTTTAAGATGAGTGAAAGTTTAGTAAACATTCGTTCTGCGTAGGGGTGTTCATTAACACTTCATAAACAGTTCAAACTGACCCAACCTCCCAAACCCAAAGTAAGTTGGCTCGTTTGAGATTAATACTGTTCAGTTTTGGCGGTTTAACGGTCCAGCTGAAGGTTTGGAACTTGGAATCAGCTTTGTAAACCAAACAGGCTGATTAATTGTTTTGATTTATTTATCTTTGTAATTTTATAATTTTCAATACAAACTCACAATTTTAAAACCTTAACAATCGGTTCAGACTATCAAACTGCTAAAAATAAACAAACAAAACCGTACGGTTTGCTTTGTCATTCCCCAATGTTTTTTTTTTGTTGTTTCCCAAACTCGTAGTCAATGGTTCGGTCCAGATTTGTTTCCAAACCCAGCCGAACCATGATGTAAGATAAGACCTCAAGAGTCGGCATTGATGAAATAATCTAACCTCGTTTCCTTTCTTGAGCAACACTCCCGTGCCTTCGGGTTCATACACCCGCTCTTCAGGAGCTTCTGATTGTACCAACTTCTTTCTTGGTTGGTTTGTTCTCAAATCAGGTTCAATGAAAAGCTGCAATATGTTTTTTGAGAACTCATCAGAACTTGAATAATACACACTTACCCAACCAAAATATAAAGTATCAAACATACCCATTTCATAATTTTGACATAAATACCCTTTCCTTACATAAGAACCGTCCAAAAAGCATGATAAGGATATAATGCTCACATATTAAAAAAAGGAATTGTATATATATCAATTACCAACTCTGGCTTCTCTCACATAAATCACTGTACAAGCCTTTCTCCACTTATATCTTGCCACCTATTCTCCTATATTCCGGTTTCCCCGGTTTCTGCCACCTACACCTACCGGTTACCTGTCATCAGAAATATCTACAGATCTTCAACCTTCACGAGGCTTCACTTGCTCTGTCGTGCAAAACTCAAAGCCATTGCTTTCCACAACCACAATCGGAGCCACCACCGGTTTTAACAGTGCAGGTAACGGCGGTTAGTCTGTCGTGCCGAAAGCTGGTTGGCCGGTCTTAGCGGTCGTCATAGCGTCAGCAAGTCACCCACATGTTTGTCCGGCCGGTTACGTCAACACCAACGCCATCATGTTGAACGTAACCGTCACCATCTTCTGAATCGAACTTCCTCTAAGTCGGTGAACGTCGAGGCGGTGGGTGTGGTGGCGGTGGCGTCGGCGGCGGTTGTGGTGGCGAAGGCGGTAGTTTGGTTTTTAGAGAGAGAAAGGGTAGCGTGGTTGTGGCCTGCTATTGTCTGTTTTCAGTTATAAAGTAAAAAATCTCAAAATGTAAACGGACAGGAGGTGGCATGTTAGATGGTAGGTTGACCAACTAGCATTTCCAACTAAAAAGGTTTATGTGTTGTCCACACTTTTGATTTTGAAAGTTTATAAGAACTATATAAGAAATTTCTATTAAGTATATTCTAATCATGGGTGGGAGATGGAGAGTTCGAGTCCTGCCGGCACCAAAATGCTACTGGTGGGCTGAGTTTTACCGCAGTGGGCCTTTAGGCGGCTGGTTTTCTCGGGGAACTGGTGTCAAATTATTGGTGGAACCGGGTTAGTCTCGGATTACTCCTTTGTCCAGTGGGTACTTCGTGAGTGATCGGGCTTGATTTGTTGGCCGTTAAAAAAATAATCTATTCATGATTTTTGCTTGAATGTATGTGGCTTCTTGATTTGTCTCGGCGGCCGTTAATTGCTTACCCGGAGCGCGCGCAACAAAGTTGTAGACATCAAGTTGTCGCAGCAACGCGCGACGCGGGTATAGTACTAGTTTAATATAATGTGTAGATATGAAATTCTTTCAAGTGCTTTGATGGGTATATTTGACAAAATATTTCTTAGTAATAAACCATTTCTCTTTATAAAATACGAAACAAACCAAGTTACATCTGGATAATGGGTAAGCGAGCAACAAGCTGCGCCGCTATACCCTTTTGAATCGCAAAGCCTATTCTACTAAATACAAACTTTTGGTTCCTCGGGCTTTGCGAATCACTGTGGACCACCTTCTGCACCCGCTCCAAAAAACGAACTGCCTCAGGGGCTAAGGATCCAAAAGTATCGAAGGCAAACGGAATGAACACATGTTGATTCTCTAGACATGCTGCCTCGTGCTTAGCAACCTTCCTAGCTTCCGCCTTCAAAACCGCCTGTCCCGGAACGAATCCACTATCTCTCAGCCCCACCAGTGGGGACACCCCAGTGAGGTCAACACACGCGTGCTTACCCCCCGCCCAGCCAAACACAAGGACGTCCGCAGGACGCAGGGTAGATCTTCCCTCTCGTGGGTCAGTCAGAAAATTAACAGGGGCTTCTTTCTTGGCTGAGATCCCGGCGCGCCTAAGCACATCCCATAAAACATCTCTAACCCAGTCATGACGATACTTGAACCCCGGCAATTCCTTACAGTGAAGGGCATGCTCGCCAAATCTATCCAAACAGGCTTTTTTACAAATAGGGCAAGAGTCGTCTGGCGGGAAAAGGGGAATCATGAGCCGATATTTAAGGATGGCTCTGTATTCAACTGCTGACATCCGTTGCCCAAGACCTTCAATGGGCGCAACAGTCAAAAAATCTTGGGCATGAGCCCCCTTGAGACAGGCCAAAACTGCCTTTTGACGCGGGGTCATATCGAACCGCTCCTCCATATCCTGTGCGTGTTTACCATAAAGAGCACTCGCCAAAGTTTGTTGAGGTTTCGTGGGGGCGGTCTCCTTATCAGTAAAACCGCCTAGATCAAGGTCTGGGAGAGTTGTTCCAATATTACCAAGCGCAAGGGAGTAGTCAGGATCCACCCCCATAACACCAGCGCTTCGCAAGATGTGGTCCTGCAGTTTCCACGATTGGGCCCTGGATGCTACAAAAGCATATGCGGAGACGTCCTCCGCCGATATAAGCCCTAAGCCCCCGCAACGCATAGGGAAGGAAGCCAACCTCCACTGGAGGTCCCCCAAAATGCGGTCCTCCGCTGACAACAATGTCTTCAACAGCCCCTCGCAGACCTGCATCAAAGATAGACACAGCCTCTTTGACATGTTCGGGTTGACAAGTCCGGAGCCCAAACACTAATTTTCAAGGATGTATGATACATTGATATTATTACAAATTTTCAAGGATATGCAATGAAGTTGACCCAAGAGAAATGCCCAACAGGTCAAACAATATGAAAGCTACCCACTACACTTTACTGAAGGGTCTATTTAATGATTTAGATTATTAATGTGATAATATTATTTTAGTAACTATATTTAACACTAACTATTTACAGATTTCTTTGTAAAAGGCCAAAGACATGTTTGCAAGTCAAACCAACTGAACCCAGCACGTTTCAGCCCATACCGGCAAAAATGACCTGTTTTAACCTCAAACACAGCCCCCACAACATGCCCACTCTCTCACTTCTAGTATAAATCATTTGGTGTTTCAAGAGAGGGCAAAAGCCAAGTCTTATAATGCTTGTCCTTTTCATATCAAATGTAGAAAAAAACTGAAGGGAAGAATAAACAAAGAGATTTACAACCTCAATAGAGCCGATATTTGTTGCACCTACTGCAGCCATTGCTATATAACCTTCTTGCCATTTGCCTTCAAGTACAACCTATGATTAAAATAGTTAGTCAAGTAAGAGCAAAAACTGTCACGTGATTAAATTAAACTAATCATATGTACGTATATATATGGGTGCAGTGAATTTGTAGTTCATCTCCAAGAGAATTACCCTTTCATTCTCAACATAAAGATTTTTTATTGTCCTGGTAGCACGCTCATTCACAGGGTACAGCCGACCTGAAGAAAGGCAACATCCATAGATTAAACAGATTAGGTTGATCAAATATGAATATAACTTCTTTTAATAGTAAGGGTATTTTCATTAAATCATAAACATTTAACAGAAAAAATAATGTCAGTATTTGTGCCAAGAAACAGGTGTAGTTTCCGAAAAGTCAGGAGTCAGGACCAAAAGCGTAATCTGGTCATAGTGTCATATCACAGGGACCATCCGTGTTACTTATTCATATATGTGTGTGTGTACATATATGTATGTAATTATGTATATATCGCACACACACACATATATCACACAAACACACGAGTGTGTGTGTGTGTGTATTAAAGCAAGAAATAACGAAAGAAAAATGTCATACATGAACTGGATATGCAATATTTAAAGTTTTAAATTCAATGGCATACAATTCAGATATGCAACTTATGTGAAGAGAAAAAAGATATCTGATAATCTTTAATGATCACCATAGCCATGCTACTAAATGCTATGCATAAGTTTTGAATCAAATAAATACTGTATGGGAAATATAAGTATACAATATTTAGAGATTCGACTTGAGAAACAGGGAGAGTATTTCACTAAAAACACACGAATATGTATGTCCATCTGTCACTCATGCTATTTAAGTGTGTGTACGAGGGGTGGACAAAATTCGGCCTGGACCAACAAATTAAGAACCAGATCAGACAAAATCATGGAAAATTAGATTCGGTCTTGGTTTTAGATATTATTTTTCCTTTTATAGGTGTCAATTCGGGTTATCTTTTCTTCTATAACAGGTTGAAAGCTACCTGAGGTATACTTTTTATGTATTGCAAAAAAAGTTAGATTTATACCGCAACAACTTTCTTTTTGTAATCTTTCTAATCTACTAACTAGTTTTTAAAAAGTGGACATAAAATGCCGAGTCAACCCAACCCCATTTGTTTTAAATAAAACCCATCCTACCTGACCGGGCCTATTTAAGCACCTCTATATTAGTCATTCAATTTCCTTCAGTTTTTAGTTTATTAAGCTGACTTTACAACTAAAATTTACCAGAAAAATGCCTCCGAAGAAGTACATTCCAATCAACTGGTGAGTGAATTCGATGGTAGTCTCCTGGCCTCAGGTATATAACACAGTAAAAAAGACCTTTCATTGGACTGCAATGAACTAAAATCGTGTTACATAGCTACCAACAAACCAACTATACCAACATACAATCTTTAAAGGCATAGTACTGATAATCTGATATTCATGAGCCATTAAAATATAATACTTACCGTGACGAAGAAGATTCCCTAAGTTTTGGTGAAGCCAATGAAACTCTCCACCAAGATTTAGTACTTTCATCCCTGATATTCTTTTCTTGCTGACTACTGTCTTGTTCATGTATATCTTTGGCAGCCATCAGAGGGAGAAATGAGCCTACACCTAAAAGGGAAGATACAGAGTAGGAGAACCCTTTAACTTGCTCTATCATAACACCTTCTTTCAGCTCTCCAACTCTTACAATGGTACCATCAACAGGACTGATCTACAATTTAAAGAGTTAGATTACCAGCATGTTCAGAACTGTAAGTAGGTGTTGCAATTACATAAGAAGGGGTTAATTTCTGTTCTATTTTTATAAAAAGGTGTAAACACGTTCATCTTCAGCGCAAGAGCGCTATTACACACTTTTTCAAGGGTGGCTACTTCTAAGAAAGCCCCATCGCTATCTGCACCCCTAACTCCTTTATCACTAAACGGTCAAAAGGTTTAAGGGAACAACAGAACAGGCTACATACAGGTTGAGAACCACCGAAAGTCTGTTTAAATGCATACAACCTCCTAGATACATGTATTCAAAGCTGTAAATAGATTAGGATCAACGCTCCTAACTATTTACAACTGGTTTTTAAAGCACACAAAAGTGTTTGCGGGTTATACAGAACCAACTTGTTCCTGTGCTGAAAATGGCGCGTTTTGACCCAGTATTGAGCTGCCTGACCCACCCATATTGCTACCTCTAATTGTGAAACAACTAAACAAAAAATAAAACACAAGTAAATGATGTAGATATACAGCAGCTGGTTACCAGTTACCAGACTATGTGGGTCAGAATCGATGGGCCTGCAACCTTCTTTTAAAGAGCGAACAAAAAAATCTTTAATAGATGCATATTGATCCAAAGGCAAGGCCACCTCTTCCAGGTCTAAAATTAAAAATAAAAAATAAAACAAACAAACCAGGATTGGCTCTATTACATTTGCTTCCAAAAAAACAAATTAAATATATAAATAAAAATAAGGATTCCATAGCATACTTGAATGAAATGCACGAGCCCAAGCTCTATGAGCATATGGACGAAGCCAAACAGGAAGTTCCTGAAATTATAACATCACAGAGTTAAACTGCTAAACAGCGTGATATAAATCATTAATATTAAAATCATGACAAATAATCAATATATTATATGGTTATCATAGGCAAAGAAACATGTTAAGTACATAATACTCATACAATTTCCATTAGCTTTGCTTTCAGAGTAGTCTGTGCCCCATTACAGTATAACATGCTAGCTTAAAATATACTTTCATTTTGCTCAATGTAACAGCTGAGACAGGGTCTATTGCTGTGACAATAACCAAGAGTTGCTATATAATCTATAAATTCATACAACAAAAGAGATTTTGATCTGATAAACATTATGTATATACTGAAAATCGTCTGTGAAATTTGATGAAGGGTGTATATACTTGCTAAAAAGGCTGAAACATACAAAACGCTTATTTAACTTGTAACTAAGAAGAAGAAGAAAGGTGACGACTTCAATTGGGAAATATAGCATAAACTAGGGATGAGCTCGGGCCGGTATCGGTACCGATACCGACAAGTCCAAAAAACCAATACCGATACTGATAATACCGATAATACCGAAACCGAAAATCCATAAATATGGGTACCGATACCGATCCCGAAACCCCTCGGTTCGGTATCGGTTCGGTACGGTATCGGGATCGGGACGGGATCGGTATTCGGCCTTGTATGCTCATCCCTAGCATAAACCCTTTCCATCTTACAAGATGCTAAAGTAACACATATTGCATATTAACCCTCAGAGGTTTGACCATGTTTCTAAATCAACAACAACATAACTAAACCTTTTATGCTACATTGAGCGCATACTCACCGTGCCAGACAAAACTCCCCAAAACCTTGAAATGGAGCGCAGAGGTAACATCCTCAAAAATTTAGCCTACATTTAGCAAGAAATGCAATTCAGAGGTCAGATATTAAGCAATAAAATCGTTATATACTTCCAATTTCCAAATATAACAGATAACCAAGATAGATACAATACTTTGACATCCGGTTGGAGCTCGAATTCAACGCCGCTTTCCCTTGCCTCCTCAATCTAAATACGCATGCATACATTTAAGTAACCATATATACCTAGACTAATAAAACATTACTTAATTTCAATTTACAGCATTACTAAGTAAAAGAGAGGTACATACCTTCTTATCACTATACATACGTCTAGCATGAAGAGCTCCAAGCATAAATATAGTTGCCACAGTTGCACCAGGCACCAGAAAAGGATTACCTAAAACAAGACAACATTACACTATATCAACTTTTTAATCTGTAATTGATTTTAGAATTCTGAAATAGAGTAACGTTTTACCCTTAGAGCTGTTGCTGCTGCTGCTGCCACTGCCATTGAAGGAAGGTGAAGCTTGCTTAGTAGCAGCATGTAGGTTCCTGATGAAGAAGGGAGTTGAACGGATACGGTGATGATTGAAGATTGTTCTACGTGTAAATGGTGTCAGTCTATGACAAAACCTAAATTTCATTTTTTATTTTTTTTTGTGCAGGTGAATGAAGGGGTTTTGATTTGCAGAAAAACCGAAAATTGTATCGGCTTTCTTTTATATTGGTAGCCGATAAATGATTAGGGTTGGTGTCACCTTCTTTATCTACTTTTTTTTATTTTATTTTATTTTATTTATTATATCTACTATATTCATCAATGTCGGTGGCACTCACAAAGTGCCACTCGGGTGTCAAGTCGAAAGCATTTTTATGGTTAAAATATAGGTCGACGTGTAAAGATATTAACTGGAATGATTGGGTTAAGTACCCGTTGTATATGTTTGTATAGTTTGGCGGTTCTTCGTTTAGTTCCTGCCGTTTTTTAATGAAAGTTTATGTTCAAAAAAAAAAACTCACAAAGTGCCACTATTGCAAACCTGGCACGCTTTTTAAAAAAAATTGAAACATTGACCGCGTCTGCTATTCAATAATAATAACAATAATAAAATACAATAATAATAACAGCCACGATTCTTCCTCTCTCTCCCCGTGTTCATTCTACTGCTCTCCTCAATCCTTTCTCTCCCGCCAAATCCCCATCCACCGCCTCTTATCGCACAACTCCACCATGTCCCGCCGTACCATCATCTGGTGGGTTTGATCTCCAGATCAGTCAACGTTGATTCGATGATTGACCAATTCACCCAACAGCAACAACAGCAGCCGAAGCATAATCAGAATCATACGTATCTACCACGCCAGCTTCCGTTAACCTCGGTGAAGCCGCCGATGTTCGATGACTATCATCGGTTTGCTTCAACTGAAACGGTAACTCACGAATCGTAAGGCTTGGTGGTGAGTGCCATGTGATTGTTTTGGGAAATGTTTAATTTTTTTTAGATCTGATCTGTTTACTTTGTTATTATTACTGATTTGGATTCTAAACCTCATTTGGAACCTGGCTGTTATCTCAGTTTTTGTAGAAAAGAGGACCTGAAGACCATGTTGATGCTCTGGACTATTGGGTATGGTTTCCTGTGTTTGCTTCATATGGTGTGTGTCAGCCTTGAGTATAAACAATGTGCGGAATGAGAACTCAGACTTTCAGAGACAATAGAGCACACAAGTTTTAAGACATTTTATATAGTGACCACCTTTTGACAAGGATCATGTTTAGACTTTACAAAAGAATGACTCAAAAGAATTCTTATAGCTATTATGAATGTGGTGTGGAATATGCGTAAAAGATATATCTAATGAGAGCAGATGTTTGCTTTGTATATCACACACTTTCACATTCACCCTTGGCAATCTTCTCCTTCGTATGATATTTTCTATCTATAGAGAAGTATTGATCCCAAGTAGATGAATAATGTGTTTATTTTATCAACTTGTTGTTTTGCAGGTCGACGAGGGATAGAAAGTCGTTGCATGATTGATTTGGATAAGGGTGCACGCATTTAACTTTTCCACTTGTCAAGATTCCAGATTTCTTCTAGAAATCTAAAGTCCAAATCTGGGATTTGGTCAAGAAGTAAATATCAGAGTTTTGTCCCAGAAATCTGGTTCCTTTGTCCCAGATTTCATTCTTCTTTTCCAGATTTCATTAGAAAGGAGTTGTGTTTGTCTTCCATTGCCTTTATCTTTAAAGAGATCATCTTGTTGTATCTTTCTTGATATTTATCTCTTCTTTTTGGAATCTTTCTTGGATGTTCTTCACTTTGTCCGGTCTTGATCCTAACTTTAGTTTTCTTCAACACTTCATGTTTTCTCATTTGAGCAATGAGTTGTGACACTCTTTCTCACTCCTTACCCAAAACGTAGATATTGGTTTTCATGGTTCAACACTAATCAAGCACAAGTATGCTATAACAAGAATACCATTTGCCAACGGTTTTCTAGTATTAATGAATTGTTTCTGGTTACCACAAACCACTTTTATATTCTTCTCACTCTTTACCCTAAACCTAGAAATTTATTTTCGTAGTTCACTAATCAAGCACAAGTATGGTATAACAAGAATACCATTGTTCGTCACACAAGATATGTTCATAACGATCTTATATTCTCAGTTCATAGCTTACAACTTCAAGGTACTTTAGAAGGCTTCTACCCGTTCCACTTTCTCTCTTAGGAGAACCGCACAACATAGGGATTAGCACGCTTTCGGGAAGAACATAGAATAGTAGTTGTCGAGTGCCAAGCTGTGCTGAATTTCTAATCTCGTGATCAGCTAAACAAAGGCTTTGGTTCTTCTTAGTTGGGTTGGGCGGGTTCGACCAGAAATGCTATGCTTACACACAAGACTACCCCTCTTCCCGAAAGCTTCGAGCATCAGAAGAGCGATGAATAAGAGAAACGAACAATTTGAACATATAATATAGTTATGTATTGTTAATTATAAAGAGCTTATACTATTAGATTTTATACTGTATAATAAATTTGTTTCGATAAACAATTCCACAACTTAATGTGATTTTGAGTGTGTTAATACACATTGAATTCCAACAAATTATCTCCAAAAAGAATGTAAGCTTCAGAAATCCACACATGGATTTAAACAAACCTCATAAAGTTGAAATCTTCATCAGAAAGATCAAAAGGTTTGGTTATATCTAAAACGAAAAAGAGCCATATGTTTACATGAAAACTTGTTGCACACGATCACACCACATCAACATGACATAACCGTAACGGCATAACTTGCTTTAAGCACTATGTAATGCAAATCTATAAGGTTCTAGTGCATCTTTCCCTTCACTTTACATACTCAAAGGAGATTTTAGAAGCTCATATGGCATTTCTCAAGGCAACTTTACAGTATGATGACGTAAGCAAGCGAGTAGAGGTTGCTATGAAAAGTGTTACCCAATCAAATGAAACCTGGAAAACATTCTCCTGAGGATACTAAATCCAATAGCAATTACTACCACCGTCACTATTTTCTTTGAAGCTAAGATTCTCAAATTCACCCTCACACCATGTTCTCTCATTAGATTCACAGCCATACTACCTAACATCATCACCCAACAGCAAAGTGAGCGCATTACCAGTAGCAACGTATCCTTAACTCCATAAACATTAGTACCTGTGTCGCCAGAAACTTCCACGTAAGACCATGTGGAGGGACCCACGTGAACGTTTTCCCGAGAGTTGAGTCCCAGAATATCATTTAGCCACCCAGACAGTTTCACAAGTAGATTGGCCAGCCATGCCACCTCATCTTTGGAAATTGGTCTCTTCATCCAGTCACCCTTGTACCTTATGTCTGTTGTGGGACGGTTTCCAGCGGTTCTAGGGCGGAATATTTCATGTTGTGATTTTGCAGATTGTTTGCTGGTTTCTGGTATGGTCGGAGATGTTATGATATTGCCACCGAATAAGCCACCTATTCGAGCCTTCAAGGAACTTAGAAGCTGTAGGTTGTTAGGAAGGTTTTCAGGTGAGATAACTTGAAGCTCAGACTCCGCACGCAGAGCAAGGAGCTGCAGAAAGGATGAAAAAATTGTTCAGTAACCAAGTGACAAAATGGGTTGGGTCAGGTTGAGCCTAAAATAAAAATAAAATAACTTTTATATACTTGGTGGATAAAAAAAGATCACAGAAATTATATCATTTAACAATATATAATATATTCCTTGTAATAAAGGTGTTAATAGGGTTTATGCATCAATAAGAACATTTTGGGTGTCTTCCGGCTTGTTTGACCCATTTCCTTTTATACTAAATCTCTTTTATTTTACCTGTTTCACCTATTCACAAGAGACGGGCTCAATATTTTGACTCCTACCATTGTAACTAATATACTCAGAATGGTATCTAAATTATTAAACAAAAAACAATGTATCTATAACCATTGTAATTTTAGAAGAGACAAGTAACAAAAACAGGGCAAGAACAAGACCTGTAAAAGTTGCTGCCCACCGTCTTCACTTGTGCTAAATAGTTTCAGATCTTTATTCCAATTTTCATGCAAGAATGATCCATCAGCATCAGTTTCAGATAGACCGTCCTCCCAGTCCTAGAACATCAAAATTCAAACCTCATATGCATTAAACTACATCAACTAACTAAATAATAAGATATCCAAATAGTTGTGCATTAAGTTGGTTTTCAGACAACGTGTCTACTGTGAACAAACAAGTTGACTTGCAATGCAAAATTACCTGCAACTGTTCACGGATTGAAGGAATGAATCTGTATAATGAGTTAAGCATCGATTTGGATAATCCTGCTGGATTGGAATGAAAAACAATGTCTACATTTTTTATGAGGTCCACAAGTTCCTTAGACGATGTTAATACGTTTACAACCTGCAGAAGACGACCAACAAGAATATTTGTCAAAGTGAAACTGCATATATTAGCCATTGTTTTATTTCAATGTTTGTTCCAAGTAAGTATTTGGCGTAGTATCAGAGGTCACACAAACAGGCCTAGTATATAAGGACCTGAGCAGCAACCAGGTAATTGGGATTCAAGCTCAATTGGGACAAGGGTGAAGGGTTTGTAACAGTGTGAGTTAGCCATTTATAAAAATAACAAATAACAAAAATATTTAGGAACCTTAAATAAATAACAACTTTATTCAATTTCAAGGAGAGAACATAATTCAAAAGCGATACCAAGCAACTAAACGTGGACTTTATCAATAAAAATTCCCAAGAAATCAGTGGTTGCACAAAACACCAACAAAAAGGTTATCATGACAGAAGTATAGAAATTGGACAAACCTTAGATACCATCTGCACTATAAGTTCAGGATCCGTGTGAATAAACTTATGAGCAAACCCAATGAAGTGCATAACCAAGGAACTGTAGAAAAGGTAGTTTGATAACACAAAGCCTTGCCAAGCCGATGAATATTCACGTGGATGAGATATATTAACTTCCTTCAAACCATCTGCATTTCCACAAGTCTCCGAAAATTCATCCAAACTAACCGCCCACGGGTCCATATAGTTTACCCAAAGAGAAAAAACCTGAGAGACATTCTTCACCGGAGTTTCCACCGGACAAAACAGAAATGTCCTCAAAATGTACCTATAAAGTGGCCTCTGGATACAAGCGTTCCAATAACCGAGAGATCCCATACCAGACAACATATCCCTATACTTCATATCAACAGAACCACCCCCTCTCCAAGTAGCACCTTTACCAACCTCCATCTGATCACACCCCTCAACACTATTTGGAAGCAAACCTGAATTCAAATACTTCACAAACACATTAACAACCTCACCCAACCCAGCCGTCGGAGGCAGTTCAGCTAAAGCCGACCGAATAGGTAGCACTACCCCGAACGCCTTACACTGCTTAACCGACAATGGCGAGAAATCATTATCCACAATCCAAAAATGTATAAGCGTATGAACAAAGAATTCCGCATTCTCTAAAACCAAACTATCATAACTCGAAGAGTAATGCAACAACGAACTCCTGTAAGGAGACTGAGCATTCAAATCACTTAAAGGCACAAAAAACCTAAGATAAGCATTCAAAAGCCTAACATACAACCCACCACCAACACCATCCCTATCCTTGGTCTCATTCCCACGACTCTTACCAACATTACCAAACCCTGGAATCGACTTACACGCCCAATTCTCTAACCTAAACCTTTTACTAACCCTAGAACTACCAGAAACACGATTATCAGAACTACCTTTACAAACAGGGTAATAAACAAACCAAAACAAGTAATACTCCAAAATATTCAACTGAAACTGAACTGAACCAGAACCGTTATACTTAAGCCGTCCTTTAAACAAAGGAGACAAATCAGACAAAGCATCAGAGTTACTAGCGTTAAGTAACGTTAACCGAATCCATTCAGGCAAGCGTTCGACAGGGAAAACATATTTAACAAGAGATAAACGATCAACGGAAGTAATGGAAGTTAATAAGACGCCAGTAGGGGATAAAAGGTTGAAAAGAGTGTTGGAAATGTTTGTGTCGGTTAAGGCGTCAATCCAGGCGTTGGTGTTGGTGTTGGTGTTAGGGTTAGGGGGTTTGTGGTCGTCGAAACCGAAGAGTTTGCAGATTAAGGTGGGGAAAGTGAGGGAGAAGAACCAGCGGGATTGGTCAGGGGAGTGTTTGTGGAGGAAGGAGTCGATGGAGGCGCAGGCGGAGGAGATTTGGTCAGGGGAGGAGGCGGAGAGGATAGTGGAGGCGAGATTGGAGGATTTGGATTGGGCGTCTGTGGCGTATGAGTGAGGGATCATTGTAACTGATGATGAAGGTTTTTTAGAGAGAGAGAAATTAGGGCAGATTTGAAGGTTTAAATGGCGGGTTGAGAAATGAGAACAGGTGTGTGTTTAGGGTGGGGGAGGGGGAATACGTGGTGTTAAAAGCGTCGATATTATTGTCATATTGATGAAGCTGCGGGCCCACTTTTTTATATTTGTGTTTCTAACCTTATCGTAACTGAATGTAATTTTGGTTATATAAAAATGGTTAAATAGATGAATCATCGTGGATGTGATGATACTTTCTTTGTTTAATTTAACGTCTGAGATGAGTTGTAGAAATTTAAACAGATGAAAACAAAATTAAAGCTTAGGTTTTAGGGCTCCTGTTAGTGGTCAATTTTTACAAGGCGTTAATATGTTTACGTGTAGAGGGGATGGATCTTTATCATGCTTACACCAAATTCAAATAAGTGTGTAACTATCTTTTCATCTTGTTATTTTCATCCCAAGAGATCCTCACCATCCTAAACTATTTTTAAATGATAAATAATAAGAAAGAGATAGAAAATAAAAGAGAAAGAGATAGATTGCACATAGAAAATTGCTATTTAAACCATAATAGGCTATATTAAGCGTCAGTGATAAGGCTTCACCATTAACCGGTTCCCATCCCTTTAAATAATATTCTGGATTGGAATTCTTGGATGCCTTTGAAGGTTATTGTTTTAGCATAGCGGGTCCTTCAAGATCACCTAGCCACTACTGATAATCTGATTAAAAGAAACATACTTATCGGCCTGGATGTTTGCAACTGACGTATTGCCTCAAGTGAGTGTCGATTATGTCTTCACATCTTGCTATGTCGCTTCAGTTGTCTGGAATAGGATCAACTCATTACTCATGGTGTTGCATCCCTCCCATATATGCTTTTGCGACTCGTGATATATTTGGCATCCATAAACACGTTCCGGAGGTTGAGCACAAAAGGAAGATAGTGCAAATCCACATCATGGTTGTGTGTGGTGTATATGGAAGGCACTAAACACTTGCATTTTTTTTACAACAAGACTATTAAGATCTATGATATTCTTGGAGACAAGTTATTTATTGATCAAAAATAGGTCAAAGGTGTTTGGAGTTTACACTGGACTAGGTGGAAAGTGCTTGCTATGTAATTAGGTTCTCTCTTTGTATTTCTTGCTTATGTTAGCTTATTGTTATCATAAGTTTTGGCTGTTCTGTTCTATTAAAAGTTGTTAAAAAAAACGAAGGATTTCATGGTCACAAGAAAATGGGCTACACAGCACAAATAGTTGTTTAAAAGGTGAATCTAAAAAGTTAAAAACACTCGTTTACATGGCTACACGGTTGTTTAACTACTCATTCATATGTCTATACACCCGTCTAAAAGTTGAAATGATCAATGTGACGTGTACCAAATGTGTGTATGTAGTGTACACCAAGTGAAAAGCGTACACATAAAAAGACCTTTGTTCTCTTGAACGATTGTAGAGGAACAAATCATCTGAAAAACTGATGACTTTTGGGGAAGGGTTTGAAACAAGGCTTTAACAATAGACAAAATTACAGAAAACGTCCTTTATGTTTACCTAAAGTTGCAGGTTTCGTCCTTAATCTTTAAAACTTGCAGGATACATCCTTTATCGAGGTTTCTGTTGCAGGTTTCATCCTTTACTGAAATTTTGGTTGCATAAAACGACCTTTACCACTAACGGTGTTTAATTATGTCGTTAAGTTCCCCTCACATGCCATGCATGTGAGGGTATTTTTGTCAATTTGTATACTAAATGATGTTTTCTGTAATAAAAACAAATAACAATTAAAAAACATTAGGTTTTAACTTTAATAAATTAATTACAAAACAACTATATAATTAAATAAAAAATCGATTTTTATCCTCCTTTTAGTTGAAAAAAATATGTTAATTCTTAGGAATAAATATCTCAACTACCAATCCACAATAAAACGAGTTTGGTGGATTTTATTTATTGTATTGGTCACATCTCACCGTCAAACAAAGAGATTAAAGTAACAAACCAATAGCAAAAACTTATATTTTAACAAATAATTCTTCGTCGTATCAATTGTGCTACATTAGTATAAGGAGAGAAAGGAAATGATATATGGCACTTAGACTTTTTATTTAGTAATATGTCTTAGAAATAAATTTTAGTAACGATCCAAATATTATGTTTCTAAGAAAAATCATTAAAAGACATTAGTTATACTTTGTTAAGATGTTAGACAAAATTATCTTTCTATCATTATCATGTATGTGAACATATATATTTCTGATTGTAGAAAAGTTGCCCTTTTTAGGATGATACTTTAAAACAAACTAATATACGTAAAAGTTAAACGGGTATGTAGAAAATTACATATTCAACAAAAAAATGCAATATGTAAAAAATAATAACATATTCAACAAAATGCAAGCATATATATAAAAATAAAACATATTCAACAAAAAAGCAAGTATATTTAAAACAAACAAAAACGTTATCGAATTTGTGCATTGAATATATTTTCTAATTAGACTATATTAATTTGTGAACTCATTTGAAGAGTCTTACCAAATGAATAGTGATTTTATTATATTATAACATTGTCCACGCCAGCTCATCTCCTCATTCCCTTTCACAACGCCACGTCTTGCTTCAATAGCTTTGCCACCGCATGTCCTCTTTTCTATATGCACGCCACCAGTACCCACACATCTTCTTTTCTTTTGCGTTGCTTTCCATTCTATCTTTGAAATACATATCAAAGATGGCAAAACCTAGAGGCTGTCTGAGAAGTTTTGTTGTTCATAGGTTTAGCACATTCGAAAGCATAGATAGGAAGTGGTGATGATGGCTATTTTTTCATAATTCAGCTTAAGATAAAGCTGAATCTGATCGCTGTTTCTAAAAACATTGAGGTGATCCCTTACCACCAGGTAATCAATTATGACTATTAAATATGTAAATCGATTAGAGTGTTGTTTACTTTGATTTTTGAGGGTTTTTTACTGGGTTTTGGGATGCCAATGGCTGGATTCTCCGTTTGTTATATTGTCCCTTTTGATTGCCATTTAAGCCTTTTGGCTTGATTTTGTTTTCTCCAACTTCAACAGCTTTTACAGTACTTTTGCATCTTGCTGTTACCCCTCTATTTACCCAACGTCAGAAATTGTGTGATTGTAACAGTTAAATCAAAAGGAGAAAGATGGATTTCTTATAATAATCTAGGCCGCTTAAGGTTTTGGTCATCAATCTTCTCTGCATAAATGTGTAGATTTCCAATAAGCTTTCAGCGCTTCATTATTCCCTGGTAAACTTGCCATTGAGTTGCAGAAAAATGGAGAACACTATATGTAGGGAAAGAATCTCAATGGTCAACTTGGGCTTGGAAGGAGTAGTAAGATGTTCATTTGTGGTTTTTTCATTAATTTATTGTTAATGAACACCAGTGTTCTTAATATTTGATAGATACGCAAGTCTATTAAAACTCTTACAAATAGCTAATACTTAAGCATCTGTTACATGGAATTTATTTATTTGATGTTAGTGATTTCTTTTATTTTTCTTTATTTTTTCTTTTTCATTATTCATAAGTGGAGTTTGCAATTTGTGTGGATGGAATTGTGGGCTCAACAAGTTTTGGTTATGCCATTTTTATGGACGATAGAAACACGGATTTCTCTTATCTGGAAGATGCTTTCACAGGCGTTTTATTCAACGGATTAGGGAGAAGGCTGCATCTCTTCCAAAGTATAATTTTTCCCTTCTTTAATATAATCGTATCAAATTCACTCATTAATGCCTTACCAGTGTGCAGCTGAAACAAGGGATTGTAACATCATTGCTTGAGGAACAAAGAACAATTAAAGGAGTATGGTACAGAACCAAAGCCAGACAAGTTATGACCACACCTGACACCCCCACCTCTCATCATTGTTTGTGATGGTTGTTTTACTAATATACGTCACGCGCTCTGAGTTTTTGAATTGATTTATTTTGTAACAGAAAGAAGTGATATTGTCTATTGCCAATAGAAAATGGCGAATTACCTCAAAACCATTGTTGCTCCACACGTCTTAAATCATTATCCAAATTGAAGAACCCAAATTGGTGTATGAGACCATGTGCAAATCATACCCAAGAAAATTGTGAGATAGTCATCCAGCGAGACTAACCTATTTTCTATTACAAGTGCAGTACCCCATATTATGAACTCCTGTGTCAAACGACCTCACCACGAATCGTGTGTCAAGCTCCGATATTGGACCACAACAGGCAGTAACAGCTACACCAGAAGCAATCACGGCTGAAAAAAGAGACTAATAGACGACACTTACTAGGCTCCTTCTTCAAAAAGACAACTCTTACCAGGTACTTTACTATTACTTTAACATAAGTGAGCTGCAAATTAACATGTTATCTCAATATTTACTAATAAGAAATATGGTACACTAAGATGATTTTCCCACATGTCTCATCAATGGTTTTTGATACTCGAAGTTTTCAATCGCTATCCATTATCATCATCACCATCATGGAAAACAATTTATCTTCTTAATATTGATAATAATTTTAACCGTTTAAAAGTAATAAAAAAGGACAGTCGCTTGACCGAATGCCTTTAACAAAGGACTCTCGCTACTTAGCAAATGTGATATATGGTTTACACCAGACTCAAATAAAAGAACATAAGATTTTATTTACTTTTATGATATGTATGTGTGTATATATGTGCGTGTATCTTTTGTTTTATTAGAAACTTAGTATGCTGCCTGTCATATTCATACACAATATAATTTTGTTGTTCAACATTACAAATACAACATAATATTAAAACAAGGCTAGGAGTTTATATAATTATCTCCATTTGACCTATCAAAAATGTTATTTTATTCAATGGCATATTCCCAATGCAGAGACATTGAACAGAGCAGATACCTGCAGCAAAGGAGCACTTCTAACTTTTGACTACAAACGACCGAGCACTCATTTTGTACCAAATTCTAATGTAACCATGTATGAGTTTCAGAAGGTTTTCAATCGGTAATTTTAAAAATGAACGAAGCTACTATCCAGTGGAGGCTAAGAACAGGGAACGGTCTACACCTCCAATGTGTGTGGGAGGGGGGTGAACAGAGAGGCGAGTGAACCAGCAACATTTTTGGTTTAGCATTTTTGTTGTTGACGAATAAATGCCTCATTTTGTTCCTAAGCAAATTGTTGACTGCATGCACCGTGCCCCCACATCCACGTTTAGCGGGGAGTCTGCAACCACTTTATTTTAATTCGTGTAAATGTTTGTCTTAAAGCATGTTTTTTAGGTCATTAGTATGTAAAATTGTTAATTTTTATTATATTTTATAATATTTTTTTTCTATTTGAAAATTTTAAGGAACATTTTATATATTTATATGCTATCTAGATGCGTTTTGCATCATTTGCTAACTGTACAGCATGAACTTTGTTAATTGTCTATACGTCATGTGAATGTAGCAAAATGGCTTGCTTGGGTAATGGGTCAACCATGTTTGGGTTGACATGTCGATTATGGGTTGGTGTCTTTGTTGTAAAAGCTTACTTTTTGTTAAAAATGTATATTTTAGTTATGTATAGATAAAACTTTTACATGATAATTGAAACTTAAATATATCTAAAAATGAGTAATTTTATTTCTCAATATTTATTCCTAAGAATTAACATATTTTTTTCAACTAAAAGGAGGATAAAAATCGATTTTTTATTTAATTAAACAGTTGTTTGTAATTAATTTATTAAAGTTAAAGCCTAATGTTTTTTAATTGTTGTTATATTGTTGTTATTTGTTTTTATTACAGAAAACATCCTTTAGTACACAAATTGACCAAAATACCCTCACATGCCATGGGAACTTAACGACATAATTAAACACCGTTAGTGGTAAAGGTCGTTTTATGCAACCAAAATTTCAGTAAAGGATGAAACCTGCAACAGAAACCTCAATAAAGGATGTATCCTGCAAGTTTTAAAGATTAAGGACGAAACCTGCAACTTTAGCTAAACGCAAAGGACGTTTACTGTAATTTTGTCTTAACAATATAATGATTTTTAAAAGAGGTGAAAAATTGTATTAAACAAATCTGAAAACCATCTACAAACAAGAGCAATTACAAATTTCTAACATTCTCACTCTATCTATACCACGGGTCTTGACTTTTCGCCTTCCATCAGAAATTAATATTCTCAAATGCTGCTGCTAAGCTTGAAGCTGTATGATTAAAGCTATAACTCGTATCACATGTTACAATTTTTATTTAAGCTATTTCATTTTCAACACGTTTCGAGTTTTACCAACTGTACCGGGACAAAGGGGTGCATGTGCTAGGATAAAAAATAGAAAAAAAAAATCCTAACAAAAAAAAGATGATAACAGTAATCCAAACTAAAATTTTACCTTAAAAGAAGTCTTATATTATAAAGAGATTATTTATTATTAGACTTCTTTTAGTCAATATAAATAACAGCACACACTTTCAACACATCATTAACAACAAAAGCGCAACTATTGTCACACATTTTGCAAACTATAGAACATCAGAGACCAACATAAATATAATGCCTAAAGGCTCTTCCAGCTTAAAATCCGGCATTAAAACAATACCGCAAACTGAAACCACAGTTGTTGAACACTTACTGAAACAGCAGAAGCCATCAACTCCATCTGAATCATTAAGAGTATTGGTTGGGCGTTTTATAGCTTAGAAGTGCGGAGCTTCTGCTTGAGAATTGGTTGGACGAATTCATGGAAGCCGTCAACTACATCTGAATCATTAAGAGGATCTTTCCAAGCAGCCTCATAGAGTTTTGGATACACGTTTCCATCATAACGCCCAAGAATTGAACCCAGGTAGTGGTCAGTGTAGTTGAATGAATCAACTAGTGTGATTGCATTTGGGCGGACCTGTCATCACTTGTTTCAGTACACAAGCAAAAGTGCTAGACTATTTGTCGATTATCTTAACTACCATTTAATAAGAGCAGGACAACAAAAGGGTAATTAGGTAATTTTAAGGGATAATTTCATATACCCTCCTCCAAACATGGTAGAATATGACACTCACCCAACAAACAATCATTATACCAAAATACCCATTTACAAATTATGACATTTTTACCCCTCGCTTAAACCTTGCATTAGGAATTAACATTTGGAGTGTAAACACAGAGAGAAGGATATGGAGGTCATATTATAATCGTATTATTTGAAATCGGTAAATATATATGGTTGACAACTAACCTTTGAATACAATGTTCTGAGTTGATCATTAGCAAGTGAGGCCTGTTCGGGAGTAAGATACCCTGTTGCCAAGAAATCGCCTTGATGCTTGTGAAGAAGAAACAATGCGTAGACGTAACACAACACCTCTAACATTTGTTTCACTCCCTTTCCAGGGATGTCTTGTTTCAATTTCTCAATAAACCTGAAATATAACATAAAATGATCTATTGTATAGCAGTTTCATAGTTGACATAAAATGACGTGGTACATGTTAAATACTATGTATATAAGAGTTTAGAGTAGCATGTTTTAAATCTAATCAGTTTCAAAACACACATCCAAACAGAACAATTTGAAGTGGTATATGTATATGTTAAATACTATGTATACAACGAACTTCTGTCTTACTTGGACACAACAATTAATTGGCAGTGAGCAATTGATGCCTCAACCAAATCAGCTGATAGTTCAGCAAAACCTGTAGCAAAAATAAAATGAAATTACATTCGCCATAGTCATAAATAGGGTTATTAAAATAGCTTGCGGCTCGATGATAGAATGAAGTTGACTCATAAATGAACAAGCCGACCCGAGCTGACTCGTTTAAAATTATGATCCGCGCTCAAGCTGAGGTGTGCTCGCTCGTGTGGCTTACCCAAGTTTAAGTAGGCCCCATTTAAGAAGCCAAGTTCAGGGCAAAAAAATAATAACTCACCCGCCTATCTTTTGTTGTTATATCTATTTAAATGTGCAAGAAACATATTAATTTTTGTTGTTAAATTTATCCATATGTGCAAGAAATATAAGATTTGAAATTTTCAAAAGTAATTGAACTGGATCGAACTTTATCCAAGTTCTCGAGCTGGCTCTTAACTTCAAGCCCAAGCTTGAGCTGAAGTTGACTCGGCTCGCTCATTGAACAACCGTATTCACGAACAACTTCCATTTCATTTCATCATAAATGATTGATATAATAAGAATTTAACAAAAGGTACCTTCTTCTGGATTTTCAAACTTGGCCAATTTTTTACCACATTGAACAGCCATTCTAGCAGCCCTAGACTCAAATGCTTCAACTATTGCACCAGGGTTTAGCCATCCTTCAGCTGCAGCCCATTAAATTTGTGGTTAAGAAAGTAATTAAAGAACTTAACTCTATTGTGGTTATAATGCATTAAGCATATGCCCAATAACTAACATTTTAGTTATGTCCATGGTAAAAACAAGTTTCAGAGGTTAGTAAAAAAGATGATTTACCAGTTTGTACAGCACAATTATTCTGCATCAGAGATGCCACTCTCCCCATATAAGCGGTTGTCCCAACTGGCTTTTTGTAACCAAGCTCTGAGACTGTTTTCACAAGAAACCTCGCAACCTATAAAGATTACAATC
Organism: Ambrosia artemisiifolia; assembly: GCA_032199755.1. NCBI lineage: Eukaryota > Viridiplantae > Streptophyta > Magnoliopsida > Asterales > Asteraceae > Ambrosia > Ambrosia artemisiifolia. The sequence goes on along the minus strand of CM063522.1, from coordinate 27,204,110 downwards.
AGCAAGCAGCACATAATAAAGATTAAAGTGTCCATCTATGCACTTAAAATCGGGTAACCAACAGTTGGATTCCTCATTGAAATTTTTTTCACATTCTTCATTCCCCATGCTTTATTAATTTGTTTATTTAGACGTTTAGTGACTTGTGAAAATCAACAGTTATCTTCGACAGTTTGTGCTTTACATATTGTTCCTTATCTTTATCACATTCAAATTAATAAGAATCATTCTAAAATGATGTATCTTATAAAGGCTTTTGTATTAGCAAATTATTATATACTATTCTGTTATATTGATTACTTATTGCACAACTAACATCACGGAACAACACCGCATCACATACCTGTAGCAGTAGAACAACATTGTCCCCTTCATATGTACAAGCAGGAATGTAAACTGCAAATAGTTCGGGAAGACCACTACTAACAAGGTAACCATGACCACCACATAGTTTTCTACATTCTTCAATTCCATCCTGAAAGACATACAGAAATCAACGATTTTAACCCTCTGTCTGAAATAGTGTTGAATAAAAAGAAAATTCTTGATGAATCACATTTTATCTAAATCTAACACATCTAATAATTAATAAACCTATACTACCAATCAAATACATAATATGTGTAATGTGTGTAATAAAGAATTAACCACTCACAGCTGTTGCCGTAGTTGTTATGGACTTCAACCCTGCAGTACATGCATGGGCCTCGGGCAATGTTGAAAAGTCATTAGCTGCTAATCTTTCCTTAACATCCATGTACAACCATTTTAACCACTCACCCACAAATCTGAAGGCATAAGCAGATGCCAACAAAGGGAAGAGTCTACTTTGCTGAGTTTTATAATCAATCACCTTGGGGAAAATAAACAAATAAAACATGAATCGCTTCATAAAAAAGAATAAACATTAAAAGATGACAAAAATATATTATTTTTGTGTATAAACCTGGGTCTCGGGCCCACCGTCACGTGAGCCAAATTGTCTACGAACAGCACTATATCTCGTAGCAATACAAACTGCACGAGATAATGCTTTGGAAGCATCAGCCACAATTGTTTGCCTCACATACACCATAGTTCCATAGATAAGTTGTCGAGGAACATTGGATTGCATGATTTTTCCTTCCTTTGTAACCTGGGTCACCCTGGGAGTAAATTAAAGAATAAAAAATCTCATATTAGATCAAAAGAGGGCAAAGAATTATAGTTATTTATAACTTGACCCCTTAGTAGTTAAATATTAAGAATAAGAAAACGTTTATCCAAATACTAAAAACCAATTATTGTGACTTCAAGTGACAATAGTTATGTAATTAAACTGGAGCCAACTACAAATCATCTGAAGATAAAAAAAAACATGAAGGTATATAGATCTGATAGTACCTCATCAACATTTGGTTCCTTGGGATGCGCACATGATCAAACCTTAAAACACCATTATCCATCGTATTATACGCCCCATTTCCAAACTTCATTCCAATATCACCAACAGTAATGCCAGGAAGAGGTGAGTGATCATCCAAGCTCCTTAGTTGGACAATAAATCCTAAGAACAGTAAACAATGGATAACTTTATTTTCCCACAAAAATGATGAAAAATTTAGACTGATGAGATCATCTAGGATATCAGGCAAAAGCATAATCCTAGTGGGTTTTTTTTATGTGTGTTTTGGAAGTAACTGATTTTGAATAATCAGAATCAGGTACACAAGTTAAATAAAAACGGTTGTATGAGACGGTGTTTGGATGTGCTTTTGTTTGAAGTTGTCATAATGTTTGACTGTTATGATAAATTGTGATTAATTAAAAAAAAATACTGATACAACTTGTGTTATGGGGACAAAGTCTCATAATTAGGTTGAAAAGGGGTTATTAGGTAGTATAAATCTACTAATAACAATCAATTTTGTTTGCAGCTTGTATGAAACTGAGTGATCAGCTAATTTGAAGCAGAATCTACTATTTCAAAAAATACTTGATACACTGATGGAAGCATTCCCCTGAAATATAAAACTCTAAAAGTATAAAAAAGAAATATGTACTAACCATGAACCCCGTGGAATTCACCACCTACTATGAGGCGAGCATAAACAAGAGCATGTGTTGACACTTTACCCAATCCACCAGGCCACCACTGTTAGACATCAAACACAAAATAAAAGAAAATGAGTGAAGAGACATAAATTTGAATATATACAAAAAAAAGGAACAAACTTGTTTCTTTTTGCAAATCTATCTCATGTTACATAAAAACTTACTTTGCTTGATGTTAGAGTAGGACTGTGAATGACAAATTCATCCGTTTGTGGATCAAATGTTGCGGTTGTTTCTAGACCTTGCACATTGGAGCCATGACCAAGTTCGGTTTGTGCATAACAGCCAATAATTTGCATCTTTTGAGCCAATGGCAACCATTTCTTTTTCTGTTCTTCAGTGCCTTGTCCTTCAATAGCCGGGATGAACATTCCCTAAGGAATCAAAGAATCCAACGGCAGGTGAACACCACTAACGCACCTCATAGCACAATCTGTTCTAACCATTGAAATAATACAACTTAAGAAGAAATATAGAAATTACCCAGTGAAGATCAGTGTAAGCAGGTTCATCGATATAAAGTCGCAACCATTTGGCCTCTTCTTCTGAGATTAACAAAAAGTGCATGCTTAAGTCAAACGTGACGAAAACACGTTTGTTTACATTAACATGGTAATATGGTATATTGATAACATTTTGTAAGCCTAAAGTGAAGATTACCGGTTAGACGATGATCAACAATCAGCTTCCATCCATGAGCAGCTTTTCTAAGAGTATTCTTGAGCAGCTCTTTCCTACCCATCATAGGCCTTGTAAACTTTTCAAAGGCCTACAAACAATAAGATGCAACATAAATACAGGGTTAGGATCAAATACACAGTGAAAGAAAAATAGGAAGTCATAGGAAGGGTATCAAACGGACTCCGATTGAACCCATTCAAACGGCATTGGAACCGTCTTATCGAACCCTAGGACGTTAGTTTTTAGGTCTTCGTTTTTTGAGGTTTTAGCTTGTAGTTTTTAGAATATGCTTAATATCATTGTGTCTTTTATGTACCACTGTGTCTTTTTTTTATTTTCATCATTGTGTCAGTTTTTCAATTCATTGTGTCTTTTTTCTTCGACATTGTGTTATATTTTTTGGCACTGTGTTATATTTTGTGGCTCATTGTGTCATATTTCATGATCTATTGTGTTTTTTGTATCCTTCTGACTCTTCTCATTTTTGTTACACCGTGTAGAATAACTTGACCGCATAAATAGATCCATACATATATACACAAACACACACACATAGGGGGAGGGAGGGAGAGAATATACAAACAAACATAAGACATCTAAAAGTTAAATTCTTACTGTCTTGTTCTTCGAAACTACGAACAAATGATTCTAAAGCACTCAATGCCCAAAGTAATAAGCGAATTAAACAAGCGACTTTTCATTCAAAGCAACATGAATCTAAAAAAATTGCATAAAGCCCTTATTCCAAAATTGCAATCAAACATAAATTTAAATCAAATTAAGACACATACAATATCATTAGTTAGCAATTAAACAAAAAACCCTATAATCCCTAAAAACAAACAGACCAAAACCCTAATTTCATCAACAGATCAACAAAATAGCAATAAAACATTAAAAAAAAGCAAAAAATTAAAGTGAGAATTATACGGGATCATTAGCCACAAGCTTAGCCATACGATCAGAGAGTTGAAAAGCTTGAGGAGAGCCAGCCCAAGCAACTTTCATGGCTTCCACATCGAACTGCGCCTTCTTCCTTTCATCACTCAAGTAATCAACTCCTTCCATCTTCAATTCAAAACCTACTAAACCAAATCACACAAGATTTTAAATTTATAAAACGATTATGCTTTTTTGTTAATTATCAATCTTGTTGTGAATAATTAATTACCAAAGAGAGGTGATAATTAATTATTAACAATGGGAAGAAAATGGAAGATACGATGAGTACAGAAAGGTAACAAATCGTTATTGTGAATCCCAATGCAATTATATCACAACAAGATTATGAGTGATGATAATGATGATGATGATGATGATAATGATGATAATTTATGTATATCTGTTGGTTTGATTTTATTGCCTGCCTAATATGCACATTAATTTCACGTGTGGGTTTGGTGGCCGGTGGGTCAAGCGTGGGTTACCTCAATTTAAGATGTTATTTTATAGAGAAAATTTCTCGAATAGTCCCTGTGGTTTGCTCAGATTTCACCTTTAGTCCCTAACTTTTGAAAATTACAGGTATAGTCCCGAAACAGTGACTTTGTTTAACTCGGATAGTCCCTGGAGCTAACTGACGTTAGATAATCCAGTTAAGTGGGTGTGAAATTACTAAAATACCCTTACTTTAATAAAAATAAAAAAATCAATTATATAATAAAATAGTGGGGCTCACACACTTCATCTTCCCCACCCCAATCACCTTCATCTTCCCCACCCTATCACCATCACCACCACCAACCACCACCACCACCCACCACCACCACCACCAACCTGCACCTCCCCCCTTCATTTTAAAACACGATATCAAGAGAGAGAGAGAGCAGAAGAGAGAGAGTCAGAGAGCAAGAGAGAGAGAGAGCAGAAGAGAGAGAGAGTCAGAGAGCAAGGAGAGAGAGAGCATCTCCTACCTTACAGATCTGAGACGAACAAGCTCCTGCATCCGTCACCTGCAAGGCAGACGCTGCTTCCTTATGTGTTACTTGTGATAACGATATCCATTCAGCTAACCCTCTCGCTCTGACTTCTTCTGAGTCGTAGGCGGAGCCGCTCACCTATCAGAAGGCGTGCTCGTTCACGTTCTCGTTCCAAATCAATTTCACCAAGGCGGTAACATTTTCTTATTTTCCTTAAAGTTTAAGTTGTATAAGTAGGAAGCCTTGTGCTTCATGATTCCAATTGTAATATTATAATCATAATTTGTTTCTTTACCTTATACAGGGGGCGGCCACCAGTTGGTAGGCGTGGGAGGTCCTAGAAATTGAATCTGGTTGTTGTAATTAGGATTGACTGAGATGAATCTGGTGGTGGTGGTGGTGGTGGTGGTGGTGGTGGTGGGATGGGGAAGATGAAGGTGATTGGGGTGGGGAAGATGAAGGATTGTGGGCCCCATAGACTTATTATATAATTGATTTTTTTATTTCTATTAAAGTAAGGGTATTTTAGTAATTTCACACCCACTTAACTGGATTATCTAACGTCAGTTAGCTCCAGGGACTATCCGAGTTAAACAAAGTCACTGTTTCGGGACTATACCTGTAATTTTCAAAAGTTAGGGACTAAAGGTGAAATCTGAGCAAACCACAGGGACTATTCGAGAAATTTTCTCTATTTTATATTTGTATTGGGCATGTTTGTTTAGTATTGGACCGTGGCTCGTTCTACAAAAAGGCAAGGCGGTAAGGTTAAAAACGGAAAGTGAGGACCGGAAATCGGATCGTGTAGTAACAGTGAAAGGTCATGCATCTGAATTGTAAAATCACGATCTTTGAAGTCTGACTATCTTCTATTGTATTCTTGCTCTAATTCTTTTTACAATCAAAATCGAGATCGAACAAAATCTTAGGTTTTTTAGTTAGTGACTTAGCTCATTCAAAATCGTCAATCTAAATTGTTGATCTGTGCATCTCTTGAAGGTAAATTGATAATCTATTAACTTTTACCACTTAGTTGTTGATTTTTGCAGCTTAGGAATCATACAAAAAAAAATATGATATAATGTGGATGATAACTTCATGTTTTTAATAAAATGCTAGGTCTTTATTGATATCCATACGTGATTAAAATTGAGATTGAAAATAAAAGTTATGATTAAAATTCGTTATGTTCATATTATCATATCATAGATACTTAGATTTTGATATTTATATTCTTCTTTCAACTTTATGATGTTTTGATGTCATGTACTCTTGGTTTTGTTTTATATCATTTATCTTTAGTGTTTATTAAATTAACTGATATGATTCTACATAATAATTGATTATTTTTTACAATCACAATTCACAATGTATTAAGAATTACATAAATATCCATTGTAGTCTCTAACTATGTTTAGCATCAGGTTTGTCAAAATTTCATATGTTAAGCTGACCCTGGTTAATCACGTAACACGTCAACTCCTTAAAATGAAAAAAATATTAGCAATACTATGCTCAAACTAGAAATAATAAAACGCCCGTTTTTATGATACATTTTAAAAAAATATTAACGTATGAAAAATTATGGTTGTTTAAAAATCGTGGGGGTGGTTGCCTTATGATGTGATGCCGAAAGGATCACATTTAGATAGTTTATTTTTGTTATTTTAATATATTTTGTGTGTGATTTTATCCAGAACCATGTACTTAACCGAAAATAAGGAAAGGCAAGTTTAATGTGCTAAAATAGCGAAGTTACAAGCTAAATCTTGAAGTATCACGCACACGGGTGAAACTGTTAAGGATTGATTCAATTTTGGAGGAAATAAATGGATTTTAAATAAAGATATTAAGTGATGATGTGAAAGAGGGCGAAAATACGAAGACGTTGCCGCGAAAGCAGAGTTATAACGAAGAAGTTATGAACAAAACAAGAAAACCAAAATCGCAGCGTCAGATCTGGCGTCGGCGACTCCAGATACTGGTTATTTAAGAAAAAATCAAAGTTTGGGAACCTTAACTCGTAACCAGTCGTCTTAGGGCGATTTGGGTGACCAAGTAACACATTTTGGAGGGTTTCCCACCATTCTAATCCACTCCATATCACACCAAATCATCAAGAACTCCATGGATTAAAGCTTGTTCATCCAAAACCATGCTCGATTAAGTAGCTCCCTTTACTTCCGGGTGAAGGTCGGTAAGTTTCTGGATTTTTAATGTGTTAATATGATTGTGTTCGTGACATTTACTGTAAGAGATAATTGTTGTGTTAATTGTCTTGATATTGGGTTGAACTTTGTGTTTGTTTATGTTATACTTGAGCCATAGAAATGAATTCCGTCAATGATGTTGGGTTGGATCTTGTGTGTTCTTGTATGCCTAAACCATAGAGATGAATTCTGTCATTTATGCTTTAGCACAATATATAGGATTCGGTGAACTAGATAATGAAGTGTACTTTCGGCCTTGTAGCCCGCTGTTGATGCATAAGGCTTGATTCTCTATTCTAGCATGTCTTGCAGTAGAAGCTTATCATATTAACCTTAGAAATCTAGTACTTACATGTCCGAACCCGTGAGTGATTGTTATCTTTATTATTGTTCTTAGTTTAAATATTATTGTTATCACTCAACCACTCCTATAAAATCAAGAAAAATTATAAACTAGCAAGCTTCATAACAAAGCTATATCTTCACAAGTGACTTTGACAAAAAACTAGTGCAACGCTAACCACATGTTCCTCGTGGAGACGACCTTACTTACCCTTACTAGTATTGGTATTTAATGTCACACCCCGCCAAAGGCGAAAACGCAGAGTGGGACGACTGTCATCAATGCAGTGCAGCGAAAAGATATAGCTACGACTTCAAGCATGTTGAACGCCTAACCCAAACTCGAGGTTCCACATATTCCAACCGTGCCATAATCAAAATGATACCTGAAAAACATGCTTAAAAGTGTCAACTAAAAAGTTGGTGAGTTCGTAGGTTTTGTTCACTCGATAAAACAGTTTGTTGCTCAAAAAGTTTTGTTGCTCAGAAAGTTTCGTTGTCTGCGTCCGCATAGAATATTGTTACCATGAGCACCATAACCAAACCACGACGTTCGTGTGCACCCCGCCCCAATGCCTTTTCGCGAGACATTGTAAAGTATGGATAATATGCATTCATATGTGTTAGCGCGACTAACAGTGAAAGGGGGTGTCAACCCAAATAGTACTATTCATATGATCCACGGCTTATTTCTAAGCTAATGGTTATGATTGTCCGGGGAATTTTTGTTGATCTGCGATAATTGTGGGTCTAACTCATGTAACGCGTATTGTTGTCATGTACATATGTGGGTTTGTAGCATGTTTCTCCTCTGAAGTTGTAAAACAGTAAAATAGTAAAAAGGGGCCACGAAACTCACCTTGTGTTCTTACGCGTAGACTAGCAAAGCAGAAAGATTGAAGTAACTATTGTCCCGACAAAAGTACCCTATAATGTCAACGACACCTTAAGTTGTGTGTATTTGTGGTTCACATACTAGTTGTTCACCCGACTTGTATGTCTTTATGTACATAACATCGTTTGTCCATTAAAAAAGATTTATGGTTTTAACTTGTAGTTCTTACAAATCCTTGTTAGATCCGTTTGTTTATAATTGTAATAATAATAATTAATCTCATCAAAACCGGGTTGACAAGTTATCATATGATACGTCATATTAACACATGTTAAGAATTCTTAAGAAAAGATAATAGAGGTTTAACACATGTCTTAGAACCCTAGTGTAAAAAGAAAAACATAGTTAACACCTGTTAGTTATTTCCAGCACTTGTTTCTTTAAACATCATGAAGTTGTATAAGCATAAGTTTGTAACTATCACATAATAAGATTGTAATCAACTAAGGCATGATTTGTTTTTACTTCCAAGTTATCGGTTTTAGTTGGTTAATGGTCAATTATAATGGACAAAAGAGTATGGGTCGGGTAGACATGAGGATCGATGGGTTAAAAATAAAACTAGATGTGTTGGTTAGTCGAGTAGGTACCTAGTTGATGCAAGTGTGTGACCGAACGATTGAACCTTCTAGCCTCCAATTGAGCTTCCAAATCTTGAGTCTTGAAGCTTGGAATAGAAAGATGGATGTGGTTTTGGTGGGTGGTGATCAACCAAGAACAAGAACAAGAGGAAAAGAGAGAAGTTTTGGTGTGTTGGTGTGAGGTTTTGAGTGATCCAAAGGGTCCTTTTTATAGTGTAATACATAGCAAGGGTATTCTTCGATTCCTATACTCCATGATAAGTACATACCTCTTCTTTAGTGAATGGTCTTGTCCGATTGATAGGTCGCCATCGATAATGAGTTGGCCGATTGTGTCTTACACCAAATCAAGTTATTTTTGGCAAGAATTAAGTCTAGGGAAGTGAGGCATGTTTGTTTAGGGCCTAATTGTATATAATAAGGGTAGGTCCATGCATGTTCTAATGAGACAAAGGAGAAACAAAGATGTGGATCTTGTGTAGTCATTATCATCGGCCGAAATATATGAGTCACAAAAGGGTATGGATCATTCCTTGGGAAGTGATGTGTCAACTTGTCCTTTGTCTAGTTTTGTATAAGTGTGTGTGTTATGCATGATTCTTTCCTTTTGGGCCGACTTGGTTAGGATATGATATGATATGTAGGGATAGTTGACTTGAGTGGGAGAATGGTTAGTTTTGGCCTCTTGCCTAATTAGATGTAAATGATTACCTCATTCATGATCACGTCATGTGTTAAGGTGATTGATTTGTCATGTAGCTTTCTTGAGGAACCTTCGGCCAATCCTAGTTGAGTTGGTGGTGATAGTGACTTGTCCTAAGGTGTTTTTGTCTCATTGCGTTGGATGTTGATGGCTCAAGACTCATAGTTGTCATTTATAGGACATGTGTGTATACATATGTCGTGTATGTGTTGTATGCACGGTTGTCACCTAGTTGTCTATGCTAAGTCTTTTTCATCTAGAAGGTATTAGTTGTCATGGAACAAGAATTGTGCACATGTTTAATGTTTACATGTGTGCATTCATGTATATATATATATATGTGTGTGTGTGTACTTAGTTTTGTCTTATCTAAAATATATATGTATATGTACACATGTATTTGCATAAAAAAATAATATACTTTTAGTCTCATAAAATATTATATGAAAATTCATACGCTTTTATTGATCCGTATGTTGGTCATGGTGTTTGGGTAGAGTTTATTTCCACATGGTTATTCAAACAATGATGCACACCGACATACTTATCCTAAGCACATAGTGAGGCAAACCAGTTAATTGTACGGACTCGACTAGTGGATTTGGCTAGTGTCATATTTAAGTTCTTTATAAATTGTTTTTTATCCGACTGAATGACAAACGATCACCTTAAACCAAAGGGAAACAATGTAACTATTATTTAAATAAGCAAGAACTTTTCAAAAAAATTTAAATAAGCAAGAATTGATTAAAGTTGGGGGAATTAATGTGTAATTAAGATGGAGTATTAAAGTGTAGAGTGTTTAAATGACTATTTTATCTTCATTTTAGAGTTGTACATTATGCAATTGAAAAAGTATTTCTTAACTTTTGGGTATCTTAAAATACATTTGTCTATACATTATCTATCTATATAATAATTGAGGTCACTTGGGTTGAATAACCCCTTCCTAGGATGTCCACATCATCCTCCAACTCAATACCCAAACCCATGGATCTCCAACTTAACCCGTGGACCCGTATATATATAGCTTATTATTTTTTTCCAACTTAACCCATCACACAAATATGGGTAAAACTCCCCATATTTGTCACACCCTCAAAATCCACTTGCGGAGTTTTACCGCGAGGCGCATGACAAACCAGGATCCAAGTCAACGATCACAATAAACAAGTCTAAATGAACATATGCAATTTCAAAAACATAGTTTAAAATTCCCAAATAACAGCGGAAGCTTATTCTCAAAACATAATCAAAAGTAATCCAAAATATTCAATGTTTGAAAACCATGCAACCCTAACTAGACGCCGTGCAGACGCGTGCGCCCTAGTCCCGTAGTGCTACCTTAGCGACCTGAGAAAACATGCAAGAGTTACGTCAGCACAAAAATGCTGGTGAGTTCACAGGTTTGTAAAATAGAGTACCAAGTTCAACCTGTCCATACTATATCAAATTGTAAACCAAAGTACGCTAGCTAGGCGTATGTTTTGTCACTACTACGATTGGAAAACCATTACTAACTCGCAAACCAGATGTTGTGCCCTAATAGTAAACATGTTCCTGTTTGAGACAATATGCACCCGCCCGGCCCTCCAAGCCGACGAGTGGGGTTGGTCATTCCCAATAGATCTATTCACATTTCCCCGTTGTGCTAACCCGCACATTCATGGTTTCCCCCGGGACTTCCAAAGATCGTATAGTAAACCATAGTAACCCATAGTATGACAGTTGTTACCAAAACATAAGTTTAACACATGTTTTCTCCCCCAAAAAGTGAAACCAGTTAAAAGTGGGGCCGTGAACTCACCTTAGGTTGCGTTACTTCGTATTATGAATAAAATCAGCAAGCTATGCTAGCCCCGTAAAGCGGCGACCTAACATATGACAGTTACAAGTACTTAGACTAATAACCCGTAGGTTAGTTAGTCCCTAGATGTCCAGACCATAACCAAGTTCGTTTGAAAACACTGTGACTGTTAAACTAACCATATGCACAAGACTCGACATCCCATTGGTGACCCGAGACTCCCCGTGTTATACTTGTACCCTCAAACACACAATCATGCAATCACACTTAACATACGTTAAAGTCCAACAAGTTCTAGCACATAGTTCAATTATCAGATAAATAAGTCCGAGCACATGTTACTAAGTTACTAGGTATGATACGGGGTTCCTAGCATGTTCCTAGGTGTCAAATCGGGTCTCGGAATGCTAAAATACACTTACAGCAGCAGTACAGGCGATTAGGAAAAGTCAACTAGCAATTACGTAGGTCAACAGGCAATTGTGAGGGCTAATCGCCTATACTATAGGCGATTAGGGTCATGTGGTATGCAAATCAGGAGTTATTAGGCGATTAGGGTCATAAGACATGCAATTCAGGACTTTACTAGCAATTAGGATCACAATTGCATGCAACGAAGGCAATTAGCCCCCAATCACCTATGCTATAGGCGATTAGGGTGCCTTTGCTGGCGATTAGCCTCCTAATCGCCTATAGCATAGGCGATTAGGGTTCATAATCGCCTTCAGCACATCTGTTCCGGTTTTTCGCGCGTTTAACACTCCAAATCACATCCAGAACGTGTGGAAACATCAAATATCAATCAAACAACCATATCAAACATGTTTCAATCAAAATCCTTCGTTTAACCTCGTTCTACCAACCCTGGATGCAACCATGTTTCCCAAACATAATACACGTAGCATGAAACATCACATTAACATGCATAACCGTAACCCTAATGAACAATTACTCAGATTTCATCAACATGCTATCATCATCAATCTGTAACTACCTTAATATTATGTTAACAATCCTTTTTGAATCACAATAATCCTATCTTTTTATTATAATTACACATACAACATGCATAATAGCTAGAATCCAATTAACAACGATTATTAACGAATTTCAGAAGACACAAACGTTTATAAACAGGTCTGGACCATTAGGGATTCAATAAAAACATTAATAAAGGTTGCATGAATGAAAACCACACCTTAGGTTTATGATAGATTGATGTAATAGGCTTGAAAACGTGTAGTTTGATCCAAAATCGTGTTCCAGAGGTTGTGTGTGTTGGGACGAGTTGTGGGACGGCTAGGGTTGTTATAATGAAGTTTAGGAGGTTAAGTATTGTATTTATAGTCGTTTTTAGTCGCCAGGTACGTTGCAGGCGATTATGCAGCTTTTGCAGGCGATTAGGGCTGCTAATCGCCTTCCCTATAGGCGATTAGCTCCCCTACTCGCCTAAAACCAATCCCAGTCGCCTACCATATGTAGCTAATCGCCTCCCTATAGGCGATTAGCCCTCCCTAATCGCCTATAGGGGTTGCTTCCGTGTATTTGGCGCGTTAAACCCCGTTTTAACATATGTTAACACATTTTCACATACCGACAAGTCACATAATGGTTGTAAACACATAATACTTGCAAGCAAACACATTCACACTCGTTCACCAATTCCCGGGACTCGAGACTTGTATGTTCCCTATGCTTTGACGATTTTACGAATCGTCACCCCTTGTACACTTGGTTAAGGACTGACATCTAATGATCCTCTAGACTGGCATCTAATGATCCTCTAGACTAAAATAACAGTTCCCGAACCATAACACGACTCAACTGACCCAGTTAAGTATAATATACGCGTGACTCGCTAAGGTAGACTTTAATCTAGACAACGTTGTTAACCTGAATTTGCCGGGTGTCACATCATCCCCACGTTAAAAGAATTTTTGTCCCGAAAATTGCACAAGTACCAAAAGGAATAACAAAAGAAACAGACAAAAGATAGAAACCAAGAGAGAGATTTACCCGAGTTGTCACATCATCCCCACGTTAAAAAGGAATCTCGCCCCGAGATTCATTAAGCTGCAGTGGTAACATATCTCGATTCGAACGCTTCCTTAGGAAAAAGATGAGGATACTTAGACTTCATCTGATCCTCCCGTTCCCAAGTGTACTCTGGTCCCCGGTTCAAGTTCCAGCGAACCTTAACAATGCGAATTTTGCTATGACGTAGGCTACGAATCTTGTAATCAAGAATCTCGACAGGTTCCTCCACAATCCGAAGACGATCATCAACCTTGATCTCTTCCAGTGGAACAATAAGGGACTCGTCAGCCAGACACTTCTTTAGGTTAGACACATGGAAGACATTATGTACGTTGCCGAGCTCCGTCGGTAAATCAAGACGATATGCCACTGGTCCAATCCGTTCCAGGATCGTAAATGGTCCGACATACCGAGGGTTAAGTTTGCCACGCTTCCCAAAGCGTATGATGCCCTTCCACGGTGAAACCTTCAGAAGCACTTTGTCATCAACTTGGAATTCCAATGGCTTGCGACGCTGATCGGCATATCTCTTTTACCGATCTCGTGCCGCTGCCAACCGGTTACGAATCTGTACGATCTTTTCCGAAGTTTCGTACACTAGCTCAGGCCCAGTGAGTTGACTCTCACCCACCTCAGCCCAATAAAGAGGGGACCTGCATTTCCGCCCGTACAGTGCTTCGAACGGAGCTGCCTTGATGCTTGTGTGGTAACTATTGTTGTAAGAGAATTCTACTAACGGTAGGTGAGCTTCCCAACCTTTGCCAAAATCGATCACACATGCCCCAAGCATGTCTTCTAAGGTTTGAATCGTGCGTTCACTCTGACCGTCAGTCTGTCGGTGATAAGCCGTACTCATGTCTAGCTGGGTACCCAAAGCCTTGTGCAAAGACTTCCAGAAGTGAGAAGTAAAGTAGGAGTCACGATCCGAAATAATAGAGACCGGCACCCCGTGCTTAGAAACAACTTCCTTCAGATAAAGACGAGCTAAACGATCCATGGTGTCGGTCTCCTTAATAGCGAGAAAATGGGCTGATTTCGTCAACCGATCAACAATCACCCATATCTTATCATTCCCGCTCGGTGACTTAGGTAGTTGCGTGACAAAATCCATTGTGATCCGTTCCCATTTCCACTCTGGAATTTCAGGTTGTTGCAAGAGACCCGACGGTTTCTGATATTCCACCTTGACCTTAGCACAGGTCAAGCATTTGCTTACGTATGAGGCTATATCCGACCTCATGTTTGGCCACCAGTAGAGCACCTTTAGGTCTTGGTACATCTTATCCGAACCAGGATGAATGGAGTACCGGGACTTGTGAGCCTCATCTAAGACAAGCTCCCGAAGTCCCCCGGATAAAGGAACCCATATGCGTTCTGCGAAGTAGTGCAGGCCATCAGGCCTTCGCTCGAGGTGCTTGTCGGCACCGTGCATAGTCTTAGCTTTAAGGTTTTCCTCCTTCAAAGCTTCTAACTGAGCAGAACGGAGTTGGTCAGGTAGAGAGGAATGAATGGTGAGCTGCAACGCCCGAACGCGACGAGGATTAATTGATTCCTTCCGGCTCAAGGCGTCTGCTACCACATTCGCCCTGCCAGGATGGTACTTAATGGCGCAATCATAGTCGTTCAGGAGTTCAACCCAACGACGCTGTCGTATGTTCAGATGTTGTTGGTCGAAAATATGTTGGGGACTCTTGTGATCGGTGTAGATGGTGCATTTGGTACCGTACAAGTAATGTCTCCAAATTTTCAACGCGAATACCACTGCACCCAACTCCAAGTCATGGGTGGTGTAGTTCCTCTCGTGCACCTTGAGTTGACGAGAAGCATACGCAATCACTTTCTCGCGTTGCATCAACACGCAACCGAGTCCATGAATAGAAGCATCACAGTAAATAACGAAATCGTCAGTGCCTTCAGGCAAGGACAGAATAGGAGCAGAACAAAGTTTAGACTTCAGTTTTTGGAATGCTGACTCTTGTGGTTCACCCCAGTCGAATTTTCTATCCTTCTGAGTAAGAGTAGTGAGGGGTTGAGCGATCTTCGAGAACCCCTTAATGAAACGACGATAGTAACCCGCAAGGCCTAGGAATTGCCGCACCTCAGTTGGCGTCTTTGGTGCTTCCCAGTCCTTGATCGCTTCGATCTTAGCTGGATCGACATGAATCCCTAGTTCATTAACCACATGTCCTAGGAATTGAACTTCGCGTAACCAAAAGTCACACTTTGAGAACTTAGCGTAAAGTTGTTCCCGTCGCAAAAGTTCCAAAACCAAACGCAGGTGCTCCTCGTGTTCGGCCTTGTTCTTGGAGTAAATCAGAATGTCATCAATAAACACGATGACGAACTTGTCAAGATATGGTTTGCAAACGCGGTTCATCAAATCCATGAAAACCGCCGGTGCGTTAGTGAGACCGAAAGGCATGACCAAAAACTCAAAATGGCCATAACGTGTACGAAAGGCAGTCTTTGCAACGTCAGCTTCCCTTACGCGTAACTGGTGATAACCGGACCTCAAATCAATCTTAGAGTAGTAGCTAGAACCCTGGAGTTGGTCGAATAGATCATCAATACGTGGAAGAGGATAACGGTTCTTGATGGTCACCTTGTTCAATTCTCTGTAATCCACACACAATCGAAAACTTCCATCCTTCTTCTTAACGGATAGAATCGGGGCTCCCCAAGGGGAAGAACTTGGTCTGATGAAACCCTTGTCCAAGAGTTCCTGCAACTGACTGGACAATTCCTGCATCTCGGGAGGTGCAAGACGGTAGGGGGCCCGAGCAATAGGAGCAGCGCCCGGTACAAGATCAATACCGAACTCAACCTGACGATGGGGAGGAAGACCAGATAAATCATCGGGAAAAACATCAGGGAACTCGCGCACAACAGGAATATCGTCGATCTTCTTCTCGTCAGTAGAGGAAACAGATAAAAGTGCCAAAACAGCCGAATAACCCTTCCGAAGATACTTAAGGGCTTTCATGCTGGAGATGAGACTTAGCGGAGCACCGCCCTTGATACCATATACAGAAAGAAATTCTCCATCAGGGAGAGGAATCCGAATAATCTTGTCGTAACAAACAATCTCAGCGCGATACAAAGACAACCAATCCATGCCTACAACAACGTCAAAACTACCCAAAGGTACAGGCATAAGGTCGATGGGGAAAGACAAACCCGACAACTCTAGTTGACACTCCCGAAGGATACAAGTCGCTTCAATCTTTTTACCGTCAACCAACTCAATTATATACTTAGCCTCTAATGGTACAGGTACTACATCTAGCAGTCGACTAACCTCCAGAGATATAAAACTTTTATCGGCACCGGAATCAAATAAAACACTAACAGAGCGATTATTGAGAAAGAACGTACCGGTAACTGTGTCAGGATCCTGTCTAGCCTCTGCGGCTCCAATGACGAAGGCACGTGCATTTCTGCCACCGCCCCCGTTGTTCCTGTTACCGTTTCTATCCCTCACATCCCCGCCCTGCTTCAGTTTCGGGCACTCCTTCTTTTAATGCCCAGCCTCCCCACAGTTATAGCAACCCTGTTTCCCCGTATTCCCTTGAGCAGTAGGAGCCGGGGTAGTAGTTGGGGCCTGGGTCGATGGAAGTGTCGCCCGACAGTCTCTAGCAAAATGCCCAAGTCGCTGGCAGCGATGGCAACGGTTACGGTCGCAATCCCCCTGATGATGACGCCCACATTTGTTGCACTTAGGTAACTTCCCCGCATAACCACCCGGTTTGGAACCAGAAGAAGAAGAACCCCCGCTATCAAACCTCTTACCCTGCTGAGTTGGTGCTGGCACAGATCCCTTCCCCTCATTATCCCATTTACGCTTGTTATTCTCCGGGGCCTTGACAGTCGAACCCTTAGAAGGCAAGATACCCTCATTCACCTTCAAATTTGTCATCCTGTGAGCCGATCGGACCACCTCTGAGTATGTAGGAAGATTTCCCGCAGCCACCAACCATGCGATCTCTGGTACTAGCCCCGAGATATAGTGTTCAATCCTCCTGTATTCTGGCACATGCAGATCAGGACACAGCACTGCCAACTCATTACGCCTTACCGTATACTTTTCAATCTCTGGCCCGGTCATCTTGAGGTTCCACACCTCATGCTCTAGCTTCTGAATTTCTTCCCTTGGACAGTACTCTCGCTTCAATAGTTGAACAAAATTTTCCCAAGGCATAGCATAAGCCTCTCCTATACCCATGTTCTGAGTGATATTGTTCCACCAGGTCAAAGCAACATCCTGGAATAACGCAGCAGCATACTTGACTCGATCCTCTGGGAGACAGTTACACATCA
The DNA here is from genome assembly GCA_032199755.1 of Ambrosia artemisiifolia. Classification (NCBI taxonomy): domain Eukaryota; kingdom Viridiplantae; phylum Streptophyta; class Magnoliopsida; order Asterales; family Asteraceae; genus Ambrosia; species Ambrosia artemisiifolia. The sequence continues at coordinate 27,186,524 of CM063522.1, read as the reverse complement.
GAAACACTGACTCCACCTTTTCTAGCCACCTGAGCAAGCTCACAGCACCCTCAGTGCCAGAGAATTCCTGGGGCTTACAGTCCCGAAACATCTTGTAGGTACACATAGGTGGGGGTGGGTTAACATGACCACCTGAAATGAAACACATAAGAAACCACGAAGGATGTAAACAAAGTTCACCAATGAGGCAAAAGTTGATAAGTCAACTTACCACCACCATTGTGCCCTAACTGAAAGGCAGCTTGCAGCAAGTTGTTCAGATCTTCTTGTGTTAGGTTTACACCTCCACGACCACCACCACCACCACGCCCACCAGCGCGGCCACCTCCACGTCCTCCTCGTACTCCAGACATGATTCTGACAAAAAGGACGAGAAAATTTAGTTTCACAGCTAATGATAACCACTAGCGTTCACAAGATCTAAGCCAGATCCAACCCAGGACTATCCATTCAAACTCAGAGCTCACTAGGGCTTTCATGCATTTCGGTTTATGATTTCGTGTGCCCCCGAAATGATAAACCGCTCTACATGGTCCTCCAAGTGTTCTCCTAGTTCAAAGTTCAAATCACCGGACATAGACTCTTAGCTATACATCGTAATGCTACGGTAGTTTATGGCAAGTGTTCTATTGGAGCATGAAAGGGAGATGTCCGAGCCTTGGACAAATCTCAAGAGTACACGATTTACCCCAATATACCACACTGCCTAGAAAGCAAGTAACCCGACATAAGAGAGAACGGATGATGTAACACAGGAAGGTCAGATGATTTAGAGACACCCCGACACGCCCATACGTAACCCACCATAATATTTAGTACTATGTGATCGTCTAGTGTGTGCGACTCGGCTATAGACTAGACTCTACATGCAGTCCTAGTTCACTATAACCATTGGCTCTGATACCAATCTGTCACACCCTTAAAATCCACTGTGAGCGAAAGATTTTGACTAAAAAACAGGATTATATGATCATACAAGTTGCAAAACCAGGTGCGGAAACCCTAGCTTTGAACAAACTGATATAAACTCAAATCAAAACACAATCAAAGTCATTTTCAAACGTTTTCATAGATTAACATATGCATAAACTTGATTACAATTGATTTTAGGTTAATCTAGAACACACACAGAACCTCTCAAACTATCCTGGAACCTCTCCTGAAAACACACACTACTAATGACTCTGTTAACATTACAAAAACACAAATCCTATTTATAGACTCTGCACATTCGCCCATTTCACCTGGTCGAATGTGGCCTTGTACTACATTCGCCCACATTCTGTGGTCGAATGTAATCTTCAGTCAGGTTCCAATCCAAGTTCGTCCAGCATAAACTACCTTCGCCCCTTTACCTTTCTTCCTTCGCCCAGAACATTCTTCATTCGCCCACATCAGCCTTCTAACACATGTTAATATCCAATCACTAGTCGCAAAACGCATCTACATCCACTTGCGGAGTTTAACCGTGAGGCGCATGACAAACCAGGATCCAAGTCAACGATCACAATAAACAAGTCTAAATGAACATATGCAATTTCAAAAACATAGTTTAAAATTCCCAAATAACAGCGGAAGCTTATTCTCAAAACATAATCAAAAGTAATCCAAAATATTCAATGTTTGAAAACCATGCAACCCTAACTAGACGCCGTGCAGATGCGTGTGCCCTAGTCCCGTAGTGCTACCTTAGCGACCTGAGAAAACATGCAAGAGTTACGTCAGCACAAAAATGCTGGTGAGTTCACAGGTTTGTAAAATAGAGTACCAAGTTCAACCTGTCCATACTATATCAAATTGTAAACCAAAGTACGCTAGCTAGGCGTATGTTTTGTCACTACTACGATTGGAAAACCATTACTAACTCGCAAACCAGATGTTATGCCCTAATAGTAAACCTGTTCCTGTTTGAGACAATATGCACCCGCCAGGCCCTCCAAGCCGACGAGTGGGGTTGGTCATTCCCAATAGATCTATTCACATTTCCCCGTTGTGCTAACCCGCACATTCATGGTTTCCCCCGGGACTTCCAAAGATCGTATAGTAAACCATAGTAACCCATAGTATGACAGTTGTTACCAAAACATAAGTTTAACACATGTTTTCTCCCCCAAAAAGTGAAACCAGTTAAAAGTGGGGCCGTGAACTCACCTTAGGTTGCGTTACTTCGTATTATGAATAAAATCAGCAAGCTATGCTAGCCCCGTAAAGCGGCGACCTAACATATGACAGTTACAAGTACTTAGACTAATAACCCGTAGGTTAGTTAGTCCCTAGATGTCCAGACCATAACCAAGTTCGTTTGAAAACACTGTGACTGTTAAACTAACCATATGCACAAGACTCGACATCCCATTGGTGACCCGAGACTCCCCGTGTTATACTTGTACCCTCAAACACACAATCATGCAATCACACTTAACATACGTTAAAGTCCAACAAGTTCTAGCACATAGTTCAATTATCACATAAATAAGTCAGAGCAAATGTTACTAAGTTATTAGGTATGATACGGGGTTCCTAGCATGTTCCTAGGTGTCAAATCGGGTCTCGGAATGCTAAAATACACTTACAGCAGCAGTACAGGCGATTAGGAAAAGTCAACTAGCAATTACGTAGGTCAACAGGAAATTGTGAGGGCTAATCGCCTATACTATAGGCGATTAGGGTCATGTGGTATGCAAATCAGGAGTTATTAGGCGATTAGGGTCATAAGACATGCAATTCAGGACTTTACTAGCAATTAGGATCACAATTGCATGCAACGAAGGCAATTAGCCCCCAATCACCTATGCTATAGGCGATTAGGGTGCCTTTGCAGGCGATTAGCCTCCTAATCGCCTATAGCATAGGCGATTAGGGTTCATAATCGCCTTCAGCACATCTGTTCCGGTTTTTCGCGCGTTTAACACTCCAAATCACATCCAGAACGTGTGGAAACATCAAATATCAATCAAACAACCATATCAAACATGTTTCAATCAAAATCCTTTGTTTAACCTCGTTCTACCAACCCTGGATGCAACCATGTTTCCCAAACATAATACACGTAGCATGAAACATCACATTAACATGCATAACCGTAACCCTAATGAACAATTATTCAGATTTCATCAACATGCTATCATCATCAATCTGTAACTACCTTAATATTATGTTAACAATCCTTTTTGAATCACAATAATCCTATCTTTTCATTATAATTACACATACAACATGTATAATAGCTAGAATCCAATTAACAACGATTATTAACGAATTTCAGAAGACACAAACGTTTATAAACAGGTCTGGACCATTAGGGATTCAATAAAAACGTTAATAAAGGTTGCATGAATGAAAACCACACCTTAGGTTTATGATAGATTGATAGGCTTGAAAACGTGTAGTTTGATCCAAAATCGTGTTCCAGAGGTTGTGTGTGTGTGTTGGGACGAGTTGTGGGACGGCTAGGGTTGTTATAATGAAGTTTAGGAGGTTAAGTGTTGTATTTATAGTCGTTTTTAGTCGCCAGGTACGTTGCAGGCGATTATGCAGCTTTTGCAGGCGATTAGGGCTGCTAATCGCCTTACCTATAGGCGATTAGCCCCCCTACTCGCCTAAAACCAGTCCCAGTCGCCTACCATATGTAGCTAATCGCCTCCCTATAGGCGATTAGCCCTCCCTAATCGCCTATAGGGGTTGGTTCCGTGTATTTGGCGCGTTAAACCCCGTTTTAACATATGTTAACACATTTTCACATACCGACAAGTCACATAATGATTGTAAACACATAATACTTGCAAGCAAACACATTCACACTCGTTCACCAATTCCTGGGACTCGAGACTTGTATGTTCCCTATGCTTTGACGATTCTACGAATCGTCACCCCTTGTACACTTGGTTAAGGACTGACATCTAATGATCCTCTAGACTGGCATCTAATGATCCTCTAGACTAAAATAACAGTTCCCGAACCATAACATGACTCAACTGACCCAGTTAAGTATAATATACGCGTGACTCGCTAAGGTAGACTTTAATCTAGACAACGTTGTTAACCTGAATTTGTCGGGTGTCACAATATTAGCGCTGCTGCTGCCTACATTCTATTTGACTATGCTTTTATTCTGCATCCATTCATTCGATTTCAACAGGTATGTTCTTCATCATTGCCATTCCTTTTCATATTTTCATTTCAGTGTTTTAGGTTTTTTCTCACCGAATCGTTTACAAATCGGTTGCGAAATTAGGGTTTTGACTTAAAGAACGGCTGTATATTTTCAAGATCTGTTTTTAAAGTGTTGTTATTGTAAATCCGATTATAATTCACTTTTTAATCATTAGCATACATATAAATCCATTTCCTTCAACCACTTTGTGTTTAGGGTTTCATTGTAATCCATTATTTTTTATTTTGTGGTTATGTCAAACTATTTATATATGTTTTTGTTATTGATAAACTTTCTGTTTATTGGATATATTATTGATAAGCTTTCAATTTATTGGATACGGCATTTTAAACTGTTTATATATGATTTGTTGATTGAAATGCTACGCTAATCAAGTTTGTGTGTTTGCTTTGTTGATGTTAGGGTTATTCGTAACTTTGTTCCTTTATGTTTGTAAATTCTGTTCTATGTCAAATTTGTGTTCATTGAAATGTTATGTATCAATTGATTGTTGAATTTCTTTGTTTGTGGTAGGGTTAACCCATCAAATCTTAGGGTTTCTTCTAAAATTCTATAGTTTCTCACATAGCTTATTGTGGATTTTTTTTGTTGATAATTTTTGTGTCAGGGAAAGCCTAAAAATTAGGTATAACGATTATGTTATGTCATTGAAGGATTTGTCATATGACAGGGATTATTAACCAACATGGATTGGCATCAACTCAAGATAAAGCTCCTAAACAAATTTATAAGGTTAATATTGTAAAAATATGGTAAACATTCATGAGTTAATGTCTGCACTAATTCAATTTTTATCTCCTTTCAGATCTAAGATGATTATGTGTTTAATCCTTTCACTTGTGCGCTTTCTATGTTCTACTATGACATCCTTTTGACCAAAGCTGATGAATTGACTTTAAGACACTTCATTTGTTGATCTTTGGACAGTCGTGTGCTACCAGAGGTTCATGACCCTACTGCAGGTTGGAATGTGTTTTTTATTTGTTTACATTTATTTTAGGGAGGAAGAGGCACAAGGCCCATGTAGCCTGCAGTGCACCAATCACATCGCGTCATGTCATTTCAACCCCAAACTAGCCTAAAGTAACCTAAACACCGGAAACACCAAGCCCAAAGTATCCTGGAACCAAGGAAGCCACCATTTTACCATAACACAAATCACACACACCCCATGATGTGGTCCCCATCCAAAACCCCCACTTTTTCTTCTTCTTACCTCGGCTTCTCTCTCTTCTCTCTTCGATTTCCACAAGCCTCAAAAAGTAGTCGTTTGAACAAGCCCAAGGGGGCGGAACCGTGTAGCCTCGCTGCTAAAGTAGCCCCATCACCCAAGCCGAGGGTGCCCCGCCCCACCTTATACTTTGCTAATTCTCTTAATTCTTCAAGGCATGGACTTTTTTTCTTGGTTTACAAGGTTGCAATTTAGATGTTTTAAAGAAACTTAGGAAATGTGCAGCATTTTAATTTTAACACCCATAGTAAAAATTTTCTCATTCTTTCCATTGCAAAACAAAATCCCAACTCTTGTCAACCATGAGCTCATCTCAGGCAGCCGCATCGTCTCCAATTAAAGAGGAAGAAACCATTGACGATCTTTCCTAATTTCGTCTGTCTATCTTCCATCCTCCTCACTAATGTGTGTCGGCTCTCCCCCTGATTCTGTATCTACATAAACGATTTAGACAACAGAGCAATGATGCGAAAATATGATTGGATTTTCCGTTCCTTTGTGAAGCTGGTCAGGCATAGAGCATCGCCTATCGAAAATGTTGATATTTTACTTGATTGTTTATTCTTTATATCCTTTTAGTTTGAATTGTTTTTCTTTTTTATTTATTTTTGTATTTGATTTATGGGTGCATGCTATTAATATGAAGTTCCCCTAATTTTAGCACTTTAGCCCTAATTTAATATGTGTATGCTACTAATATAAATAAGTTTTTTTGTATTCTGATTTTTTCATAGAATTTGATCCATTAGGTATGATGTACTGTGCAGATTGATTAAGGATGTTACTAAATTGATGAATTTTAGGGTTCGTGTGAGTTTTTTTTGATTGAACAGTTTCGTATTTTCGTTATGTAGCACGAGTGGGATATTGTCCAAATTAATGGAGACGGCCTCATCAATTTAGATTGTGAACTAGATGTGTGATTTTAGGTTTCCATTTTAGTTTAAGTCACATGTTTTTTTATAAACATGAAGCTTATTTTGTTTGTGATCTAATCTCATTGCTTATTTATAGGTTTAAGAGGCCAGAGCCAGACTGTTTCAGATTATCAAAGGACACGATGGACGGGTGAGTACATCTTCCAAGGAAGCTATAGAGTAGTTCTTGAAGGGGCTGATGTTATTAATTTCTCATGGAGCGAGATTTTTTCGTTGTTACATGTTCAACTCATCCAAAGACGATTGGAGATGGGCAATAGACAAGTCAGACATGTTTTCGGTTAAATCTGTCAGGTGTGGGTTGGTAAATGAAAATCAAACTACTCTAACAAACTCGGTCCATCTTATGTGGTTTAAGTGGGTACCAAAGAAGGTGTTTTGCTTTTTATGGAGACTGTTGCTAAACCATTCCTTAAGAGGAATCAGACTTGATTCTATAGTTTGTTAAGTTTGCAACAACATTTGAAAGTAATTATCTGACTTTTAACTAAATTATAAAACTCTTTAATATTTCTAAATGAATGCAAAAGGCGAAATGCATTTTTACTATTAAAAAATCTTTGATGAATCTAATTTATTGTTAATCAATCTCTAATACGGACCTCATAAGCCACCTTTGTAACTTTTCATATCCATTATTACAAATTTCAATTGCTACCGTTAAAAATTAATTCTAACGGGTTTAAATAATGGCTTAAAATTCACATGATTTAAAATTCGAAATGCATTTGGATTATTAATAAATCTTTGTTGAATTGCGTTTTATCGTTATCAAATTATTTTCATACCAAGTTAAAAAAGGCTTTGATAATGAACACCCCAACACCCCCAAATTATTATTGGGACATCCCATCCTTCTCTCTCTCTATATATACATATGTATGATACATAGGCGGGAATGTACCAATATTAACATCCTTAAACAATGGCATAGAACACGTGGTTTACTTTTCGTCTTAATGCACGCACAAAGATGAGATTTTGATATTTTGCTTCATCGTACGTTTTTAATCATCTTATGTTTTAAAGTATTAATCAACTCCGATAAACTTATTTCTTTATATTTAGATATTATGTGACCTGTTCACCTGTTGTTCTCAATGGTCTAAAGTTACTAGTGATGCGAAACCACATAGTGGTTTTGAAAGTTGGTGTTCCCGTATTGTTACTCAGAAACATCGATCAGAAAAGTGGATTGTGTATCTGAACAATACCAAGTTAAAATAGGGAACGTGTAATAGAAGCTAAAATAATTTCAGGCAGTAATATTGGAATGCGAACATTTATCCTAAGAATTAGTCTGTCTCATTCTGATAAGAAAATTCCTTTTAAATTTAAGAGAAGACAATTCCCCCTTGTGAATGTTTCGCAATGATTATAAACAAAAGTCAAGAACAGTCCCTATCAAGAGTTGGACTGTATTTGAAATATCCTGTGTTTTCACATGGATAGTTGTATGTTGTGTTATCAAGAGTCGAAATGGACTAAAGATACTAATATTGGACAAAGATGGTAGAGTTACTAACCAAACAATAAATATTGTGTACAAAGAAATATTTGGAGGTTTATGAATAACCTATTGAGATGTTAAGTTACCTTATTTTTTTATTTAAGATTTATCAATGTTTCTTAAAACGTTTTAACAATGGAATTTGTTTTTATTATTATTGTTTATGTTTTGGTAAAATATATTTAGTCCTTTTGAATATTCATGTTCATTTGGCTTACATTATAATAACAACCTTATTATTCATTTGATTTCAGTCTTAGTTTATAAATTTTATCAAATCAACTTTAGTTGGTATCCATTATTGTGTTGCATTCTTATTTCAGAATGACATGCAACCAACATCCATGTCAATTTGATTACTTAACATTCAATACATAAAACAACTTGCATACTACAATATTGATTATGAGGTTTAACAACTACGGATTATGTTTAAGAGGTTTTAAAATGATTAATAGTTTCAGTAACGGTTGACCCAGGAAGTTATTATGCTCAACTATAATGCGTTTGTAGTGTTGTGCTTTAAATGTTTAATGCAAATTTATACATTTAATAAAGAAGTAACATGGGTTGAGGTACGTAACCCGTTACTAGGGTGTCTATACAGGCTCCAAGTAATTTCATAAATCTTGCGCCGCATGTTTTAGACTATCATCATTTATCGATTATAAGATTTGGAATTCGGGGAATCAAAACCTTAAATCAAATCAAACGTGTATTACATAAACATGTTTTCTATTTTGAATTGTTTTTGTATTTATCTTCCTGAAATGTTAATGATTGATTCGGTTTTTCCTTCACTATAAAACATAGACGCCAATCATTTTTTTTTGTATTTTTTGTTAAACTATATTTATTTACTTAGAATTTTCATTTTCATTTGCATACCATTTAACTAGAATATGAGTGCATCTTCATTACATTATTTGTTTTTTAATAACGTCAAATCAAACATTGCATAATTCATATCATTTTTTGTGTAACATTAAACTTTTTAATGATATTTTCTAAGTAACCTAAATTCATAGGAATTTGTAATACGTAATTTAAACTTGTATATTAAAATCTTTATAAAATAACTTTCTTATTTGTCACTGCCTACATACCTCCAAATGTATATTTCCATCTTTGATTAATATGTTTTATGTGGCTCTTTTTGTAGCGTATGAAGAAGATTTGGGCTGTTAATAATGGTTTGAACAGGAAGAAGAACCTAAAAGTTATTGAATGTGATGGTGGAAGTTGGGAAGTAGCTGTTGGTGTCGAGCAGTCTAATGGAAATGATCGTTACTTAATTAAAGGGATGATGTCTGTTGTTGCTGCTATGGAACTAAATTCTGGCGACGAGATGCATTTCCTGTTTTTCAAGAACAAAGGTGTTTTGAAGTTGTCTACTGTTGTTAGGGTTGGTGGTAATTAGGTTTGTTTGTTGGTGGGTCTTTTTTGGTTCTTGGACAATAGTTGTTGGTTAAGTTTTCAAGATGATGAATTGTTAGAAGTTAACTACTTATGCATGATTACTGGTAATGTAGTATCTTGTGCTTTTTTTTTGTATTTACTATTTTGTTAAATTGATGGAGGTCAATTCTTTGACTATATGTCTTTGAGTTTGATTGTGCTAATTTTAAGCGTTGTTGACCAATTCACGTCAATTACAATCCTTCCATTTTTTATAATTCAAAGACTTTCCTTTAATGAATTGTCATGAAATGATATTCTTTTAAACATATACGACTTTTCTTTAAACATTTATTTAAATCTATTTAACAATTTATAATCTAAATATAATCCGAAGATAGGAGTGTACATTTATTTTCCTACACTTTTAATATTCTTTTAATAATAAATATAATTTAAATCTATTGAACAGTTTCCTAAAATATATAATGTATTCAAGATAATTTTCAATGCTATTACTAATATTACGACCTTAATTTTATTATTATTGACCCAATCTGAGTAAAAACTTTTTACGTTTTTGTTAATTTGATGGAAGTCAATTCTTTGACTTTATGTCTTTGAGTTTGATTGTGCTAATTTTAACCGTTGTTGACAAATTCACGTCAATTACCAATCCTTCCATTTTTTATAATTCAAATATATAAATAAATATTCCTACTCGATCACGCCAATCGAGGCACAATATTTCCGAATTTGCATAATTGTTCAGACACATCAATACTATATAAACCTTAAAAAATAATAAAATCATTTAATCGTCATACCAATTTTAACAACGAAATTAAATGATAATATAAATTTTCAAAATGTTACTTTCTGTTAAAGAATTATATTACTTCAATCACAACTAATAATGATTACTAAAGATGTCAATAATAATTTGTATATAATGGGTAAGGCAATTTGAGACGCAGATGATTTTAATGTCATTTATTTGAATGATTGATTATGATTTTGATGTTATTTATTAAAATTTTTAATCTTATTTATTGATGTTACTAATATTACGAATTTCATTTTAACATTGTTGACCGACTTTCATTTTGATATTACGACTTTCCTTTAATCAATTGTCACTAAACGTTAATCATCATCTTGATATTAATAAGTGTGCTAATTTTAAGATGTCAATAATAATTTGTATATAATGGGTAAGGCAATTTCACACGCGGATTATTTTAATGTCATTGATTTGAATGATTGATTATGGTTTTGATGTTATTTATTAAGATTTTTAATTGTTAAGTTCTATATTTACACAATTAAATAATGACGTTTTTAGGAGGCATTTTGTAACATGTCAAAAGTTGTCTAAAGTGTGTGTACAATGGGTCCTTTTGGCTACATGTTGAAATGGGTCTGGGGTTGATTCTTTTGGTGTCTATTTTTTAATAAAATATAGGAAATTTGTATTACAACATATGACATTGGACCCATTTTCTTATTAGTTGTTTTTTTGCTATGTAATCGGTTTGAACCATTAGAGAGATAATATGTAAAATTTAAGCTACCCATTCAAGTAAGTGAGCTAAGAATTGTTTCTTGATTTACTTATCACCGTATCCATATCTTTACAACAACTGTATTTTATGTAGAACACAAATATGGAATACAATGGTGGAGGTTTTCATAAATTATTGAAAATGAGTTGCACTCCGAGGATCATGATGGCAATGATAACAACTTCGAATGTGAAAAATCAGCTATCAATGAGCAAGACTTGGAAGATTTTGATTGAAGTAATGAAAATGGAACATTGCTTGAAGTTCGTTAAGCCCCAACTAAATGATAAGTGTTTTATGCTTAAGCTTAGTTATGATTAGAATATAGATATTACCCAAATGATGTAATGTGTGATATTGGTTGAAGTTCGTTAAGCCCCAACTAAATGATAAGTGTTCTATGCTTAAGCTTAGTTATGATTAGAATATAGATATTACCCAAATGATGTAATGTGTGATATTGTGATAGTATGCTATGTAGTTTGCAGTTGTCAAATTAAACTTTACTTACTCGATATATCCATTTCGTAACATTAAACTGTTAGATGACATTTTGTGTTTAACATCAAAATTCATACATATTGCATTATCAAACATTTAGTAACCAAAACAAATTACATAATACAATTCTTATTTTCCTACTTTTTTTCATTTTACTTTTGGGTGAACCGTGGGCCCCCACGGGACTCTAACCTAGTATATAGTATAGATAACCAATATAACATAGGACACATGTCATTCATATTATTTTTTGGTTTTCCTTCCTTTTTTTTCTACTTAATTATGGATAATATATCTATAAATCTATATCTATAATCTATAAATCTATAATCTATCTATAAATATATATAAAAGAATTGATGTTTGCTGACGTGTCATTCAATGGTGACATCAACTCTCCCTTGAATGTACCACGTGGCATAATGAGGTTAAAGAATTTTTTTTTTAATTTTTCGTTTTTTAATCATTAACAAATATAAAACCCTAACTTATCTTTTTTCCTCCTCATTCCTTTCTTCCTCAAAACCCTAGCCCCCATCTCCTCATTCTTATTCTCGCCTCTCTCACTCTATCTATCTCTCTCTCTATCTAACCCTAAAACACTTTAGAATTTATAATGATTTTTGGTAGTCTTATTCTTATTTTGGATTTTTGGTAGTTCTTATTCTTACTTTCGATTGTTTGACCGGTTATCTTTTTCTTCTTCGGGCATCATGATTAATATTATGATGGAATATGATTTCTTTGATTGTTGCGGATGGGATTGTTATGGTGGGAAGAGTAAGATGGATTGAGTTATGATTTGCATCTGATCTTGCTGCAGCAGGCATCCAAACTAATACTAACAGAACAGTAATTTTTTAAACTTTTTCTTGGAGATGATATAAAGTTCAGAGTTTGAAATTGGTCAGCCTGGTCAATCTGACGTGCCCTCAGTTGCAGCGGTAAATTTAATGCTTATTTTTTTAAGTTATATTAAAAAATGTTGCATAACTTATTCTGTGTTCTTTGTCTCTGCCGGTTGTTAGTTCACATCACTGGCCATTGATATCATGCCACATAGCTTCTGTTTGTACTTAGTCACCAAAACTTGAGATGGTTGACTCTCTGTTTAAAAAGGTTTCTGACAATCTGGATGAAGGCATAATGAAGTGGGTTTTCTTTATTGTTTTATATAAATTTTTCAATTAGACATGGAAGAAAGCATTTTTAATTTTTAATTCAGTGAATGTATGATCTTTCTTAATTGTAAGGTTACGTGATTTGAACATGTTAAGGGTTTGATTGGAAGTTTACTCATTACTTTAACCAAAATATGTTTTGACCCGTTATGCAAGCCACCTGACTCACTCTCATCTTGATACCTTATTAGACAGCTTTATTAATTTCTTATCGGCTTGACTTTTAGTTTTCTTATGCAAAACACATAATTTTTAAATAATCTCAATGGTTTGGTAAAATCAACGGAAGTTTTTAACTTTCATGCCGAATAAGAAACATTCTCAACCCCGGGACGTTCCCGGGGTAATCAGCTCGTATATATATGATAAAATAAGACTTTGATGACATGACATTCATTGGTGGCCTCCCCCCCTTTCTTGAATGTGCCACGTGACATCATGTGGTGCATTCTTTTTATTTTTTTTTTAATTTTTCGTTTTTTATTCTTCTAACCTGAATCATCCCCTTTAAAAGATCCCATCCCAAGCGCTAAATATCCCTCCCTTCCTCTGTTCCACCTTAGAAAGAAGGTGTTTATGTTAATTTGGATTAACACTGCTTTTAGTAGCAGAAGGCGGCGAGATTCGATAAGAGAAACGTTGATGCCTAGGGGTATTGCTTCCTATAGTAATTCTTCTTTATACATTGCTTACTTTTCTCGGGGCCGATCACCTTTTTTTCTCTAAAAATAGTTGAATTTTTGTAGGTGAAAAGCTACTTCAGCTTGAGAAGGAAAGGGTATTATCGCCCGTTTCATGATCAGTCATATGTTTATGCTTTTTTTTTTCTTTTTCTTTTTTTTTTTCCTTCCTCTTTTTTAATCTTCATATGTTTATGCTTCTTTTTGGTTTATTTTGATTGGCAAAGTGTCTGATCATGACAACGATATTTATTATCAATAGACTTTGCAAATAAGATAAAAGTCACAAAACACATGTAATAAACAAAAACGAAAGGGTCACGGTTATTTTCATCTTTTTTTTGTTGATGTTTTTTTATCCTTAACTTCTCATTAGTCACCAAACTCACTAATAATATTCAATCCTTCCAGTAATTAATAATTACACACATCTTTCAAGACCCTAATTTCCCGGTCCTGATTAAAAATCGCTAATATTTTTTTCCTGGGTTTCATACAGTTCACTGGTTATTTTGGTGAAGAATTATAGACAGGGACCCATGTGTGTATCTTTCTCCTTCTTCCTCATGGCAATGGCTTCCCATATTCCCACATTTGGCAAGGTTATATTTTCAACATATTTGGAGTTAATTAATTTAGTGCTTTGTAGCTAACGATCAACCTATTTCTATATTCGTAATGATGTCGATTTTTTTCCCGAATAAAACAGCCATAGATGATGAATCATATCGTGTGCAGGAAGAAGGAGAAAGGACGAGACCAAAACCACCCCTATAAAGTCATCGAAGTTACTCATCCACTTAAAAACCTTGGCATTCGCTGTTTTCCATCTATAAGCATCCTTACACTTTTATAATATTATGATGTTTCAATTTTATCATTTACTATCTAAATATGTTATTATGTCTAAACTTGGCTAGATGAGATATTATTATTATTTGTTTAGTTACGCTGGTTTGGAATCTAGATTTTTTTTTGTGAGGGTTTGAATAAGTTCAATTAGCATTGATAGAATAGAGAAGAGAACTCTGGTTAGGTGTTTTTTGGTTATGGATATTGAAAATCATTATGCAATGTTGTTCTAATCTGGTTTTTGAATTGGTTTTGAATTTTATTGAATTATTGTTGAATTATTATTGCAACTTAAGTGATTGTTTAGTTGATTAGGTTTTATGTTAGGTTAGGTTAGGTTAGGTTTAAGGTTATATGAGTGATTAGAATGCCATAAACATGCAGTGACTAAATACGAGGGATTAGAGAGATATGATAAGTGTTTGAACTATTGCAACTTAGTTAGTGATTGTTTAGTTGATTAGGTTATAGGTGAGGGAATATGGGAGTGGTTAGAATGCTATAAACATGCAATTATTGAATGTGAAAGATTAGAGAGATATGAATCATGTGACAAGTTTTTGAACTGTTGCAACTTACTTAATTAAGTGATTGTTTAGTCGATTAGGTTTTAGGTTAGGAATTATAGGAGTGATTAGGAGTCTATAAACATGCAGTGATTGAATGTAAGAGATTAGAAAGGTGTGATAAGTTTTTGAGTGGTTGCAACTTGCAACTTAAGTGATTGTTTAGTTGATTAGGTTAGGAATTATAGGAGTCATTAGAATGTGAGAGATTGGAGAGATGTGATGAGTTTTCGAATAGTTGCAGCTTACTTAAGTGATTGTTTAGATGATTAGTTATTAGGTTTTAGGTTAGGGAATATAGGAGTTATCACTAATTTGAATACTATGGACATGCAATGATTGAGTGTGAGGGATTGGAGAGATGTGATTATGTTTATGTAGTTTGAGACTTTGAGTAGATTTTTGCCAACAATAAGTTTGAATTCAATTGTATTGATGTTAAAGAACTATAAGTAAATGACTATTGGTAATTGATAAGTTGAATTTTGGTTCATGATGTTTGAGTTAGAAGTTTTTATAGTTTATTGGTTGTTGGTTGTTGAGGGTTTATAGTATGCGTAGAAAAGT
Source organism: Ambrosia artemisiifolia (assembly GCA_032199755.1). NCBI lineage: Eukaryota > Viridiplantae > Streptophyta > Magnoliopsida > Asterales > Asteraceae > Ambrosia > Ambrosia artemisiifolia. The sequence continues at coordinate 27,171,361 of CM063522.1, read as the reverse complement.
ATTGCCAGCTATGGATGATTGTGAGTTTTAGAGTTTCTGTTAGATTTATTGAGATGGAAATAAAAATGAATACATTTGACGTCCTGAATTCTAATATTTGCTATATTTGAATTAAAATATGTCTATTCGTTTGAATGGAGAGAGAGATACAAAGTGAAATTTTAATTTAACTAAGATTGATTATGTTTAAGTTATTTACTCTTTTCATTCGTTTACTAATATTATGTGGAGGTATAAAATTGAGTGAATTGGATAGGCTGGGTAACAGGTTAAAATGATAATTTTTTATATTGCTCGGGTTGACATAAGAATTTCAATAAAGTTATTTATTAGGTTTTACGCATTAAATAAAAGGACACTTTAGAATTTTGCTTATTATTTATCAGTCAATAGAATACTTAAGGTAAAATGCCACATAAATGTAATCAAGTTCGGGAAGTGTTCTAATTAAGTCATCAAAACTTTTTTTGTCCCTCTAAAATAACTAAACTTTAATGTTATGTTCTAATAGTGTGTAATTACCCGGTAATCAGGTCATTATATTTTTCTCCTATTTTTTTAATTTCTTTTAAAGGCTTTGCGGATATTATTCAAAGTAAAAAAAAATAACTAACTTTTCTTCTTCACATCCCTAATCAGTCATCGTCTCCAAGACCCCATAACCATGGCATCTATGATTTTGGGGAACGCCACCGCATTTTCATCGCAAATCGCAACTGTCGTAGGCGATCTCGCCGCACCAACCACTATCCCGTTGCACCAACGATGGTGTATGAAAAGATTGCATGAAAACCGAGATCTGGAGTGGTAGTAAAAGCCTAGTTCAGATGGTTTTCAATTCGAAAGATTGTGGTCTTCTGCCATGGTTTTGTGGGGTGATTTGCTAAAAAAATAATAATAAGGAAATGGCTCTGTTTAATGAATAAAGCAAGAATTAGGTTTGTGACTTTTTGTGGATTTGATGAATATAAAGGGGTTTGATAAATAATTGTTTTCTAACAGAAGAAAAACGAAATGGGTTGTTGGTTTCATGAATCAGAAAAATAATGAAAAATTGTTATTTAACAGAAAAACTATTTTCGTAATTATTTTAATAAAATATTTGATTTTCTAATTTAACCTTTTTAATTAAAAAAGCCATGTCACTATTTTATTTATCCACGCAGGCATTAAAAAATAAAAAATAAAAATGTTACCTTACACATCACCAGGGTAACTTGATAACCTATTAATTACGCAAGATCAGAACAACACATGAAACTTGAGTTACTTTTAAGAGACAAAAAAAGTTTGAGTGATTTTAGTAGAACACATTGAAAACTTAGTTACTATTCTACAAAGTTACCCCAATACTTAATGGTGTGATAGTTGAGAAGTTACATTCAAATGTATCCAAATATGATTGTGTAGAGGTTGACATGAAGTAAATGAACTCTTATTTTTGTTTTTCATATCTCTACCTTCTTTATTTTGTAAGTTCTGTTGATAAATGACAAAGAGTGTTGCATTGCATGAATGTCCTGTGTTTGAATGTTGATCCGTATGACTGACTTTACGTTTGGTATGTTTTCTTCTTTTATCATTTTTATTAAGTCATATTAGATTTTTCAACTCCGGAACTTTCCGTGATAATCAGCTAGTAAGCTAATATTTATTAATGCGTTATTATGTTTTTTGATTAATATTGATTTAAATAAGTTTTTAGTCCTAAGCCATAAAGATTATGACACGGGTCTTATAAAATCAGTGATGAGCTTAGTCGTTGGTTGTGTACAATCTGCCTTTGTTGAAATGTATGTTTATTTTGGATCATCCCTTAAGGCTGACCGGTGTAGAATAGAGCCCCTAGGGGCTTCATTGTGTCGCATTCATGCCACGTATGCGACACGTCAAAAAGGTGCATTATTCCCGTCTATCAATAATTACAAGGAAATAGAATAACACACATTTAATTAAAGAAAGGAAAAAAAAATGATTGGTTGGATGAAAGGGGCCCCACCAGACCACCACATTCACGCCACGTATGCGACACGTCAAAAGGGGGGCTTTATTCCCCTCTTCCAAAAACTATCGAGAAATAGAATAACACACCTTTAATTAAAAAAAGGGAAAAAAAGAAAAGGAAAAAAAATTAATTGGTTGGATGAAAGGTGGCCACCAGACCACCACATTCACGCCCATTATTCTGTTCATAATTGTTAAATCCCCCCCCCCCCCCCCCCCCCCCCCCCCCCTCAATGGCGCCCAAGAAATAAGAGATGATCGCCATTTTGTGAAGAAAAGTTAGGGCGAAGACGATAACACCCTTGCACCAGGTAGCCTAATGGTAAATGAAATTGTGTTCGGTGGAAAAAAAAGTAAAATAAAAGAATAAATGTTTTATTTCATTTTTTTTTATTTCAAAAATGAATGAATCTGTGTAAATGACTCAAATAAATTCCTCCAAAGAAAAGATTTCCAGTTATTTTCTATTTCTCTTCCAAACCGTAAAAGAAAAAAAAATAATGGGCGAGAGTGGGAGAAGAATTGATGTTTGGAAGCTGATGTCGTACAATGATGAGCTGCTTGAGTTATTGAAAAACGGAAAAGGCCTCAACCATTTCCTTCAACAATCCGACGCACTCCGTTCCCTTTGCCGCTCTGATCATGTCGCCGCCCTTCACACTTCTATTCAAGGTACTATTAATTAATATTATTATTATTATTATTACTACTAATTTATACCCGGGAGCGTCCCGAGGTTGAAAAATCTAATGATAGAATAAAACCCTAAATGACATAAAAACAAATAATAAAATATGTGTTAATAGATGATTAAAAACAAAGTTCATTATCTTTTTCAAAAACCAAGAAATCTCCAATTTGTAAATTCAAAATTTGAAAAACCTTATTCCACCCATCAATGAAATAGTATCCATTCAACATCTTATGAGCACGGACTAACCATTCATAAGCACCACCAAAACGAATGATAAATGGATTATCGAACACATTTTTCTTAAAGTGATGTCTAGCATAGTCATACGACAACGACTGCATATATAAATGAGAAATATTAAAACACAACTAAGTACGAAGTTAAAATATAAAATATGACAAATTAATCATTATAATTATACTAGTGGGTAACCCGTGCATTGCGGCGGAGTTGACAATACGCGGTAGGAAAATGATATGTATCAGACATAAGTATTTTGCATGTATTATAAGTGAGTCTCTTTTCGCCTTTCGAGGAGATAGCATGTCCTTCTTCACTCGCAATATTGCTAATGCAAAAAGAAGATCACTAAAGTGAACTTCAAATGCATGGCTAAAAGAGTTAGATTTTATGATTGTAAACAAACACAAAATATTTCCATGAATAATATTTCTTTTTGGAGTATTAAAAATATACATTTGAGTAAAATATGGATAAGTTATGGGGAATTTGAGCAAGTTATTCCCTTTTGAACTCATTCGGGTAAAACTGTAAAAATACTACTTGTAAATGTAACCTCTAAATATAACAATGTCAATAAATTAAATTAAAAAATATATAACACTCAAAACTCAAAGCATGTAGATAGGTTTCACTGTTTTAGCCCTACATTATCATAAGGATAAAAAAAATTATTTTGCTTTCTGTTTAACTACCTAAAATTTGAGGGACCTTATAGATAATGAGAGAATCAAAAGCATCAACATCGCTAACATTTTGTTTGCCTTGTTTGCCATCATTTGGAGTCATGTTTCAAGTGCTAGAACAAACAACTCATATTAACATATTTAAATCATAGGGTCAGGAGTAAAAGCAAGTTTATTGTAGTGAAAGAAGATGTGAACTAAACCGGACTTTTGTATAGTAACCTATAAATTTCGTGTGCTTCTCATTAATTTACATATAATTGATCCTAAGACATGTACATACAATAATTATTAACTAAGCATTTTTCAAGCGGGTTGGGAGTATAAATAAGGGTGTATCTTGTGAATTTTTGATAATTTAATGACATAAAGTTACCCCATAGAAAGATGTAATAATTCAATGTAGATACAAAAATGATGAAGGATAACTTGATTGTGAATTTTTGTTAATTTAATGAAATAAAGTTACCCCATGGGCATTTAGGAAAGAAAAGTGGTAAAATTTAGAAAATTGTAAAGAAACCCTTGGTATACCATCTTAACTTTGGTCAATTTGAACATATTTGCCCATGCCTCCTCCTTTATAATGTAGTATGGATATAAGATTTAACAGCTTTTTGTTGCAGGAGTTACAAACCAAAAGTGGAATGTGTTCGACACCTCTTGACCTATTTCATTCTTTAAAACCTTCTGATTAAAACGTTCTTCAATTAACTCATATATTAGCAAATCTTCCTTAATTTGTAGATCAGTAACAACTTTATTCCAATCGTTAGCTATGAAGTATGGATGATAATTTCCTACAACTTCGACAAACCAAATCCTTTGCTCTTTATGCAACTGACAGTAACATGGCGGGAGATGCTGTATCATTTAATAGATATTGTTAACTCTTTATAAATTCCTAAATACAATTAAAATAATAGTTACAGTGTCATCTACGAATTTATATTTTACCAGAATATTTAGTAACAGCCCTTGATTTTGCATCCTATTTACGGAAATGCCATTGTAAGTGCATAATAAAAATCCTTTGATTTAGTGATATTTACGAAAATGCCATTAGCTTTAATATTTTTGTTATCTCTGCTTCTTCACCTCTATTAAAAAGACCGGTGACCACCACATTCGTCGTCTGCCGCTACCACCATCACACGGAAGCACCGTCACGCTATTTCAGCTGCAGCCGCCGATCACCGCACCATCACCACGCCGACTTATGACCTTTTTATGCCCTTCTCTCCACCTCTCTGTTGTCCTCTCGGAAGAATCTTCCTACACCTCTCTTTCTATCTCTTGGGTACCTTCGTTTTCCGGTGACTTCGCGCCGCCGCTGGCGGCGGCGGGCAAAATACTAGTTATCAACAAAATACACCATATATATGAACAAATCAACAAAATTATCACGCTAAATGAATAACACGAGGATTCAATTAATGTTAACATTTAAATACTTACAAACACCATTATCAATCGAATCCTTACATACACCATCTATACGAACAGATCAACAAAAACATAACCCACAATCACAACCTGTATGCAAAAAATATACAGAATATTATCTAAGCACACTATCTTTCATCAAGTTATAATAAGTAGTAGGTTATAAAATAATCTCTGATGATGTCTCGAGAGATTCAACATATGATCTTGGCACCTGCAAATATAGAACTGATTCATTAATATGTAGGTTAAATAAAAGATGGTCTATAACTTGGTTTTATGTTCCGTGAGGCGCTCCAAGGCATTTAGGTCCAAAAGCCGAGGCACGAGTCAAAAGCGTCATATACGCAAGGCTTTGCTCCATGTACAACCACAAATTACATCTCTCTCATCTCTTTTACTTATCAACCTTCTTATCAACTAAATAATTCAATGTCTCTTCATCCTTTTGGTCGTTTCTACATGTCATCCTCCTCCGGACCGAATTTTGATCCACATGCATAGAAAGTGTTGCCTCCAGTCGTGCCTCAGACTCTTTATAAAACCAAAAAGTCTAGAATTCTAGACGTTTAAATAATTGCAAAAAAGAAAAAGGAAAAAAATTCTCACAACAGAGTCGTTCGTGTTTATAGTCCCATTGTGTAAAATTGATGCCCTTGGAGTGGAACCTTCCCTTCCACTGATCCTTCTCTTACAGCTTATGGTGGTTGTGGAGGATCAACATAATTAACTTTAATTTAATTTGCATTCCTCCACTTTATTTCCACATTCCTTGTTAAACTGCTGCAAAAAGAGGTTTTTAAATTCAAACTTCCATTCATCAAGTAAAAATCTTGAACACACAAATACATAGATAAGTGAAGCAAGTCACGAATCAGCTCCAAATAAAATGTGTACACTGCTTTTCTTTCCCATTGTCCTTCCATAAGCATGTCACTCACATAGAAAACGTATTTGACAAAAGTTGAGATGGTTGTCGTAGCCAATATCATGTACCTGAAATGACAAATGTGATTAAACCATACACAATTAGAGCCGATGAAACTGGATTTCAAAGAAGCACAAAACAACAATGACTATGTCGTTTCACATATGAATAGCAGATCCAGGCAGTACATCCAAAATCATTATTATGGGCAACAATTTATCAAATACATACACCCAAAATAAATTATTGTTAGCTGTCCCACAACAATATGATATCATTCTTTCCTGATAAAATTAAATTGATAAAATCCCTTCAAAGCTAGATTAAGTAAATATTTTTATCAAAGAGACAAAAAATAACAATAAAAGGTGTAAGAATTAAATAACTTACTCAAATGAAAAAAAATAAAAATAAACAGAAGCTTGGCGCGTTTGTATCAAGTGCATTACCGAGTTATACAAAAAAAGACAGTCTACAAGATGAAGGAATCCCATAAAAGAAATAATCCAAAAATGAGACAACTTTGATACAGTTGGAGTTGTTTCAATGTACTCAACTCTCTTTCGAGCCAACCAATGTAAAGATTTGACGAGTAAAAGAGCAGTAACCATAGCAAGATTCGTAACAGAAAATCCTGGCAGAATATAGTTATCGACAAGACGAACGAAACAGTGGATGAGCAAAATGCGGGTACCAGTAAAATTCAAGTCAATTTTGATACCAATTCAAAATTTTGACAGCAAAATAATTGTATAAAACTCGTACCCATATGTTTTATATTTAAAGATTCAAGAGATTTCCCCAAGCAACCATTATCAATTTGCTACAAATTTGAAGTAAAACAAACAATATTAAACTAAAATCAATCAACAAATATCACTTATAAACATGAAAACAAACACAATTCTGATGTTTACTTGGGACATCCAATATGTGTGAATTCAGCCAAAGTTCATAGGTTTTTTACACCCACTTTAATAACTGAAATCTCCTAAATTATTACCCAGAAAAATATATTATTACTGAATTATTATCTTTGTAATCATATTTGGCACTATGTATTTATTATAAAAGAATACGCAAAAAGTGTTTTGGCTAAACCTAACTCACACAAAAATACCTTGACCTGTTACCCAACACACCCATATCGATCCAACTCAAGGCTTACCTCTGTGTATATCTCCAAGGAGTCTTGAGAGACAGGATGATGTGTGTAAGTCACAAAGGCATAATCAGCTCTAATATATTCTTAAATTAAAATACCAATGCATAGTTTATCATAGTTAGTGAAGATTCAAACTTAATAACTTTAACATACATGAATCCAATTTAATTCAATAAAGTTTCAATCTTTTCACTATAAAGGTTAATCAAAAGCTAAAAGGAATCATTTAAACGAAAGATTAACAAAATTGAGCAAATGGGTATTGTAGAAATTGTTACCTGGTGTGAATTAGCTACAAAATCTTGAAGAAAGTAACATAAAAGGAAGGATTCTTGAAACCCTAGAAAGTATGGAGGAGGAAAAGAGGGGGAGGGGGAAATAATATTAATAAATTTGTTATATATGTTTTATAGTTGTTTTGCGTTCAACGTATCTGGGCCACTATCCATTGGCAGACAGATTTGAGACTTGGAGAGGATTTTTGTTGACAACATTGGTGGTGGTTTCATCGATCAGAAAATTAGGGGGGGGGGGGGGTGAGGGGAGTTTTTAGGGTTTGAGATTGGGGAAAAAGTTTCATGTTGTATGATGAGGTTTTTTGTTTTTAATCTCTAATCACATTTTTTTAATTCCTTAGTGCTATATGACACTTTCAATTGAGAGAATGACTATATAAGTGCCATGCAAGATTTAGCCATTTGAAATATATAGAATATAGATATAGATATAGATTAACCCCTTCACTTCTCTAACAATATAAAGTTTATATTGTAAACACTGATTCATTCCATTCCTATCCTATCCTGTTTTCACCTAATCAGATTACTAATCGTTCGGTTTTAGATCCCCTAGCTTATCGCTCAACATTTATAAAACACAAAACCACAACCACCATTCCAATGCAAAACACCACAATCACACAAACACCAACGCCTTAGATCACCGTCTGTGCAGTGAAATGTTGTAAAATTGGCTTTTTAGGTAGTACATATAGGTTTTTTATTTGTTAAACCTTATTTATACAAATATTTTAGTTAGTGAATGCTAAAAACCTTTTAAATATATATAAAAAATTATATGATCAATTTGCGCTCCGTGTATGAAAAGAGCACCGCTTTTGCGCTTTGCGCCTTGGTTTTAGACCTTGTCGCCTCGGTGCACTTCTTGCTTTTAAAACCAAGGTCTCATCCACTAAACCCCAAAACAGCCACCATCGTCAATCCAAGAACATCACCACCACTTGCGTTACACACGTTCACCGAAACGAAGTTCATCTATTTCATTAATGGACCTACAAATTGAGGGGAGGAGGGGGACGATGGATTTGCAAACGTTAGGCGGTGATGTATGGCGATGGTTGTGATTTAGGTTGAAGGTGATGGTGGTGGTTTCCAGGAAGTGGTTTCCGGGAGTTGATGGTGGTTTACAGGAGGTGATGACGGTTGTATTTCGGGGGTTGATGATGGTGGTTTACAAGAGGTGATGATGGTGTGTTTAGGATTTGATGGTGGTTTACAGGAGGTGTTGGCGGTAGTTTTTTGGACATTGTGGTGGTGGTGGTGGTGTTTGGGACTTTGGGAAGGTGGTGATGGTGAAGAAAAATTGAAATAGAAGATAGTCACACATACATGTAGGTGTTGGTGAGGGGTGGTTGTATTCAAATAGAAGTGGGACCCACTTTACTTGGGGTAAAAGTGACATTTTACACTCACATAATGGAGCTAATAGACGGGCATTAGAGTCAGGGACCATCCAAGTTACAAAAAGTAAACATTGAGCACCATCCGCGTTAATTGGGGGCATTTGTGAAATCTTTGCTTACCACAGGGACCGTCCATGTAATTAACTCTTACGGTAAAATTGACATTTTTCTAACTAACCGGATATATATATATATATATATATATATATATATATATATATATTTGAATATGTTAAATTGTGTCACACCCTCAAATTTCCACTGCAGGGTTTATACCGCGAGGCGCATGACATACCAGGATCCCATAGCCATAAGTCATATGAACGAACTCTAAATGCCCAAACCATTTAGTTTGGTTTCAAAAATCAAGTTTTGTTAAGTTGCGGAAGCGTAAACCAAATTTAAACATTTTAAAACCATGCGCAAAACAACACGCCCAAATTAAAACCATATGAGAGAAAACATAAAAGCATGATATGTAATTTAGGTGTATTCCCAAGACCCCAAATGCAGTGAACCGTGCAGTGCTTCCTAATCGTGACACCAGAAGCTAACTACCTGCAAAAGCATGTACATAGTGGGTCAACAAACAATGTTGGTGAGTTCACAAAGTAAAGTAAACGAGTAAGCAACCCGTAGGTTTTACCAAAACCACGTAACAACGAGTATATGCGTAGGTCTCCAAGACCAATTAACAACAAGTAACAGCGTCGGCCTCCCAGACCACATAACAACAAGTAACAGCTAATTCACATGCCAGGGGTAGCTAACCCACTCATGACAACTGTTGGATCAGTGGTCTCTATTGTAGTTTATATTCAAGAACAGTTAGATTTATCAAAGTAGTTTGCACAGCGGAATAATAAGTGTTCTAAGTTAAAAACATCACTTTTAACAGGAGTTAAGACTCCCCCTTAATCAATGAACTAGGAAGTTAATGATGAGAATCAATAGTAGTAAATAAAGCAGTTAAAGCAAGATGATTCTCAAAGGTAAATGAAATAGATAATAAAGTAATTTGAAGGAAATAGTTCAAAATGACTCTTGATAGATATTCGTGAATGTGTGTGTCTAAAATAGTGGGAGTAACCCCTCTATTTATAGACGAAAGATTACATACTTATCAAGTAACAAAAGCTTCTAGATATTGTTTAGATAAAGCTACAACAGGCTGTAGCATCGAAACTTGAACAAAGACTTTAAACTAATTAATATAATACTAAACTGCTGAGATTAAGGGCAGTTAGAATCTTCTAATCAAAGTGCTAATGAGTCTTCAACAGTTCTTCAGATATTATGTCTGGTTTATCTTCAGAAATTCTGATGTATTTCACTCTTTAGAACTTCACATGTTATCTTCTTTCTTCAGCAGCTTCACAAAATACTAAGAGGATATAAGACAAAGGTTTATTCAGGCTTGTCAATCCTTTCTGACCTTACAAGCTCCCCATGGATTGATGAAGCCAAAACCTTTATCTATTATTATTTAGATCCTCTCTTCCTTGAGTTAAGAACTCTTTCAATTTCTTCAAGTACTTGATGTCTGAGTTCTCTAACTTCTTCTTCTGGAAGCAGTCCATGTTCTGGTTTTAATTCCTGAAGGATTAGTAGATCTTTGTCAGATAACCTTTCCAAATCAGTTAAGCTTTGAAGAGCTTTTGTTGAACAGTCTTGCTTTTCCAGAGCGATGGAATTGGACTTTCGGGGTGAAGTACCATCTTTTGATTGGAGATAAAGAGATGAAGAATCTGTCTATGTATGGTACTATCTGGAGGTTTGGATGTTGATCTGATTTTGGAGGTGTTTCTTTTTCAGCATGGATCAGATTGGATTTCCTTGGATTCTCAACTAGTACAGTACCAGGTTTATCACCTTTTCCAATGATCTTGTGATGTTCTGTGACTACCTTGGTCTGTTCTTTGTCTTTGATGGTCTGTGTCAGTTGATAAGTAAAGGTTGCAGGATCGCTGTCTTGAATTATCAGAGGCTTCTCATCAACAGAAAAATCATTTTGAACAATGACATTCTTTTCAAGTAAGAGCATTTTGAAGTCTGTCTTTCAGGTTTCCCCTGATTTTTTATTGGTAGCAGGCTGTGTGGATTTGTATCTTTCTGGATGTGCAATTTTGTCAGCCTTGAGCTTTTTGTATGTATCATAAAGTATATCTTCTTTCCACTTACATATCTGTTGTTTTGAACCATACCCATTATCTACCAATTCTTGAATAACCTGGGCTCTCTTCTCTTTTCTTTGTTTTTCTGTGGCAAGTCTTTCAGATACAAGTGTTGCCTGTTTTGTGAGTTCTTCAGTGGAGAGTCCCTTGAGAGTGTATTTCCTTGTCTTAGAATGTTTGCTGATAAAGTTCATCAGCTGTTGCCTTTTGTCTTCTTCTGATGCAAGGAGAAATTGCTCAGCCTTTCTCTCTTGTTCATCTAACTCTCTTAATTTCTTTTCATATTCTATTAGTTTATCATCATAGCTTAAATCTTCCCTTTCATTTATGCTTTCCAAAATTTTCTTTTCCTTTGCCTCTCTTTCTGCTTTTCTTTTCTCTTCTTCTGTTGGTTCCTTTACCTTTTCTTGATCTTCAATTATTATAGAAGAGGAGTTTAAGGGAACAGGCTTTGGAAATTTAGCAGTGTCTGTTTCTGTTGCAGCACTAGATGATTGATCTGGTTCAGTGCAGGAAATGTCAACTACTGAAGTGTTGAGCTGAGCAGTATCAACTACTGAAGGATTGTCTTCAGTACTTTTGGTATTGACTTCATCAGCAGCTTCACTAAGGCATTGGGCAGATTTTTCAGCTATTTTTCTAAGGCTTCTTTCTTGTTTTTCATACCAGTCAGCTCTTTCTTTCAGAGCATTTTCTTGTCTAGTCATGGCAGTTAATTTTTGAGAATCCTTGAGATGTTGTGCTTCTCTGGCAGCTCTTTTTGCGGCTTCAAGAGACACAACTTCTGGTTTCTTTGACATCTCCCCCTTTTTGGCTTCATCCACTTCAGGAAACCATGGAGGTGGAGGTGTTACACCAGATAGATGGGCTAATTGTCTTCTGTTGTCTTCCATCTTTCTCGACAATTCACCAAGCTTGTGATCAATTGCATTGTTTATCATCTCCAGTTGAGTTTTGTTCTTTAACTCCATAGTAGTTATAAATGTTTGAAGATGAGCAGAAATAAGCTGGTGTACCATCTGGTATAAAGGACCATCTGGGCTGCATAGTTGGTTCAGTTCTATGCTACTTGATGACCCAGAGAATTGGGTAGGCTTTTGTGATTGTGGAGGGTGAGTTTTTGGGTGATCCTCAGTGTGAACTGGGGATGCCACTTTTGGGGAATCAGGGTTTAAGTGGACTTCAACCTGTTCTTCTGTGACTGTCTCTTTGAGAACAGATACATTAGAGTCAGGACCTTCGCAGTCAGCCGTCAATTCATTTTGTTTTGTTTTGTTTTGTTTTTGATCCATCATCCAAATTAATGGAATCATCTGAATCACTGATATAGTCCTCAACGAGAACAGTATCAGTTGTCTCATGAGCTAGGCCCAACCTAGTTGTCTCATGAACCTCTTTTTCTTGGAAATGAGGATTTCCTACCTCAGGCACATGGCCTTCATCTGTAGTTGCCACATTTGAGGTGTTAGCTATGTACTACTGTCCTCTAATCCATCACTGGATGGTAAAAGAGTAGTAGAAGCCTCAAATATACCGAAGGTTTCTAAGTTTGGGCTTAGAGACCTTGGTCCCTCCTTATCTCTTGGGTTAGGGCTGACCACATTCTCATCAATGTCCATTGCTGTGGCTTCATCCCTTGTTTTATGTGGTGATTGGGGATTGACATTTTCTGATGAGTTGTTTTGTTTAAGCCCAGAGAGAATATTAGCAATCTCAAGGGCTGGAGAGGTTTCTTTTTCAGAAGTTAAAGGATCAGCAGTTGAGTTTTGTTCAGTAGGATCAGTTTGTTTGAAAGAAGTTTCAGAAGTTTTTGACTTTCTAAATCTCTTTCTATTATATAGAATAGATACGGGTGCTTTATCAGGCATTGGAGATGAATGAGACTGAGAGGAAGTTTCAGTCACATCCTTTAAAAGTGCAGATTGCACATTAGTATTTTCAGGTATCTCATCTTCCTGAATTGCTTTTCTTTTTGGGTTGGTGGGTTTGGATTTTTGTTGTTTGGGTTGTTTTGGCTTTTTGGATCTGGGTTTGGAGGATGTTGGTTCCTTAGGGACTGTGACATCTTCCCTTTGGTCATCCTCTGGCAAAAGTGCCGGTTTGTTATGCCTAGAGTACGCTTGTAAGGATAAAAGGGTTTAAAATAGTAGTTTCACCCACAAGCACCTCTTGTCCAAGTTCTTTAATAATATGTTGCATGATGAACCTTGGATACAAAAAAAATTTCTTTTTTATCATTTTGGTGATGCAACACCAACTCATTGAAAAAGAAAGCAGATGCCCTAAACTTTGACTCATTTATAATTGAGTGAAAAATTGGTTGCATGGTTGAGGACATCTGATCAGAAGATCCAGTTTTTGGACTTAAACACATGATAATATAATGAAACAAAAGTTTGTATTTTGCATCAAATTATCTCTTATAAATAGTAGCATGTGATAATGTACCTTGACAACAACATTCAGTTATGGTTGATTGAATTGTTCCACTGGGAATATGATCAGGCGCTTCAGCATCTTCAAGACCTAATGTGTCTCCCAGAGTTGCCGGTGTGATTATCAAATCTTTCCCTTTGATCTTCGTCTTCAAGGAAAGGACCTTACCATTTTCGGTAACAGTCTCAGCGTTTGCTCAAAACTCATTTAGAGTGTCAGTGTGGATTGGTGGGTCTATAGTGAACGTTGTGTAGAATTGTGATTTTACGATCAAATCAATGATTTCATCATATTGGGACCAGGCTTTGTCTTTCACGAAGTAGCCTCTTTGATTGTTTCCCTGTTTAAGAACTAAAGCCATTGTTTGTTGATGGAACAGTTTAATGATTCACAAAGGTTTTTGTTCTTGATAGAGAGAGAGAGAGAGAGAGAGAGAGAAGGAAGTTTCTGTTTTTGAAACAATAATAATGAAAAGAGGGGTTTTTAGAAGTTTAATAGACCTTTTAGGTTAAACTTCTGAGAAAGATAGGAAAAGACGGTTTTACCCTTTGTGTCTTAAACTTCTGATGCATGTTTGTTCATCAGGAGTTTCTTATTTTATTCTTCAGTAGTTTTGAACGTCTTATAAGATTTAACTTAAGAATACCCCTAAAATCAATACTTGATAATTCTATTAGTAGATTTTCTTTTCATAAATTTTCCCTTTACAAATATTTTGTTGAACAGTAGTTTTCTCTCTCCTTTTATTTGTCAACAGAGGTTTGATCTAAGATTAGTAAACAAGTAAGTGAAAATAAAATATGTACAGAAAAATGAAAACACTTACACAGTTTACTCAAAGTTTAGCATTCCAAGCATGGAAACTAACCTCTGAAATGTTGATGTGTCAAGGGGTTTAGTGAAGACATCAGCTATTTGATTAGCTGTTGTGACATGTTTCACTTCAATCTTGCCTTTTTCATAGCAGTCCCTGATGAAATGATATCTTATTTCTATATGTTTTGTCTTTGAAAACTGAACAGGGTTTTGGATGATGCTAATGGCAGATTTACTGTCTACTAAAAGTTGAGTCTTGGTCTCTTTGATTCCATAATCGAGAAGTTGATATTGGAGCCATTGTATTTGTGATGTGCAGCTTGCAGCAACAATGTATTCAGCTTCAGCTGTTGAAGTTGCCATAGATGTTTGTTTCTTTGATTGCCAGGACACCAGACAGTTTCCTAAGAATTGACAACCACCAGATTTTGATTTTCTTGCCTGCATAGTCACTATCTGAAAAAGCTGTTAACTTGGTATTGCCTGAGGCAGGATACCAAATTCCTAGTATCACACTTAGCGTTCGGGTTTTGTTCGGGTATTAATCGGATTTTAATTACGTGTTATTCGGACATTATAACAGCCTCTAATAACCCTTAAACATAGCCTAGTTTAAGTGTTGGTTGATTAGTTAGGCTCTTGTTAGGTGAAATTATAAGTTAGACGCGTACCGCGCACTTTATTTGTTACCGGAGATTCGTATGTGAAGTTTTCACTTATGGTTTTGGAGTTCCAAAACACATTATATTTTGTGAAAATACCTATTATTTTATATCCTGGGTGTCCGGGATCCTTTTCGTTTATTTAATTTTTACCTGGTAATCACCAACATCCGTTCCCGACAAGTTTATTCGCACGCGATTTCGTCGTGCTTCAACATTAAATATGTGCATCCTTATGCATCTTATGGGGAATTTGCTATTCTCTAAGGCTAAATTAATCCAATTAATTAAAATATGCACTAAAACCGTTAATTACATATACTAATTACGTACGGAATCACATCGATTTTTGCCGGATGTTACATTCTCCCCCCGTTAAGAGAATTCTGTCCCGGAATTCAATTCAAGCTATCCATTACAATAGTATCCTTGAACATGGTGGGGTGTTTGCGCTTCACGAGATCTCCTCTTTCCTAAGTGAACTCAAGTTCACGCAAGGTTCACGCTTAGCGCTCTAACAAACACAATATCATGATCCAGCTATGACTAAGCTCTTGGACATCCCAATTTGGCACATCTATCGGTTTCCCGAAATAGTAGAGCTTAACGTCAACCGGACTTCCGCCGGTCGAGGAATTGACAATGCTTGCTCAGGCCAGACTTGCGGGATTCATCAAGAGTCCCACTAAGCTCTTGTGATAGTTCGAGGTTAATCATCCCGAGACCAACTTTGATCGATATCTCCGTGCCACTGGAGTATCAAGAATTTGGCCTACTACAATCTCTAAGCTTGTTGACACCCTCTCGGAGTATGACTCTCAGTGAAAACCTATTACGAGTTCGAAGTTCTTAAGGCCTACGCCTTGTCCGTATGACTTCTTAATAGGTTCGCATCTTATCCAAGCAGTCTCTAATCTGCAAGATTTATTGGACATCTCTCGAATAACTCAAACCAGACTATGGTGGTGTTTGTTTTTCTTCCAGAAGCACTTCTGACCTCTTTTGTCTGCGCTGCGCAGACGCGGGCAGACGTTTGGTGCGGGAAGACTGTTTGTTTTTCGGAAGACATTTCACTCCAAAAGCTCTTCCTGACCTCTTCTTGGTGCAGACTTGGACCAAAGTCTTCTAAGGTCTTCTCATCTTCTCTTCTCCTCACCCACCACCACCACCCACTACCACCACCACCACCACCACCGTCACCCACCCACCACCACCACCACCACCGTCCATCACCACCACGGTCCACCACCACCCCCACCACCACCACGGTCCACCACCACCCACCACCGTCCACCACCACTACCACTACCACCACCCACCACCACCACGGTCCACCACCACCACCACCACCTACCACCTACCACCGTCCACCCACCACCACTACCACCGCCCACCACCCACCACCGTCCACCACCACCCACCATCACCACGGTCCACCACTACCCACCACCGTCCACCACCATGATCCACCACCACCACCTACCACCGTCCACCCACCACCACTACCACCACCGTCCACCACCACCCACCACCACCACCACCACCACCCACCACCACCACCACCGTCCACCACCACCACCCACCACTACCACCACCACCCACCACCCACCACCACCACCACCACGGTCCACCCACCACCACTACCACCACCTACCACCGTCCACCACCACCCACCACCACCACCACCACGATCCACCACCACCCACCACCACGGTCCACCCACTACCCACCACCACCACCGTCTACCACCAGACTGCTGTAAAAACTCAGTTTATTTAAATTTAAGTTTATTTCAGCAGCGTGCAGACGTTAACAAACAAACAGTCTTCTTCTTGCAGATTGCAGACATTTGGTCCACCTCTTCTCCTGCAGATGTCTGCAGATGTGGTCCACAGACTGCAGACCTTTTCCTACAGAAAAAACAAACAGCACCTATGTGTCTATCTCCGTCTGTCATTCGACGTACTAGAGATGTACACGTATGCCCTCCAAAGGGCTTTGAGCAGTACACCCCGAACGCTGGGATGATAATTCCTATCACATTGGAAATTCTGGTGATGAAGCACACGAATTCGATGTGCCACAGACATCAATCGTGTCAGCACGGAACAATTCCTTCAAGTACATTCAATTTGTCCGAGAATGACAAGCCATACTCATCTCAAATCGAGTATCCCAGGCTAGTGTACAAAGTTTGTCGAACTTGAGGCGGAGCGACTACTACAATCCGATATAATGGAAGTCGGCAATCCAGTGTCTAGCCACGACTCTCCAAGAGTATAGGTAGCTATCCATATGCCTCATCTCGGAGCTACAGATGAGTAAGGAATGAGAGGGTTTCCAAACAGCAATCAATCATCACCTAGGTCACATCCCAACCACGGGGTACCTCGGGTGGCATGGTAATGTTAAGCATGGGATTTTACTTCACCACATAATGGTCATAAAAGTCCCATTGGAAACCTCGTCGGGTATCCCATTTTATTTATCCTTTGGCTTGACTCACTTTACCGTATATTTACCTCCCCATTAAGATAAATATACTAGGTTCTTGTCGACCGAACAACTACATTCAAAATGGGACTTTATTTCCGTAGAATCCTCTAGGTACTGAATTGCTACCTCCCACCTGAGGAATTGTGGTTAATGGTACTAGGGCGCCTAGTAGGGACTGACGGGGGTCAAAAGTTTTTGCGTCGCTTTCACCCCTCAGTTCCCTGACCGTAAACAATGTATATACAATACCCGGGCCGTACGATTCCACAATCCGCGCGAATTAAAAGACGACTTAAACACAATTGACTAGAGGCTCACATCACCTCGTCATATTGGTCAACACGACAATGATGTATATGAATCATCACGATATGGTTGCCGCAACAAACAGGGGACGTTGTTTTGACAACATCTTGACACACTGGTCTCCACCGAAACGGTATACAGAGAACCGGTAGCCACCTAAAACAAGGCTATCCAGTACTTGTCCTGTTGTACGTTCCTTACGGGCACTGGTGTCCTATCGTCATTAGCAACCTAGTAAGTCAATTCTGAATAATACAGGCCACCCGTCCTCGAATTGACTATCAGATCTTATACAGAGATTTGAGTGAAAGGAGTCTTGAAACCGGAACCCTCACTCATGGAAGGTTCCATCCTTTCGGAATCTTTCGAGGTAAATGGTGAAATTGAGTCATAGATGATTGCATTTGGCATAGATTTCCCGTTTGGGACTTGACTACTTCATGCGCCAAAGTCATTACTTAAAACAACCAAACAACTGAGATCGCACCACAAGCAATAGTCTTGAGCCTTCACATAAGGCATCCCATTCAACGATTCGGATAGTCACACATATGGGTGGATTATGTAAGCTTTCAAGCTCATCTTGATTAGTCAGGTACTAAATGCGCTGACCTAGCAGCTCACATTACTATGGTGTCTCCAACAGTGTCTGTCAAAGACAAGGGATTTTGCTCTAACGCGAGCGATGCTACTTAAAGGATAACTGGGAACACCACTATCGACCCAAGCTCGAAAGGGTTCCACTATCCCAAGAATCTACGCAACGACACCAAGACAAGACAAACCCACCATCAGAGGAATAACAATATTAATCGGAGGGCCGAGACGATCAACCATCTCAACACGGTAGGGTAGCGCCTTTATAGAGTAGACAATGCTACACGCCCTTCTGGATTCAGGGTTTCATAAGACCTCCGAATCATGTACCAGGGACTCCCCCAATGCACATGCCTTAGGTGGGTCCACAATGGTATTTCCATAATCATCAGTATGACACGTCGGTATGTATGACGTCAAACAAATCCCCTAGGATGAGCAATAATGAATTGAGTCTTTTCAACTCTTACTAGTCCCAAGGTATGGAGCATAATATCGCTCACAATTACTCGATACCTACAGGTTCGAGATGTATCCGAAATCCCTTATCACAAAGACAGGCCTCGCCTCGTCATGTGTGAATCATGGGATTTCTTTCCGACATGATTCGAGTGTGGTTAGTTGACCAAAATGCACGTAAAAGGTTAAGGCTGGACACGGCGTCACTGATGCCTTAGATTTTGAAGATGTAACACTCATGAAATGCGTGAGCATATCAAGGGTCGATACATGATTCGGTCAATTACCCAGACAATCACGAGACTCAGAGGAATACATGGGCTAACACTCAGACTAGAGTGTCTTCGTATGACTTCTAGAAATGTCGGCTCTACATAATCAATGTCGGCTCTACACAATCAAACAAATAAAACAATGACAGCAGCGAGGGGTTTAGGTGATGTCTCTATCCCGAGGGAACCAAGAGTGAAGCAAACGACAAGTCATCACATCATCAAGGCAATCCAACAGCTGCAGCAATACGTCCACGGAGCAACATGACAGTAGAAACAACACGACAATGGCAGCAACACATCCACGAAGCACATCAACTAGGGGAACACTGCACAGGAGCAATACGGCGACAGAGAAGTATGACGACAAGGAAACACCGCAACAGGAACCGCATGACACAGAGAAACACGACAGCAAGGCTACACTACTGGAGGAGCAGCACAACAACAGGAATGCATCATCGACAATGCAACGCAATCACATGGATACGCAATCGGAAAAATAATGCCACTACAACCATGCACAATCGCTGGGGGTAACACTACAACATGAATTCATGACAGCCGGAGGACACCCAACCTCGCGAGTCCACTATACATAGCTATAAGAAGTTCCATTACGGTGAGCACGCATCCCGGTGCGTTTCAGCTCACTTATGGTGACTGAATCCTTATTCGTATCCTCAGCCACAATCCTATACTCCATAGGCTCATTAGTAGGAACGATTGGGTCACCAAGGGCATCCGCCATCATAACAGAAATGGGAACGATGGGTTCAACATAATTTAGCAGACTTATCAGGCCGATACTGTTCATAGAGAGAACGACCGTAGGCTTGGTATAAGTCAATCGAACGTTAGCAACAACAACATCGACAGACTCAACCGAGGCCTGAGAACCATCGGCAATATTAGGCTTGCCAAGAGCCCAAGGAATGATAACGAGGGGTTTAATGAAACCCTCAAAGAAAATGGGGTTAACAACAACGAATTCCATTGAGACACAGACATGGTTATAGTGGCTTGGCAAGGGTCATAGAGACGTCTACGTCAATGTTAGTAACCTCAGCAGGAGCTTCCATATCGACGGCAACACCTAACTCGACAAGAGCCAAAGAAAAATAACAACAACAACAACAACAGGCTCGACGGAAGCCTTAGACCCGTCGTAGTTATTAGAAGTGCGGCAAATAGTATCCATAGGACCTAGAAACTAACCAACATCTTCCCTAATTTCAAAGATAGTGGTCACCACGAGAATAGCCACAAGCAGAGGTAGAAGGATCATGATTTATCGAGACACCACGATAAAATGAAAACGATACAAACGCTGGCAAATCAGCCAAGTCATCCTTCTCATTAGGATACTCTTGCATGTTATTTTGGCCTTAGTACCGATAGTCATCAACTGAAATGGCTCTCCGCCACCCAAGCGGGGCCAGTGGACTTCCTTCCTGATAGGCCACGCAGTGAGAGTATCGTAATACGACAAGAGATTAGACAGGTCACATTGTCCATAACGACTGGATCTCGCAACCTTAGTTTATAAACCACCGTGACGAGGGGACACAACGTCTCAGTATCTATGGGGAATGATGGAAAACACTTTGCATCAATTGTCACCCCACATAGATAACTAGTCTCGTCGTCGTGACGAGGGTGACGAACGTTATTGCAACAAGAGCGATGGAATTGTCGTCCCATGGGTAAGTTTAATTTAACAGAATAACGTGACCACTTCCAGTAGTCCGTCATTTGATTTTCGAGGGGGATTTCAATGTCAGCAAAAAGTGTCTTGCGACATTTGACAATTACGGAACACACCCTTACGATTACGATTCCTGAAGCGTGGTTCCACTCCCCAGGATTTGTGACGGATTCAGGCACAGCACACCTATCGAACCTACGCTGGCGTTCACCGACTGAAAAGAGACTACCAATAATCCCCGAAAAACAAACAGGAGGTAGATAGGGGAGCCTTACGATGACCTTTGCACCTCAGGAAAGTAGTATGACATAAGTACCAATACGCTAAGCCCATCACAAATCATCTTCCAGAATACGATCCAGCGCTATTGCAAAGGGTGTTAATCCATACTTGAATACTCAATACATCGAGCAGTGGCTTCCTATGAGTTAATCGTATGCACTTCTGAGTGAGTCTATAGCCAAACGCTGACTGGGGCTTGCTGTTCCACTACATGGCGTCATCATAACACTGGCAAACGCTGTCGCGGTCGTGATTAGTGGCCGAAATTTTCGACATCATCGAAATTTAGCAAAGCCCTATGACTCGCGGATGTGCAATATGGCATGCTAATTTCGAAACCAGTCCACGACTGCATGGGGACAACCAATACTGTCGATCCAGACGAGGGCTATCGAGCCTTCCAGATAACAATGATCAAGCTTCCTAACTTAGCAACTTTGATTCTGTCCTCCAAAAGGAGAAGAAAAATACTCGACCCTTGAAGGCAACTTAGGCATGTGTTAGATCGAGAATGACTTATTCACAATAACAACACAGCAACACACGGGTCACGATTCTCATATCTGATCCACACAGGGTCCCGTTCTCAAAATGCACTGGTTCTGCAGGGACGCACCCTAGGTCTTCACTGGGTTCTGGGTATAACCTTCCACACATCGTACCCGTCATTTCTCGCTTTGATAGGACGTTTATTCTTCTACGTCCGCTCCTTTGGAAGAACTTTGTGGCGGGGGCATCCAACTCCTATACAAGAAGTTTTCGCCTCCTGTCCCTATCCGATATGAGGGTTTACGTCAGATTACTCACATGATTAGACGTTCGAGCTCTTTCGTGTTCGTACCTTAGAGGTAATATTGAAGAAAGCTCATTGGGTTTCCAAGGATGGAAATCAAGGGATATCGACAAGACCTCCCTTTTAACCCATTGGCCAATAAAAAACTAAGACTGAATCTAAAGAACAAGAACAAACAAGACAAGGATGATCACCAACCCCGGCCCTAGCGCCAACCAAGGTTACCGTGCACCCCAAACTATTATTAAGTGTGCACCCGTAATGATAATTTGCGTTTCCATGTAATCTTGTTGCCCGCTAGTTCCGAGCTTCCTGATCCAAAAACAAAGATTTCGTAACAAATGACTTGGAATAGTTTTGCCTCCACCTCATAAACAACACGGCGACATCCTTTTGTGCGATAGAGATTAGTCCCTCCGATCATCCCGTCTACAGGTAAGCGAGTGAGCTCCTTGTAGACTACAGCATCCTTCCCACTTGCTGGTACCGGTGATCGATGCAAGAGTGTGGACTAAGGTGAAGCGTGACACGACATCCTTACTGGCAAAATATCCGTACTACGTATATGTATTAACTAACCTTAGAAAACCGGATTCCTATACAACTTAAACATTCTTATCCGTATTTTCTAATACTTCATATATTGACACACATGGCTAGTCGGTCGGAATTTCCCCTTGTACATCCCATGTACAAATTTCTTTCTTTTCTAAAATACTTCGTTGTGTTTTAGTTTTGAAACCTTTGTTTTCGAGCCGAAACTGGTTATAGTCTAGATTTTACAAAATGCTAGTTCGCTATAACCTTGGCTCTGATACCATTCTGTCACACCACGCCAATGGCGGAAACACATGGCGCAACGCTCGAAAGTATATCAAAGTCAAGATTGACACAAACTATATTTAATTAGAAAAGATCAATTTATTAAGATGTCGAAACAGAGTATCACATTTCAAACATTACATAAAACAACGAACATTAAGTTTCAACGTGGGGTGTTTCCGTTTGTTCCAACCCGATGGTAACAATTGATGAAACCCCGACAAGTATCCGACATCCCAAATTCCACCGCACTAGCCTCATATCTAATCAGCACTTAGTTACCTGAAAGATATGTTTAAAAAGGAGACGTCAATATATAAAATATTGGTGAGTTCATAGGTTTTAGGTTCATAACAACATTTTTACACCCTGTGCGAAACCTGCACAATTTGTGGCGTTTGTAAGGAGTAGCTAGCTCCTACAAAACTACGATGATGAGCAATCCCTTGAGCCCATAACCAAACCAAGACTAATAAATATGCCCTGCGATCACAACTTGTTTCTCGGCAAATAACAACTTAGTTCAGAATACGTGCACCCCAGGCATACGCCGATGCATAATCGACGCTATCGATTAGGTGTGGGCCTTGTCAGGCACCAATAGTACTATCCAAATATTCCTTCGGTTTCATTTCCCTGAATTAATTATTACAGTAGTGAGGACTCAACCCCGAGTGGCGAACACACAACAAAACTCAAGTACTCATCATGCCACTCATCACATTTTAACCTTTGAAAACATTTCAACATGTGATAACTTTTGACAAACATATCTTTCCCCCAAGTAAAACAGTAAAGAGGGGCCGTGAAACTCACCTGAAGCACAACGTACAATCAAATAGTAGAGAATAGCAAGTCCGAGGTCAAGCACCTACGAACGTCCTAGTGCGTGTAAGTCACTAAGTCTATAGCGTGTGTTTTTCCGGCAAGTTGTACACCCAACTCCTAACACCACCATTTACATGTAATTCCCCGTTTATATTAAACATATGTCCTAGGTCCGTTGGTGATGGATTACCCTTGTTACAAGTTACACTTATATTTCCATTAATATTAATTAACTTGTTTAATATTGTTCTCGACTCGACTCACTCGACGTATAATTATTTTCCCATTAAATAATTACACTAAGATCTTGTCGATCGATACAATATTTTCAATACTCGACTCGACTCACTTTACCGTATATTTATTTTCCCATAAATATACTAGGATCTTGTCGATTCAACATAACGTTTTCCACACTCGACTCGACTCACTTTACCGTATATTTATTTTCCCATTAAATAAATATACTAGGATCTTGTCGATTCGATACAACATTTTTATTACTCAATTCGACTCACTTTACCGTATATTTACTTTCCCATTAAATAAATATACTAGGATCTCGTCGATTTGATAATATATTTTCATTGTCAAGTCCATATACTTGTTTTAAACGTTTAATCGTTAGATTATTTACGTTACTTTCTCCCACGAATAAATTTCCAACACTTAGGAAAGTGTTATGTATTTTTCACCCGAATTATATATTTTAAGTCCTTTAAAATATATGTTCTCATTTTCTCATTTGACGTAATAATACAAATACTGATTTGTCCGTTTTTACGTCTTAGTCTGTTAACACGTCCATATCCAATTACTTAACTTATATATATATATATATATATATATATAGGCTAAAGGTAAGGAGGAAACCCTCTAAAACGAAAAAACCCCCGGAAACCCAACTAGTGGTTCTCATTAATCCACATCATTAATCTTTGTTTAGGAGGGAAAGGGTAATTTAGTCATTTTGTTTATCCTTTGATTTGCCATGATTTGCCATTTCCTGACATAATTAGTACAAATGGTAATAAAGTCAAGTACTCTCTCTCTCACCTGATTATTATTACTTAACCCTTTTCACCATTAATAATCTATACTCTCTCACTCTTTCATTAACTTCGTTTGAATCTTCTTGTTGCCTCATTAAGTGATTCATTCGATGGAATCGAATCCTTCCTTGAATCCACATTTAATGTTCGTTGATTCTCTCAATAGCCATGCAGCGCCTGATTATTTTTCAAGTTCGTCTCCTGTATCAGAAACAGAGATTGAATCTGGTTCCCAAGGTTTGTACCTATTTTTTTTTGTTAATGCCGATGATCTAGTAGGTAGCTTAGTATGTTGTAGTACTGTGTTTGTATGTTTACTGATCATTAGTTATTGTTTGTTTTGTTTACTATCATAGGGTTTTATATTCATAAAAACCGATGATCAGAAACAGAGCATTATAGTCATCAGGCTATAGTTATCATTACTTATTGTCTTTTGATAATTATATTTTTTCTTTAACATGTTTACATTGTGTTAGTATGTTTTATATTCAGTTTCATACTACCATCCTCAAAACTTATTTTTTTTATTGTGGTTTTATAAGGTTTTTTTTTTTTTTTTTTGTTTTCAGGCTTTAGTGCTGGCTCCTCATCTGGGTCCTCATCTTTGTTTGGGAATGTTGATGGAGTGGATCCTGTTGATGTGAATCAAAGAGGACCAAATGAAAATGTACATGCAGGGGTTGAGTTTGGTAAGCAACTTTTTCCAAAGATTCAGTTTAGTTATCATGAACAGAGCATGATTATGTACATGGTGATAGCCATTTTGGGAAAGAATCTACGTTATATATATGTTACATGTGTTACATATCTGCTGTTTTTTGTAGACCTTTTTTGTAGCAAGATTTTGAAAAAAAAATATAGAAATCTAATATGTTTTTACTTAACAGATGCAAATAAAAAAAAGTATATAATTCTAACGTGTGTAACACAGCCTTGCAAAGATGGCTAAATCTAATATGTTTTTACTTAACAGATGCAAATGAAGACAGGGAGCCGTACTATGTTATTTCAACCCCCAATGGCACCCAATTCTGGATCCCCAATGTCAGTCCTCGGTATTTGCCTGCTATTGGTCAGACTTTCCCGACGTTTGAGGCTGCAATGTCAATGTATGCAGAATATGCTGAGCAGGCCGGTTTTTCACCTAAGAAGGGACAAACCAAGAATTGGATGGGGGAACCCACACACAAGTATATCCGTTGTTGCAAATACGGTAAACCTCAGGTTAACAAAACCTTTGACACTTTAGATGAATCTTCTGTTAAACCCCGTAGATCGACGTTCACCCTTTCAAACTGCCAAGCCCATGTGTTATTGTCAATCACTTGTGGGGGTTCGTTGTTTAAAGTGATTCGTTTCAATGATGTTCATAACCATCAGCTATGGGATAAAAATAACATTGACCTTACTAAGATTTCTCGTAAACTTTCTTACTCGACCAAGCAGTTTATTCATAACATGTCTCTAAACCGAGTTGGACCTTTGAAAGCTCATCGGTACTTAGTGTCTCTTAAAGGCGGCCACCATAATGTCCATGGAACTGCTTCTGATTTCAAGAACTTTAGTAAGGACCTTCGGATTTTTATCGGCGAGAGGGACTCGTCTTTATTCCTTGACCGTTTGCGTGATCGGCTTGAAAATTTGCCAGACTTTTTTTATGACTTTGTGGTACGCGATGGTAAGCTGCACTCTGTTTTTTGGGCTGATGAAATCTCAAAATTGAATTATAAGGCCTTCGGTGACGTTGTGTCGTTTGATGCAACATACAACACGAACAAGTAAGTTACCTTAACGTGCGTTACAGATTATCTGTTTTGCATTTTTCACTACTTAACATATGTAAATAACAATCTACTCATTATTATAATTTCCAGGTACAACATGATATTTGTCCCTTTCACTGGTGTGGACCACCACAAGCAGTGTGTGACCTTTGGTGCAGGGTTGATAGTTAATGAAACCATTGATTCCTACGTGTGGTTGCTTGAAAGTTTTTTAAAAGCGCATGGTTCACAGCCCAGGCTTGTGTTGACTGACCAAGACCCGTCCATGATGCAGGCTGTACCACAAGTTTTCAGTGAAGCTCGCCACAGACTATGTATGTGGCATATAATGAAAAAACTACCCAACAAGGTAATGTTATGTAGGCACCCATGTTCTGTGTTTAACTTATATTAATTATGTCACGCATATGCTTATAATGTCCTACCTTTATTTATGCTTTGTACCTAGGTTGCTGGGGATGTTTTAGCCAACACTGACTTTCGGTCGTGCATTCATAAATTGGTGTGGAACATTTTCATAAAACCTTCAACCTTTGAATCTCGATGGAATGCGCTGCTAGAGACATTTGGTCTTGAGGAAAACCAGTGGTTGAGCGATATGTTTGCAATCAAGGAATTGTGGGTGCCGGCGTACTTCAGGGAGATTCCAATGTCATGCTTGATGAAGACTACATCCAGAAGCGAGAGTTCCAACAGTGCCTTCAAAGTCAATTCGACTAGTGCACACACACTAGTTCAGTTCATGTTATGTTTTGAGTCCCGCCTTGATAGCCAACGTTACCGTCAGCGTGTTGCCGAGTTCAAAACTTCATCAACTGTTTTTTTCGGGTCTACAGATTTAGACATTGAGCAGCATGCGTTTACGCTGTACACGAATACTATATTCGAGGAAGTTAAGAAGGAGATTTTGAAGGGCAAGTTTTCGTGCTACATATCGAATGTTGATGAACAGGAGAACATGCCGTCCGTCTTTTCAGTCACACAACTCGACAAGCGTCGTGATGTTACCAACGTTTACCAGGTACTAATGTTTCCAACTTCTTGTGTTTTTTGTATTTAATGTTAAAATAGCTAATAATCTTAACAACAGCTGCTTAAAAAAAGGCTGCTACATGTGTAACATGTGTTGTTCCACTCTGTAAGAAGGTCTTTTTGATAATTACTCCCTGTCATTTAAGTTTTCTGCCCAATCTTAAAATTTAATTGTTAGTTCTGTCTCATGCTACATAAGTAACAACTTACTTTTACCAATCACTATATTGCATGTATTTTGATTTTCTGTACTTTTTGTGAGTTAGGTTTTCAGATGTCAATACTTTAATGTTCTTGTGCATTACGTTGCTTCCATAATTCATGCTACATGTGTAACCAGTTCGTGCTACATGTGTAACAAGTTAGTTCTAAAACTTGTGAAAATCTGCTGAAACTAATCTTGCTTTTATATACCACCTATAGTGTTCATATTCTTAATATTTGTTGTACTCCATAGGTCTTACCATTTGGTACAATGATGCAGGTGCGTTTTGACAGCAGTGATTCAACGGCTGAATGCTCATGTCGATGTTTTATGCGTCTTGGCTACCTTTGCCGCCATGTATTTGCTGTTTACATGGTTAATAAGGTTGACCGCATCCCCCAGCAATATGTTGTCGACAGGTGGTTACGTGACACACTACCCAAACATGTGTATTCTATTACCGGCCGTTATGGTGTTGACACTCATCCAGGTTCTCTCTTGAGGAATGAGATACTTGAACTTGTAACTGAATGTGTTGATGTTGCCCGAACAGATGAAAGCGCGCTTGCGGACTTGGTTGAGCAGCTGAAATCTATGAAACTGAACTTGTTATCCAGGGAACCTATTTCTGTCGCTCCGAGTCAACAGTCTCAATCTGATGTGGAAGACATTATCGGGCAATCGGCTGATACTGAAATCATTGTTGAGAATCCTGATGTGGCACGCAACAAGGGTTGTGGTAAAACTCGCAGACTATCGGGAGCTGGTGAGAAGGCCAGCACAAAGCGTCCCAAAATGCCTAAGGCCCCACGCTTATGCAACAACTGCCACCAATATGTCACAGATCATGATGCAAGGAATTGTGAGAAGGTTGCTGCGATGAAGAGGGCCAAGGAGGCGGCGGTTAAGGCCGGGAAAGCGTAAAACAAGTGGATGGCAGTCAATGGGGCAGCATTACTAATCTCTGCTTTTTGAACCATGTTGGACTCCGGTAACAGTTAGAAACATCTTATGTCCCTTTTATTTGTTACGTGTGTAACATGGTTGCCACATGTTGATGTTTTGTTGTTCCCCAGCTACTTCTATGTTTTTTAGGTATTTGACTAGTTTATGTATGATGCTCACCCACCAGACATGATGTTTTTGTTTTTGTAATATATAATGTGGGCCTACGACGTGGTGCGTTGTTTTTATTAGGTTATGTGTTATACTTTACCCAGTATTGGTAACATATGCAACACAGAATCTCCACTTGTGTGGTTATTATTATATTAAACATCCCTTTGTGTGGGCCCATGCAGAGGAACTGCTTGAGCACGTGTGGTAGATTTTGTAGGGAAGGGAAGTACCAAAATGTAATAAAATAATGATAGACATTATATACCACATGAATAGAATAAAATATAAATTCAACTTTATCACCCAACAACAACTCAATATTGATTTGACATAAAGCAAAGTAAGTAAAGTATACCATTAAACTCTAATTAAATAACCCCAACCACCCATCATTTAACTTCATTTTTATAACCCATTTTATAAGTAGATTTAAGTTCCATAATAATAGTGTTTCCAACTTACCAAAAGAAACACTTTTTCCCAATGGATACTCCTTCAAACCCTCATGCAGCCAAGCGACAGAAGATCGACGTCGATCAGGAGGTCACTTCAAAAGTAACTGATTTTTGGGCTTTATTGGAGCGTACGGAACGTCAAGCCAATGATGCTTCGAAACATGTTACTGCACCCAATGATCAAACACTAGCGAACAAAGGCGCTGACACGACAATGATGGAAGCTGATTCTAGTACTCACACAACATCGGGTGATGCAAAGATGGATGTTGATGGAGGGACGTCAGTTGGCACTGCGTACTCGGTAACAAAAACGGATGTACCAATATCAGACTTGGAGTGTCCAGGTGTTGAGTACGACCATGAGTATTGCGGTTGTCCATTGTGCCCAAACTCACCAAATACCCTCGCTAGGTGGGCAAGCTATAACCCTTGGGAAGGCGAGGATAGCGAAGAGTCAGAGCTGAGCCTGGAAGCGCAGTATGGATCATTCTCCCCATGAGTTGGCAACTTATTCTCATGGTTTGTCGTTCTGTGTTTTTTTTTTTGTGTTTTCGTG
Organism: Ambrosia artemisiifolia; assembly: GCA_032199755.1. Classification (NCBI taxonomy): domain Eukaryota; kingdom Viridiplantae; phylum Streptophyta; class Magnoliopsida; order Asterales; family Asteraceae; genus Ambrosia; species Ambrosia artemisiifolia. The sequence goes on along the minus strand of CM063522.1, from coordinate 27,141,636 downwards.
TGGAAGGCAGTTTATGTAGGTTTTTAGTTTCATGTGTTTGTTTAAGACGTGTAGGGTATGTCAGTCTGCCTGTGTTGATCTAAGTGTGTTTTGGCACCTCAGTACCATATAAACCATCCCAAGGGTACTACCTTACCATTTTGCTAGCTATTATCGTATGCAAAATTCTTATATAATATCCGCTTAAAACAGTTTAACATATGGAACATAATACATGTGCTTAAAACATACTACCTGCTTAAAACAGTTAGGCGTTTGACAATAGACCATATTAGTTAAGTTAGGTTAACTTATATTACAGACCCCATAAGTGTATCCTTCACCACAAAAATTGTTCCAACACTAGACAATCATCATACAGAGTTTTCAACAAACACCTACACCAACATCGGAGGTTGTGTCTTCAAGCGTGCCCCTGCTTCCACCTCTCCCTTCTTTGTGTTAACCGGTGAACGCAGAATATGTGCCGTGTACTTGGACCGCAGCTTATTGATATCCCCTTCTTTAGCGCGCCAGTGCTTACTGAATTTGCAGTCAAACGGTACATGCAGCCCCATGAATCTCTCCATGTGTCTCATTAGGTATACACCACAATCCGTCCCATTACCAGATGTGCCCCACTCTACATCCAGCCTATGTACTTCTGCCCCTCCGATCTTTGCAGCCTTCGGATGCTCGATGCCTTTAAGGAACTCCACAAACATGTGTTTCTGTCAAAAACATTGTTTTAAATCAACAAGGTTTTATTATATATCATTTCAAATTATCTATAAAAACTTACATATTTGTTTACAGTATCCTTTTTGTGAAACTGAGGATGATCCTTGCATGTTCGTCTCCCTCGCTTTTTGTCATTATCAATCAGCATTATGGCAATATTCTTCAGCTCAAACACCAATAAGTAGAAGTGGGCCCTTTCAAGGATCGGGAAAAAGACGATATCATATCGTTTGAAGTCACGGTTGCTCTCATACCGAGGTACTGCAGCCAACATCGCTGCTGTAAACCGTGAACTTCGTCTTTCCGGATCACACTTTCTGTCATTAAGCATCCACGGAACCTAATTTTTTTGGTCAACAAAATAAAAAGAAGTTGTCATTGTCACTTACATAACATATGTAACCCAATGTTTGCATTTTAAATTACGTACCACTGCGTTTGTCCCTACAAACAAACGTAGAGGAGCGCCGTCCGATTTCAACCTCTCCTCGTAGTTTAAAACATCCACCCAACAGTCAACAATCACATCCATTACCTGCTCCCCCGGCCTCAATGTTTTGAACATGCGACGTGTGGCTTCCACGTCACATAAACTTCTAAATAACACCTCACTGTTGTCATTTAACCAAGAAAGATTTAGGAAGCAGTCTTATAAGTTCCTAAAAAAAACATTGTCTTACTTTGCAAGGGCATTATCTATCTCTTCAGCTGGTATGTTTATATTTTTTACCTCTTCCCCACGCTCTAGACTGCAAAACCTCATAAAACCAAGGGTTATGTTACACATGTTACAGCATGTCAAATCTTATTAACACATACAATCTTCAAATTAATTACCGGGTTTTTATGGCTACCCTCCTTCTTTCCTCAGAACCACACAACATATTCAACGGATCCTCGTCCCTGTAAACAAAGTTCCACACCATATCATCATCCTTTGTGACGCCCTCTCCCAAATCTACCCCCCTTATGTGAAACGGTGACTTATGAACATATGTGACATTCCTTTCACGTAGGGGGTTTCGCTTGGTTGCATCCATCTTTGCAATCATTGCCTGACGCATTGCCAATGTCATGTTGTCCTCATCTACCTGCAGGCTACCACCAACCCCGTACTCATTGTAAACTTGAGTCTGTGCGTCATATGAACTGACGGGCGGCACCAACGGATACACCGGTTGTTTTTTACATATTGATCCACCAACCCAACCCGCTTCTAAATATGCAAAATAGGTATTATCAGCAGAAATGTATGAAAACTAAAATTACATTACAATTTTACTTATGAACTAACCTATAACATCATCAGCTTTCGCCTTTCCACGCGCCTTGCTCACATCCAGGGGTGTGTCACCTAATATAAATAAAAGTAATGTTACACATGTAACAGTTATATGACTACCCTTTTCAACATTTTTAACACTCCAAAAATAGCCTAAATCTAACCTGTTGATCCCACATTCTCCTTCTTATCAAGTTTTGCCTTCGGACCCACACTGGCACAATCTGTTACGTATGTCACAACTATCTTTAAGTGAATAATCGGTTCCAGCGGTTCAACAGTGTTAACATGGAAAGTTGATACCTGTTACACCTTGTTGGTCCTCCAGAACACCTTCCATTTTTTGACCCATTGTGACAGCTTCTGTAAGATAGACATTAAAAACGGTTGTATCATTACACATGTTAATAATTTTATACTTTGAAAAACAGCATCAATCTAACCTGTTGACCCAACAACCTCCTTCTCATCAACTATTTCATTGACTTCCGCACCGCCAGAACCTGTAACGTATGTCACAACTTTTGTTAGCTGATTAATATGTTCTATCGATTCAACATTGGTAGCATGTAGACTTGATACCTGATTCACCTGCTTTGTTTGTCAAACCACATTCCATTTTTTGAGTCATTGTGACACCTTCTGTAACATAGACATTAAAAACTGTTTAAAACGCAGACAATTATCTAACATTTTTGTATTGGCATTTTAAGAACTGTATTCAAACCCGACTCTCCCGGATCTGTTGGTTCTGGTTGTGTAAGGCCAAAGCTAAACGTTGGCGCATCGTTGTCATCTGGTGTTGACATATATGGAAATATCCAGGTCATTCCTGCAAATGTTTAACCAAATATAATTTATTGACCGTGATGTGTATTCTAAACATATATAGTTTTTCTTTTTCATCGTACCTGCTTCTTTTTGTTTCACTGCTTCACCAACCTGGCTGCCCCTATCACTCGATTCTGCCGTATGCACCTGTACTCCTGTATGACAATTCCGTATCCGCCCACAATCTGTTACATACTTGCTTTACTATCGACACAATCAAATGACTTTACAATACCTGTTTCAGTTTGTTGCCCCTGTTCATCATTTCCCTCTGCCTGAACTGTATTTGTTGTAGTGTTTGCGTTTCTTACGTTCCCTGCTTCACAATATCAACATACCTTATAACACAATCATATCATATGAGCTATACATGTACCTATAAATTTTACAATATCATACCTGACTCATTATTGCTGAGCGTGGTCACCTCTGCTTCAGCTGTTTTATCCTCTTCCATTTGTTCCTCTGCTTTTGTCTCTCCAATGTTCACACTTGATTCAACTTTCCTCTCGTCTGCAGCGTCTTCTGGTGTTATAGCGCCGCCTTAAGATATCGTAACATACGTCACCATACAACAATCTTAACGCAATTCTATATATTAGCAATTTTATACTATTCCACTGCATACCTGTTGGTTCGCTTTGCGTTGAAGCCAATGTTTCTGTGATCACCACTTTGTGTAATATCTCATTTGTTGGCGCATCCGTTTCTGAAACAACAATATTATCCCGTGTATAAAGTTAATTCCCATTTCATATGTAATCAATTTTTAAAACTTTGGTTACGTGATTTACATGTTTATTAACAACAATACAGTTTTTACCTAATTGTTCGCTTTGTGTTGCTGCCAACATTTGTGTGCTTAGCAATTCCTCTTCGTTGTCATTTGGTACCACATTGTCTGACACATTTGCAACAACTTGTCGGCCGGCATCGACATCTGCATAACCACATAACATTACAATCAACACCTTGACTTATCTGAATACTATGCGTACGTAACAGCACATACTATGCGTACGTAACAGGAAACTCTCCTTACCTTTTTGTTGTAGGTCCGCTGAATGTCCTGCTACATCATGCTCATGTTTCCCCTCTTCACTAACCTCAGCAAATTTGCTGGTTAAATTCTTTGCCAGATCTTCATTTCCTGTTAACAGATATTAAAGACATAACTAGTCAAACACAATGTTATTAACGATTGGAATCTGCGTAGTGTTTTTTTACCTTGACTTTTGAAAATCTCCTTCCCTTCTGTTTCTACCACACCTGTTGTTTGCGTGTCATTTTTTTGCTTTTCACTGTCATGCAGAATCTTTCTGTATTGGCTTACTATTGGGCTTTCAAATGCCCCCCCCTCGTCCAACGCGCCATCGCCGTTTTTCTTTTTTAAGCACGTAACTGGCGACTTGTTCAGCGGTGATTCGCCCAAACTAACAACATCATCCTCATCTTGTTGTTTCTGGTTGCTTGGTCCAGCCTTCTCTGCTGATGTAACATACAGCCGTAAGATAATATTCAATGTTGGGAATTAATGTATTTAAACTTTACCAAAATATATATTCCTCATAAACATCAAACTTACCTGCATCCAAGGTGCTGCATTTACTTAATGCTGCTAAAACACAGGAGATTTCTCCAGCTGCTTTTACACACGCAACAGCTTCGGCCTCATTCGCTTTCACTATGTCTTTAATGAAAGCATCATACCTAGACTTGACAGCCACAACTTCTTCTCTACCTGGATACTCCTCATCTAACTTGCATATGACCGATTCAACCTTCTTTTTCGTTCTAATCAAAACACCTAGTAGATCCCCGACACTTGCTACCCTTTCCTGTTTTTGATATTTGTTACCTGTTAGTATGGTATTTATATGTAGTACACGAAACGTACATAGCTAATAGACAACATGTTACAAACCTTGATACTTGGTTCCTCTAATCCAACCTTCAAATCCTCGTACGAAGTCAACGGTTTCTTAGGACCCCTACCGAAACCGCCTCCTTTTATTTCAATCCTTTCTCGTTCTCTTAACCTTTGGAATGTCCAAAAACTCATAGGAAGCATTGATGAATCAATATCTATCCCTTTGCATTTAAAACTATCAACGTATAACAGCTGCAAAATAAATGTTGTAAACAAGTAAAGAAACTATGTTAATACTACACTATGTCACTATGTAACATACGTTAAAAATAATTTACCGTCAACAAGGTCAATGGGCCTGTAAAAGGTGGATCCAAACTGTCTCGTCTCCAACCATTTTTACAACTCCTTAGACCCTCCACTACTAACTCACACCAGTCCAGCCCGCCAAAATCCAAGTCATCCGTCAGATAGTCCAGTATATTGTCCTTCAAACTCCCTTGTTTGTGGCAGTCAACCATGATCGTATAGAAGCACATAATAAAATCCATACGAAAATTAAAATCATCCTCACCATTGGACTCTTTCTCAATCATATCAACCATTTGCTTTGGAGATATAAATCTGCTCGGCGGGTACCTCTTCTTCCAGTTAGCTATCCCTTCATCATGCGCGTCCCTACACTCCAGCGCATTGAAAGACACCCCTCCAATTGGAATACCGAGTATCTTGTGCACAACCTCAGCATCAATGGCAATTGTCACAGACGGCAAGATCAACTCCAAACTATCCGGGTCAAAGTTATCAACAACATAATGCCCTAACTTCGCTGGTATCCCATCCATTTTCAGACTAAGCAGGCGGCCGAACCCCATTTCCTTCACTGCTAGGCGTTGTTCGTCACTTAGTATTTGTATGCACCTTGTAAACTGTGTTGGTGATGATCTAGTACGTATTCCCAGCCACTCGTTCAACTTTGATCTTTTGCGCTTCTTACGAGACTCTACATCAGCGTTCAACATTCTCTCCGCCCTCTTACGTTTACTTGGCTTTGTTGGTTCGACTTTTCTGCCCCTTGGTTTTTCAGATGATATCTCTATCGCACGTGCTTTTGATCGGGTTATCCTAACCGGCGAGCTTGATGACACATCATACACAGGTACGGCTTCTTTACCTGTTACACATGTAACTATTAAAATTTCATACATATTTACTACAAATAGGATTAAAATTAACCTTTCTTTGCTCTTGTTTGAACTGCTTCACATGCTACTTTTTTTCCTGCTTTTGCAAAACATATATCTCAGGGTACAGGAACACCATATTGCTAAACTAGAACATCTTAAACTCATTTACACACGTAACAGGAAAAGTATCCAAAAAACATTTAATACAAACCTTTATTTTTAGCCGTTTGTCGAAGACGTCTGTTACAAAAGAATGAAGGCCTCTCGGCTGCACACATAAGACACCAATTACCCAAGTAAACCTTAGCATTATACATAACATATTGTGACAATGTATTCTTAAAATCGACCCTTACCCTTATGCGCCTTCACGCTCGACTCATCATCATCACTCTTTTCTGCACCAGAAAAGTCCGCATCACTGTCAGCCGACGCTTGAATGGATGTTTCTCCTTCCTCGTCATCATCTGAAGCATTCACTCTAGATGGCCAGGGATCAGCATCCTGACAATCTTTCGCGACTCTTTTACACAGCCTCTTTAAATTGACAAGCGGTGTGTCTGAATCATAATCTACCATCACAACATTTATATATAAAAAATTCTCAGCCAAGATTCTCATTTTATAAAACTATAAATACAACCATATCACACTATAATTACAGTTCTATAATCTTTAAAGGAAAATATCCTACTTACTATCCATAATGTATGTAACACCTACCTAGTTGACGTTTTGCTTCTTCATGGCCACTAGTTGATCTGCTCTTGTGCTTAACATGCCTTTTTGATGTGGTATCATCAGACAAAATGACAACTTTTCTTTTCCTCCTGTTTCAAACAAGGTATATACGTATTCAACTTTTAATTTTGCGATTATTGTGTCACAATCATAACATACCATGTCATTCTAGAGTGAATAAAAAACAAATACCAAAACCCCCAATTTAGAACATATCTACTGTTCCAAATTCAAAAACCTCCAAACTCAAGGATTTTTTACACCCAACTCGAGAACCCCCAAATGTTTTATAGAAAATAATAATGGTTGTAATGCTAAATAAAAACATTAAACACCTACCTTTTTGAATTTTTCTTCGAACCAAACCGTCGTTTAAACGAAGATATGCTCCACATGAACGATCTCATCCCTTTCGTTGATGTGTAACCACTGACGATTGTTCGTTGTTTCTTCAAAGAATGTTGCTTTGTAATGCTTTACACTGTTTGTATGATGCTTTACAAGAGAGAACAGGGGTCGAGAATTTGAATTTTGATGTTTGTATAAGCAATAAGAGAGAGGGAGATGTTATTGATAGAGAGAGGGAATGATAAGACGTCTTCTGATCTTGCATGCAGTAACCAACACATAGCCAAAGCCAAATTACTCAACTACCCTTTCTCACACCTCTCTCCTACTTTAATGTCCTTTCTTGTATTATAATATTTAGATTCAATCTACACCCTCCATCTTGTTTGATCAAGGGCTCACATTTAGTTTCCAAGGTTTCTTCAACTTTTTGTGGTTTCCATTTTAACCATCCCCTATATATATATATATATATATATATATATATATATATATATATATATATATATATATATATTGTTTAATTTTCCAAGTTCCAACCATATATGTATTCTTGAAATTACTCACCTTCTAATTTCTACATATTTTACTTGGAAGTTTATAAACACATTTGTATTTTTAATACCAAGACTTGGTTACTTATATAAAACGCTCAAACACTTTTATATTCCCATTTATATAAAAGTGTTCATTTTTATACAAGTTTTTACCAAGTTTTAATTTATCTAACATGATTATAAAAACCTTTGTTTTTATATATTTTCAACATGTTAGAAAATCTATATTTTTATAAAACTCCATTTTATAAAAATACATTTTTATACAAGATATATATATATATATATATATATAAATATATATATTTGTAAATTTGCTATCATTTACAAAATCAACCTTGAAAAGTCAACAACTTACACTTTTGACACCAAACTTTCCAAAGTTACATTTTTAGATGCAAGTTTCTAAAAATGACATTTTATGTCCATTAACTTCTAAAGTTACCAAAATAGTCCTTTAACTTCCAAAACTTACATTATCTTCTCAATCTTTCAAACATGACAACTTTCTACTAAACTAATAAACTTTATTTTGTTATTTTGCCATGATAGATTATTTTTATGTTCCAACATTATTTATAGTCCATAATCATCTTACTAAAGATAATATTAGGTGTTCCTAGTGTACAAGTCCAATATGTCCAAGATTACATCTTTCAAGTGTGTAACATTAATTTTGTAAACTTTATGTAACTTGTTTTCTAACAAAATCAACACCATACCAAGTCTTAGATGATTATGTTATGGTGATTAAAACCACATTTAAGTTTATTCAAGTTCCATTAGCAAACTATGTTTAGATCACCATTTTCTTTAAGTTTTTGTGAACTTTATGAAACTACAAGAACACTATATGTATCCATCACCATTTTTGGCCCATTATTTATAGTCCATAATTATCTTACTAAGGATAATATTAGGTGTTCCTAGTGTAAAAGTCCAATATGTCCAAGATTACATCTTTCAAGTGTGTAACTTTAATTATGTAAACTTTATGTAACTTGTTTTCTAACAAAATCAACACCATACCAAGTCTTAGATGATTATGTTATGGTGATTAAAACCACATTTAAGTGTATTCAAGTTCCATTAACAAACTATGTTATTCTTTAAGTTTTTGTGAACTTTATGAAACTACAAGAACACTATATGTATCCATCACCAATTTCAGCCCATATCACACAAACACATTACCATTTTAGTCTTAAAAAGCATATGTTTTATCATGTAAAGCTTCATCAAGTTAACCTATTGTACAACTTGCTTCTAGATAACAAACATAAACTTTTAAAGACAAGAACAAGATCAAAAATACTTACAACTAGCACAAGGCTAGGGAAGCTAAAAATACTTGATTTTGATGGGGTTTGGTGTGTTCTTCCTAGTTGGTTAAGCTCCAAGCTTGAAACACACAATTGGGGTTTGAAAAATGGATGTTTATGAAGGAATTTGGAGTGTTAAAACTTGAAGGTGGGTGTGTGTGTGTGTGCTTGCTTGCTCACGGCTCAAGGAAGAAAAGAAAGAAAGATTTTTCTTTTTGGTTACTCAAGTGTTTATCATATGTTGTATCTTCCAACACTTATAATCATCCAAGAATCACACCATATCTAACTTAGATTTAAATCCCTTAAATCATGGATACTTGGTACTAGAAAAATCTTGATAGATATGTTGGTGTATGTGTTGGCCGAAAATTATCAAGGGAAAAGGAGGATATGTGTAATCTTTCAAGTACTCAATTTCTTATATAAAATGATCATCCAATCCTCCTATATATTTCCAAGATCTTTCAAAGATAATAATCCCTTATAATATGGAGATTTGGTACTAGGTGGATCTTACTAGATTATAAGAGGATGTTTGGGGCCGAGATTTAACAAAGAGAGTGAAAGATTTTATAAATCTCATAAGGACAAGCAATCTTCATACAAAATCATATCAGATCTATCCCATATTTTCTATAATCTTACTAAGATTGTTTGTACAAAAAAATAAAAGATTGAGTATGGTAAGGGTTGGGCCGGTTTGGGGTTGGGTTTTGGTGGGGTCCACAACACAAAACATTTGCTAAATACTAAGTTATACTTCACACTTAGCGTTTGGGTTTCGTTCGGGTATTAATCGGATTTTAATTACGTGTTATTCAGACATTATAATAGCCTCTAATAACCATTAAACATAGCCTGGTTTAAGTGTTGGTTGATTAGTTAGGCTCTTTTTGGGTGAAATTGTAGATGCACATTATGCGACTAATGCTTTGGATTGTGACTTTAACATGTGTTAGAGAATGTGTAGAAGGGCGAAGGTGAAATAAGATGGGCGAAGGTGACTTAATGTTGGACGAAGGAAGATACTGATGGGCGAAGGTAGAAAGCTTCATTGTATCAATGTACTTTCGTACCTGGGTAGAGGGCGAATGTGGACAAAGTCCACATTCGCACCATGGAAAAGGGCGAACGTGCAGACATTATAAATAGTTTTGGCTTGTTTTGTAAGTTAGAATAGTTGGTGATAGTGTGTGCGTTAAGGTCAGGTTGCTCTCTTGATTAAGGTCGTGTAAAAGTGTATAGATTAACTTGAAAAGGCTTTGTATGAATGTTTTGAAACAAGTTATCTATAAAATGTTGATTGAAAAGGTATTTTGCGTGTTGTGATTTGCGTATTATCATTTTGTTCAGTTCTAGGGTTTCCGCACCTGGAATTGTGACTTGTATGATCATATTTTCCTGTCTATTGCTAAAATTCTTCGTTTACAAAGTGGTATCAGAGCCATAGAGATCATACAACAACAAATTGATAATACCAGAGCTGATTTGGACCCTATTTTGATCAAATTTTCTCTGTTTTTCATTGGAAATGGTTTTTGATACAATTTGAAGGTTTTGGACTTTAATTCGTGGTTAAAATCAACATTTTCAAGAATTAAAGTTGTTCCAAATCAATTCCGAATCATAACCTGATAAAGATCATCAAAATCCATAAACTTTTGAAAATCTCAGATCAAAATAACCGTTTTTCAAAGTGTAACCGTTTTTTAAACGTGAAAGGGTCGAACCTGGAGAGCTTTGGGTAAACCTGGACCTTTTATGGGTAAACCTGGACCTTTTAGGGGCAAACCTGGTTATTTTCTGGGCGAAAGTAACATTTTTCAGGGCGAACCTAGGTGTGTTGTGTTGTTTGTTCCACTTTCGGGTATAAAATTCCACTTTCGGGTGATCGGGGGTGCGAAGGTGGAAATTAACAGGACGAAAGTGAGTAAATTCGGACGAAAGTGGAAATTGTGAGTTGATATTCTACATTCTAGTCAAAGATTCTACATTCGGGCGCACTGTTTGGGCGAAAGTAGAATCTGTCAGGACGAAAGTAGAAGTGTTTTTGGGAAATTTTCTAAGTGTAGTGAATTTCTAAGTTTGTGAACATCACGTGGGGTTTTCCAACTACACCGAGACCGGGAACGACCTTGGTTTTAAAAATCGCGCTCAAGGCGCGCTTAAGCGCAAAGCGCACTTAGGCGCAACCTTGTGCGCCTTGTGTAACGTTAGGCGAGCAAAGTGCAAAAGGCGCGCGCTCAGGTCGCTTTTTTCTGAATCGTGAAGCGCAAAAATCGGTCGCTTATTGTACAAAAGCGCAGTAAGCTATTAAAAAAGGCCTTACAAGGCACATGAAAAGGCTCAATGGCGCCAAACCTTAGTGAAAACCAACTAAACAATTATTTATATGTAGTAAAAACCAACCTTAGTGAATCATCCAATCCCAAAGGGCATAGTTCTGACTATTTAACTTGAGGTTGATCTTTATTCTGTGGGAAAGGGTTTGTTTTTCATTCTGATTTTGGGAAGTAAGGCTATTACTAAGCCGGTTTGCAAGTTGGGTTGACAGATCATTATAAGCTGATGTGTGTGAGTTGCTGTAATCAGACATGGTGGCTCAAGTTTGGTAAGGGATAGATGATGAGCAGATAATTGTTTGGTCCAAGGACCTCTTCACTGCTCGAGAGTGGTAGTAAGAGAATTTCTACTATTATATGCTTATTTCTAGTTCATGTCTTTGCTCATTGGACCACTTATATAGCCACCCAAGTTTCCTTCATCTACCATGAGTCATAAAACCACTTGCTTTCCTATTGGACCACTTATATAATCATTCACGTTAGTCATAAAACCACTTGTTTCTATTATATTGATAATTGCTCCTTTTTTCCAAGGATAAAGAAACCGATGTTATATATAAAATATGATCACACATGAAGACAACTATATTTGGATGTAAAATATATATATTAATGTGTTTTATGTATTATAAATGCTTTATAAATAATTTACAAGATTCGTCTATGACATGTGCGCTTCGCGTACAAAAATCCCGCCGCTTTTGCGCTTTGCGCTTTGAAATTTGACCTTGTCGCTTTTGTGCGCTTCGCGCTTTTTAAAACCAATGGAACGACACAACCACAACAGCAAGTGACTATGGACCCATGGACAGTGGCAGCTAAGAAATCGAGCACTCAGTCTTCGCAACCGATTAACTACTTAGCGATGACTAGTTCGATGCCTCAGAGCGTTGCATCTTCACCACAACAACCTGCAACAGATTATTGGGGAGTAGCAGCCACGGTGGTAAATACTCAAACTACTAATGCTATTTCTACACTAATCAATGATTTATCTTCAGGTAGCGGGAATCGGCCACCCAAGCTAATGGAGATGCAAGAATACAACCAGTGGCAGAAGAAATTCAAGATTCATCTTGAAGGCATGGGGTTGGAAGGTACAGAGGCTTGGTAGATGATAGCTAAAGGATATGTTGCACCAGTATTAGAGAACACCGGTGAGCAGGTTCCTTTGGAGAGTTTGACTGACGATGAGAAGAAGAAATTCGCGGTGGAAAAGAAGGCATATTCTCAGTTAACTCAGGCGATCACAAACGATTTGCTACATCAGTTTGGGTCGTGCACTACTTCAAAGCAGTTATGGGATGTGCTTAAGAATCGTCATGATGGTAACGAAAAGACGAGAAGGTTGAGGATGGAAGAGCTGAGAAAAGAATTTGAGAACTTCAGCTATGTCGGGAACGAGACATTGAAAGAGTTGACTCCCAGATATTGTCATTTACTAACCGAATTGTCTAGTTATGATATACAGATTCCTATGTCAGATCTGGTGGACAAGTTTGCTGATGCATTACCACCGTACTGGGATCAACACATCGAGGTACTCAAAGAGAAGGATGCTTACATGTATTGGACTATCAACGAGTTTATTCAGAAGCTGGAGAATAAAGAACTCGAAGAGAAGAGGAAAGCAAAGAGATCTCAGATTCCTCAGAATCCAGAGTTGTATCATGGTGGTACTTCAGCAACTGTGGGAAACTCTAGTGTTGGTGGAACAGTGGCACCTCATATAGCTTGCATTTCAAGTGTCATGGAACCATCGAAACAACCAATCAACTACCTAGCACAAACCTCATCTTATTCACAACCATCATACACACCACCACCACAACAATACACTAATTCTTTCATTTCACCATTTTCTCCAATGCAGCAAGCTGCATCCTATTCTGCTAACCAACCACAACAACAACCTTACTTGACTCAAATGAATCAAACCAATCAGCAACCGGTAGTATTGGAGACATCCAATATGAATAACGTGACTGTGGAGGTTGCTCAGCAACATATTGCGCTAGTCTCAGCAATGGTAGCTTCGTATAATGGTATAGTTGCAAGTCAAATTGGGAATAACAACTTGACCAATGAAGACTATGCACAAATCGATAAAGAGGAGATGGAGCTTATTGACATTCAGTGGGCTTTTGCAAGTATTATGAGAAGGGCAACCGAGTTCATAGAAAAGACCGGGAGGACTGATTTGGGTACTTCTCCAAACACCACTTATGGTTTTAACAAGGAGAAAGTTACATGTTTTAACTGTGGAGGTAAAGGACACTTCAAAAGAGAATGCACTCAGCCTCCTAAACAAGGTAACAGAAACCCATTCAACTCAAACTACCAAAACCGTCAACAACAGAACCAAAATCTAGTTTCTTTCCAAAACAACAACAACTATCAAAACCAAAACAATTTCCAAAACCGACAGAACACCTCTAACAACAACCAAAACAGACAACCAAACACAACCAACCAGAATCAAACTCAATCACCAAATAACCCAAACAGAACACTTATACCTATCACTACACCAAATGAGCAACCACAGAATAACAATCAGAATCAAGCTTTGGTGATACAGAATGATGAAAGGTTTGACTGGACTGGCATGCAAATTGGTGTTGAGGAGATAACTACTAGTGGGAATGTGGCATGCGTTGCCCGATAGGTAGATATTGAGGAGTCGGTGATAGTTGATCAAAATGAAGAAACTGAGAGTGATGTTGAGGTATCAGTGGAAGAGATGAATGTGGAGACAGAGACTGTTGAAGTTCAGGCTGAAGAAGCAAGTTCAGGAGTGGTGATTGACTCAGTTACAGATGTTCCTAAGGAGTGTGAGTCAGTGTATTCGGATTCAGACAGTGAATCGGATTCAGAGGCCAGTGTTACTTCCTTGGATGATGACATAGATCAGTTGCTGGCTGAAGCTGATTTTCTGAAGACGAGGAAGTCTTGCATAGTGGATGACGCCTTCACCAGAATCGATTATTCAAAGTTCTTCGCTGGGAAGGAAGCTCATTTTGCTCTAATGGCCATGACAGATCCTCCAAAGCAAGTAAGTTCTGAATCTAGCACTGATGTTACAAGTGATACGTATTGTGGAACTTGTGACAGATTGACAGAAGAAAACAAAGAACTTCGCATTCAACGTGATAGTGCTATAATTAACTGTCAATCTGCTCGCAAGGAAGTGATTGCTTTTAACAAAGTACTTGATGGGTACAAAAAGGACATTTCTGACCTAAAGAAAACTCTTTCATTAAAACAATTAGCAATTAACAATTACATTAATGAACTTGAAAATACTAAGTTGGAAATGGCCACCATCAAGTGTTTTGCTGAAAAGGTCAACAAGAAGTTAGAAAGTTACAAGCATATTGCTTATGTCGTTGGCCACATCATTGATGATCAAACCACAAGTTATAAGTCTGTGCCATCTCCGGTGCTTTTTGAAAATCACAATTGTCATCAAGTGACATCGGAGAGCTCAGTAAAATCAGACTCGGCATCGGAAAATGAATCCAATACTTCTAGTGTTGGTGATCCTCATTCCGATGTGAGACCGATTTTAGGTTTGAATGATGAGGGAGTAACAGTTGAAAATGATGATTCAGACTCTGAGAGTGACAAAAGTGATAATGTGTATGATATTCCAAAAGAAAATCACATTATTACTAATGAACCAGTGTCACCGTCTCAGCATGTTCATCCGATGGCTAATGCACATCGTGATAACAAGTCTGAAAAGAAAGAGGTTAAAAAGGAAATGAGTGACAAACCAGTCAAGGTATTTTATCGGATGGAAGGATCCGATAAGATTATCTCTGACGAGGAATATCCAATTAAGTTTGCTAACTATTCCAAAATCGATAAAATTTGGCAAGAAATCACAATATGGTTTCCAAAACATGAGAGGACAAATGAAATTCCACCTGAAATACTAAAGAAACTGTATTTCGATGTTCCAAAAGAACCAAAGGTTCATGTCACCCTATTCATTAAACCGAAAAACAAAGCAAATGGTTTTCATGAGCCAGCTTACTCGAAGGGTCCAGTTCTTGAGAGTTTACGGCGTAAACAGTATGATGATCAATATCCTATCAGAACATACGCTCAGCTGAATGTTCAAAATGTGTTCGAAGAATACCGTGCATGCTTTAAGTGCGGGGAGAGAGGGCATTTACTTGCTCACTGCCCGTACGTGAGGCACAAAAGGCACGAAGTTGAAGTTAGGCAATCCATGAGGAAACCGGTTGATAATCATTACTATCCACAAAGACGATTTGTTCCTCAAACACAACAATTTTATAACCAAAACAACTTTTATCAAAAGAGGAATGATCGTCCATTTCATTATGATCGTCGTAACCGGATAGCCATGGAGAAACCGTGGAGAAAACCAATGGTGAACACAACGGCTGATAGATAAAGGGTTCCACAAAAACCTGCTGTCAAGTCAAATGTTGGACCTAAATCTGTTAAATCAGAGAAGGTACCCAAGAAGGTTTCATTTGTGAACGATGTTAAGAAAACGACTGAGACCCCAAAATCTCAGATTCGTATTTTGAAACGTTCGGAACAATCTTGGACACCAAATGGTACTCCGGGAGCCTCAACTTCAAAATCAAATGAAAAAGTTGAAAAAGTTTTGAATGATCCTAAAAAGATTGATCCAAAACCAAATGTTGAAGTAAATGATTCTTTGAAAAGTGATATTCAAAGACCCAAGACCACTCAGGCTTGGGTCCCCCGAAAGAACTGACATGTTTACTTGATGTGTGCAGGGAGTTTCAGCTGGCCCTATTAGCAGTCTTTGGATTGTTGATAGTGGAGCTTTAGGCCACATGACAGGGGATTTAGCTTTGTTGTTTGATGTGAAGAATATTAACGGAGGGTATGTTGCATTTGCCGGGAACAAAGGAGGATATATCACAATGGAAGGAAGCGTGAGTAATGGTATTGTGAGTTTCGAGAGGATATCGTATGTGAAGCAGATCGATTATAATCTGTTGAGTGTCAGTCAAATCTGTGACAAACAATTTACTGTTTATTTTGATGACAAATCTTGCTACATTCTCAAACCGGGCTTCGAAATTCCAAAAGAGTGGGTTATGTTGAAGGCACCTCGCATCAACAATCTCTATATTCTTGATATGTCCAAGGCAATGACATCCCAGGGGCAAGTGACATGTTTCTTATCAAAAGCTACTGAGAAGGAATCGATAATGTGGCACAGAAGAATGGGCCATATTCATTTGAGAAAGATGAACCATTTAGTGAAAAATGGACTTGTCGATGGCGTGAATGTTAAACATTTCCATTTAAATGACAAGTGTGTGAGCTGTAAGAAAGGAAAGCAACACAGACAATCCCACAAAGTGAAGAAAGTTAACTCTGTTGAGATGCCGCTTGAGCGATTGCACATGGACCTATTCGGACCTGTCAAACGCAAAAGTCATCTTGGAGAGCTTTATTGTTTAGTCGTTACTGACTATTATTCAAGATTTTCATGGGTTATGTGTTTGCATCAGAAAAGTGACACCTTTAATAATCTGAAAGTTCTGTTCATTCGATTGGAAAACATCTATGGTCTAAAGATCAAGAGAATTTGGAGTGATAATGGGACGGAGTTCAAAAATGCCAAGATGGACGAACTTTGTGAAAGCAAAGGAATTCATCACGAATACTCGGCTCCGTATACCCGTCAACAGAACGGTGTTGCTGAACGTAAAAACAGGACTCTAATAGAAGCGGCGAGAACAATGCTAGCAGACTCGAATCTTCCAGTAATGTTCTGGAACGAGGCGATTTATGCGGCAAATTATACACTTAATCGGGTTTTAACGGTGAAGAAGTTTGGCAAAAACTCTTATGAGCTGTTACACCGAAGAAAGCCGAACTTGGAGTATCTAGAACCTTTTGGGGCTCCGTGCACGATGTTGAATCCAAGCGAAAAGTTTAGTCCGAAAGCTGAAGAGGGATACTTTGTTGGATATGCAACCTCGCTCAAACGGGTATTCAACAAAAGAACTCGACAGGTGGAGGATTGGTCTAACGTGGAAGTTCAACGGTATACTCAGAACGTGCAAGGGAATGGTCCTGATTGGATGTTTGATTACAAAGATTTCTTTGAATCATTCAATCTAGATAGCTTGGTTGAAGAGGCTGTTATTCGATTACTTTACGAGTGTGAAAACGCAGCAACTTCACCGTTAGTGCGTCCGATCACCGTAACTCCTCCAACAGCTTCTAATGATACCAATGCGCCTGTACCGGAGGAAGAAGTGTTTCAAGAGGCTTCCACAACTTTAGATACTTCAGAATCGGAAGATGATGGAGATTTCGAAGAAGTTATTCTTGAACATGCAACAGAGGCACCGCCAGTGAACCCAAATCCAGATGTTGCTTCATCGTCTAATATGGGTCATGATTTAGATGCAGTAGAAAACTTGACTACTCAGACGGGAGTTACTGTACCAGACCATCCGGAATCTCGGATTCACCGTATTCACCCGCTAGAGCAAGTTATCGGTGACCCTGGAAGAAGTGTTATGACGAGAGGACAGCTACGAAGTGTCAATTCACTAGAAAGTTTTGGTGCTTTAGCTTTATATGCAAAAATACAAAAATCTGGTTGTCAGAATGATTGGTCGTTTGCATGTTATGTTTCGCAGGTCGAGCCGCGGACATATAAAGAAG
Organism: Ambrosia artemisiifolia; assembly: GCA_032199755.1. Classification (NCBI taxonomy): domain Eukaryota; kingdom Viridiplantae; phylum Streptophyta; class Magnoliopsida; order Asterales; family Asteraceae; genus Ambrosia; species Ambrosia artemisiifolia. The sequence goes on along the minus strand of CM063522.1, from coordinate 27,123,731 downwards.
CTCTTTTGGATGACGCCTGGGTTGAAGCGATGCAAGAGGAGTTATTGCAATTTCAGAAGTTGGGAGTCTGGATGCTCACTGATTTACCTCCAGGACGGAAGAAGATTGGTACCAAGTGGGTTTTTAAGTGTAAGAAAGATGGTAGAGGAGTGATTGTACGGAACAAAGCCAGATTGGTAGTACAAGGTTTTCATCAGATCGAGTGGATTGACTATAATGAAATATATGCACCTGTGGTGCGCATAGAAGCAATCCGAATGTTTCTAGCGTTTGCCTCCTACAAGAAATTTAAGGTGTATCAGATGGACGTCAAAAGTGCTTTTCTGTACGGAGTAGTCAAAGAGGGGGTTTACGTCGGTCAACCACCGGGCTTTGAAGATCCTATCCATCGGGATAAGGTGTACGTCTTGAACAAAGCACTGTACGGGTTGCACCAGGCTCCACACCAATGGTACGAGGAGCTGAGCACGTACCTCATGTCGAAAGGATTCAAACGCGGATTGGTCGACTGTACTCTGTTCACGAAGAAAACAGGAGATGATTTGCTTCTAGTCCAGATATATGTTGACGATATTATTTTTGGCTCAACTAACGAACTTTTATGCAGGGAGTTTGAACGTGTTATGCAGGAAAAGTTCGAAATGAGTGCGATGGGGGAGATGCAGTTTTTCCTCGGCTTGCAGGTGGATCAAAGACCAACGGGGATCTTTATTCACCAGACCAAATACGTATCCGAAGTCTTAAGCCGGTTCCAGATGGAGGATTCCAAGCCGATGGATACCTCGATTCAGCCTAATCACGGGATTGGAGTTGACGCTAAGGGGGAGCTGACGGACCCATTTACATACAGAGAAATCATCGGATCTCTGATGTATCTTACTGCATCTCGACCAGACATAATGTTCGCCACATGTCTCTGTGCGCGTTTCCAGTCGAAGCCGAAAAAAAGTCATCTGACAGCGGTCAAGCGTATCCTTAGATATCTGAAGGGTTGTCCCTTGAGAGGACTTTGGTACCCTAATGACGATAATTTTGACTTTATCGCATTTAGTGATGCAGATTGGGGCGGCTGTGACAAGGACAGTAAATCCACGACAGCTGGATGCCAGTTTTTACGGAGCAGGTTAGTCACCTGGCAATGTAAGAAGCAGACTTCGGTCGCATTGTCTACTTGTGAAGCCGAGTACATAGCAGCCTCGAGTTGTTGCTCTCAGGTGCTCTGGATACAGCGGCAGATGGTGGATTACGGTTTGCAATTTCTTAAAACCCCTATACACTGTGATAATGAAGCCGCGATCGCATTAACTAAAGATACGGGCAATCATTCTAAAGCTAAACATATCCGTATCAAGTATCACTTTATCCGTGATTGTTACGCTAAAGAATTGATAGATATGGTCAAAATTCATACTGACTATAACGTGCAGATTTGTTTACAAAAACTTTTGACAGAACCCGATTTGAGTATCTTTTAAAAGTAAACAATATAAAAGAAAAACAGGACTAATCAGCACCTCGGTTTATCGCTTTTTAGTTTTTAAAAGTTTTCTTTAAAGTTTTTACAGTTTTTCAGTAAAATTCAAAAACCCAAAAATATGTTTTACATTTTAGGGGGAGTCTTTTATCAGAAAAACCAAAAACATTGAAAAATTCAAAAAGCCATAAAAATAGAAAAACCAAAAATGATTTCCAGGATAAAAAAGAGGAAATGATAGTACATCAGTGGGGATCTGACACAGGCTAAAGATATGTAATGTAATATGATGCGTGTGTTGATTACGTGTGATGTGCTGATAGGCTTCGTAGACTAAAAACTGCGTGCATTAGTGATACAAAGATAACGAACTACTCGTTTGTGGCTGAACACCTCATGGGCATATGGTCTTAGTACCGTAATTTCGTTTGATAGAGTTGCCAAAATCTGAGGTTTCGGGTCGTTATGTTATGTTATTGTTATCCGGGATATTCTGATTAAACTTTTGTCGTATTGATTTACGGACCTAGTTTAATCAGAATATTTTCTAAAAGAGCTTAAATGCCAAAACCAAAAGTTACCGAATTGAGGAACTTCATGTTTTTACTGATCAAAGATCATAATTACATCGTATCAATTTACTGATGAAAATCAGTAGTTGATATCAGCCTCAACCTGGTATATATGCACATGTTACTTTGCTGCATTCGTTTGCTGACCTGTACACCTCTGTGCTATATATCTTGTAACTAAACGGATAACTCTGGCATAATCACGCGTTACGAGGAAGCTTTGTGCAATTTCTTGATACGGGAGTATGTCGTGTGTGTGGGAACCACAACTTGTTAGTATAATACACCTAAATCGTATCATTTTAAAGCACTGCATAATAGTCTGCATGTGAGCTTATGTGGACCACAATATCAGCAGTTGCCGTGTCACATACTGTTTCTAATGATAATATAGAACAAAATAGATCAACGCTGTGATCAGATTTCTCAAATAACTGATATGATCCTCTTACCGGATATCACAAAATGTTTACTGCTTTATTTACTTTTATGCATTTTAGTTTGATTGTCCAAAAGATTCAAAACTCAAAAAGATTTTAGGTGTGTTTTGATGTAAATTTCAGAAAAACCAAAAGTTTTACATTTCTGCTTTATTTTTAGATAACCGATGGTGTTTGATGGTCAATTTCTGAGATTTGATGAAACCATCTGAGCTTTGTATCATTCTAAACTGAAATGATGTGTGTTTGAGACTTAACGTGTTGAAAAATGTTGAACGGGATTCGATTTCGTGATTTGGTAAAAATTTCAAAATTTTCCATCTCACATTCGCCCCTTAAATGGGTCGAATGTGGAAAATTTTTATACATTCGTGCTTGTGGTTTTGGACGAAGGTGGATGTTTATTTACAATTTCACTTTCGGGTTAAATATTTTCACATTCGGGCCATTCAATTGGTCGAATGTAGAAAATTCTCACATTCGTCCAAAGCAACAGGGCGAATGTAGTCATCTATATAAAGCCTAACACACATTCGAACCTCACATTAAGAATTTTTCAAAATTTTTCAAAGTTGCAAGATCTTGTTGCCCTGTTTCTTTTCACCCTAGAATCTTGTTCCCTATACATTCCTGATCATTTTAAGCATAATTTTACAGGTAATGGACCAGAATCAATGTTGCAATTGGGGTTTTTATTTTCGAACCCTAGAATGCTTAATCTGGACTTATTTGGACTGGTTTAATGCAATTTTTTGCTAAGGATTCAATCCTTATTAGTTTTAGGGGGAGAGTGTAGAAGGAATTAGGTTAATTCATGGTTTTAGTCGGTTAATCGATTGATTGAAGGGTTTCGAACCCTAATTCCTTTTGAAAACTAATAAGAATTGATTGTTAAACAAAATTGATGGTTCTATAACCTTAGTCGATCATGTTAGGACTTGTTTCAATCAAAATGAAAGGTTAAAACAGATCAGATAACAGATTTGAAATTTTGGGGGTTTAACAGTCACATGCGTCCAAACTAAAAAGGGCGAATGTGAAGGAAAATGGACGAATGTAATTTCACCATGGGCGAATGTGAATTTTGTTTCACTTTCGTACTGAATAGTTTACATTCGACCTAAAAATTGTACATTCGAACCTCATTATCCTACATTCGTACCTACTAAAATGGGCGAATGTGGAATGTGTTAAAAATCTAAAATTTTCTAAGTTTGTCGTTTTTATGTTTTGACGTATTTTTCTGTTTTTTTGTTTTTACAGATGGCTGAACAACAAGAGAACGTTGAGATTCCAGTAGAAGATGTTATTATTCAGGATCCGGTTCCAGAAGCTGAAGAAGAAAATGTTCCGAAAGTTTGGTCGTTCGAACCTCAGCACAACTGCTGTGCATTTGTTGGCGATGTTTTGAAGACCACAGAGTTTTCTGGAATAGTGGATTTTCTGAAGAGAAGCCGAATCATACATGCCATTGCTACACCAGCAATTATTTACAAAGACATTGTTGAGGATTTCTGGAAGAATGCGAGATATGATTTCTGGGAAGATAAGACGATTATCAGAAGTGTTATTCAAGGGATGGAGATGTTTATTACTGAAGATGATATCAGAGAGGCACTCCAGATTAAGTTTGAAGAAAGTACAGATCCCAGAGTTTTATCTTGGACCGAACAGAGAGTTTGTTTCCTTAGGATGAAGTACAAAGGTCCGATAACAGATGGAGCACTTCACAAAGGAAAGCTGAGTGTGCAATTTAAGTACTTTGCACATGTCATTATTCATGTCTCTGGATGTGTTAGTGGAGGTTATGATGTAATGAGGAAGAGCTTAAGTTCATTAATGGTTGCGTTGACTCTCAACAAACCATTTAACATTGCTGGAATGATCTTAGACCATATGTTGGAGATGTTGAAAGGTCTAAAGTCTAAGAAGTTCTAATGATGATCTTTGACAACAAGTATTCACATTTGAGGAAAGATCCGAAAATGGTGATGGGTCAAGATCACATGAATATCGGAACGCTTATGAGGATGAAAGGATATAAAGGTGTGCCTTACAATGAGAAGCCACCAAATAGACGTTTGTTTGGAGCTTTAGTTAATCCGGGTTACACTGACCCAGGATTGAACAAAGCAAGACACAATAAGAGTGATTCTGATACTGATGTTCCTTTAGTGCATGCTGATGCAAAAGTCAAGAACGCTGGAGCCAAAGGGAAGGGCAAAGCGAAGGTTGATGAGGGTGAGTCAAAGAAACAAGGTGCAAGAAAGAAAACAACTGCAAAGAAAGGTACAAGTTTGATTGATGAAGATTCAGTAGATTCAGAGGAGACTGAGGAGGAAGAGCAGTGGGATTCTGAAGCTGAATTAGTGAAGACTACCAAACGCTAGGCCACTGCGGTTGGGGAGTCTGAATTACTTAACAAAACTGTTGAAGAAGTATTGCAGAAAGAGCCAATTGATGTAGAAGGTGACTTGGGGCTAGGTGTTGGAGACTTTGAAGGTTCAACAGTGGTTGTTAACTTGAAGAAGCCCAAGCACAAGTCGATGGCAAAGAAAGTTAGCACGAAAAAGTTAAGAGAGAAAGAGATTGAGCTATTGCTGAAAGGTAAGAAAATACCTGAAGCTGGTACATCATCAAAGGCAACTTCACCTGCCACTAAGAAACAGAAGAAGGCGAAAGAACCTAAAGTAGTTCCTGACTTTGAAACTACTTTAGAAAATGTTCTGAATATGTTCAAGCCTGATAAGGAGAAGACTAAAGTGATTGAATCTTCCAAATCGTCAAAGGTTACTGTTTCAGACGATGTGATGAAACAAGTTAACAAGAAGATGGAAGATATGATGAAGATGATTGTTGCTCAACAAGCTGAGATTAATAAGTTTAAGAAGAATGAAGAAAAGATGCTTCAGATCGTAGTTGCTTCCAAAACAAATCAAGATGAGATTGATAGGAAGTTGAAGCAGCTTGAACAAGATAAGAAATAACTTGAGGTAAAATGTAACAGAAATAGAAGAATGATAAAGCTTGTGAAAGTTGATAACAAAGAGTTAAAGAAAGAGAATAAACGGATGAGCGATTTACTTGAAAAACTTTATGGTGAAGCTCCAAAGTTAAAGGATGGAGAGGAGGATAAAGAAAAAGAAGAGGAACAAGTAGATTTTGAAGAATCTGATAAAGAAGAGGATGAAGAGGATGAATCAGAGGAAGGTTCTGATGATGAATCTGATAAGGATGATAAGGATGATGATGCTGAGGGATCGGGTAGTAAAAATGATGATGATGAGAGTGATGGTAGTGATGATGATGGAGATGACTCAAGCAAATTCACCTTTGAACAAAGGAAGAATAAGAAGGGTGATGCAGGAGAGTCAAGATCAAAGAAGAAATCTGGTGAAAATGTAGATTCTGATGAGAGTATCTTTTGGAATGAGAAAGTTAGATCTCTATCAGATGATGCAAAGAATGTTTATCGTGAGATGCTTGAGAAAAGAGAATGGATGATTGATTTTACCGGAAAGTTTGCTGAAATCTTTCAGACGGAGGATATGAGGTATGAGTTAGAGTATAATGATCCTGATCTGGAAGAGGGAGAAGTGTCTGCTGCTGTAGCTAAGGAGATTTTAGATGGTATAGCACAGCGAGTGGGAAAGACACTGGAGGAAATCATGATGGATCAGATGATTCCAAATGTTCCTGAAAAGGATATTGGAAGTCATTCTGATGATAAACATACACCAGAGATGGAGGAGATTGAGATAGAGGACATTACTCATGAAGAGTACCCTCAATACTTCAGAGAGAATAATGAGAATGTAACACCCCAAAATCTCTAAACCGTAATTGATGATAATCTAAGCACATGTGGCTTTTAAACTGAACCGCATGAAACACGACTTATGCGAATTTCCTAGTCTAGAGAAATTAACTCCATCAATCTTGTTAGCTAAACAAGGCTTAAACAATTATACGAGACTAACTCGATTAGTGTCTTGAACTAGTACATACTTGACAAAAGATGGGAGGGGTCGTATTTGCCAAATAACCAAACTTGAGTTTGGTTAATAAAAATAACAATATAGAGACCACCTCCATATTCAGGAGATCGATCTCCATCAAAACACACACACTAAACACACACTTAACCAAGAAACTCAAGAACAAGCTCAATTCAAGGTCAATTCAAAGGGCTTTTGAATGCATTAGCCCTAAAATGAATCATCCAGGCATACTACACATCAAGGTAACCCTTTATTTGACTAAATTTGAGGGTATGTTCATGCTTGGGTATGATGAAAATCATGAGTGGTTATAAAAACGTGAATTAAAGACTTGTAATGCTTAATCTTGTATGAGAGAACCATAATACAAGTTAATTTGTGTGTGTTAAGCAAAATCCTTGTGAAAAGGTTACATCCTTGTAGTTCATGTTATGAAATGAATTGGGTTTTTGGTGGATTGGTTGGAACTACCTTTAAACCATGAAATACTAGTTGTAAACTATGATTTAGATGTTTATTAGAATACTAGCAAAGTTATCTTGGTCAAAGATGGATCCATGAGGTCCTTGAGGCCTAAAATCAAAGTTAGGAAAATCACGCCTACCAAGTGTTTGATAAAATGCCTCAATGAAACTCGATTTCACTTGGGCATAGATAACTTGGTGAAAACATGTATGTTGGTAAAACATGACCAATAATGCTTATAGACATGTAAAGACTAGGTTCTAACGACCTAAGTGATCATTCACCTCATAGGTGCGAATACAAGAAACTTTGGATAGCCAAGAAATCTCAGAATGAGGTAAAGAGGAAGCATGCATAAGGTAAGTCACTCGATGACTTAATTCTTAATATGCCTCTAGTATGTTTATATGCTTAATTATACCTTTGTATGTGTATTTGGGCACTAGACATTAAAATCCCACAAAAGAAGCATAAATAAGATACACGATTCGTAGAAGATGGCCTTAGATGAAGGTTGTTAATATCCCAAGTAGACTTTCGGGTCAATTGGGTAAAATGCTAGATAGACACTAGTTTAGACCAAGAGTCAACATTAAGCCGGTATTGAAATCGTGCTAGTCGCTTAAGTGTATTCATGGACTCAATGTTATCTTCCTCAAGCTAGTCTAGAAGCAAAAGGACGCGAGCCAAGGTAAGTCATAACTATGACTTTAAAAATATCTATATATGCATACTTAGGAGGGTATAACTATGAAGATGTCATGTAAATTAAGACACTATGGTAATTCCCAAGAAGCATGAAAATCTTGTATAAAAACCATGTCGCGAGTCATATAGGCCGCGCGAGTAAGACCAAGAGAAATGGCACATGTGGCCATGGACACGAGGCTTCGGTACCACGGTAAAAATGGCTTGGGCGGAAATCACTTTGTCAAGTCGAGGCTTGACTAGTTAAGTGTTATTCACAATTAAAAACTTGGGAATCATAAAATTTCATGTTTTCAACTTGTTCAAATCTTAACGGGTCAGGTTAAAGATGGGTATGTTAATCATGGTTAATGTGTTAGAAACCGAACAAGGAAATTACATTGAGATTTAAACATGTAAGAGATACGTATTATGACCCATAACGAGTTTTAAGAAGCCCCAAAAATGGTCTTGAAATTGTGGAAAAAATGCAGCCAAAAACCATGAAATTTGGCTAACACTTGGAAGGAACAAATCTTGCCAGATCTGGAAACTTTCTGCCCAAACTAGGCTGCCCGCGCACCATGAGGAACCCCTCATGGTGCTCGAGGAGAAGGTCAGCTCCCCACACCCCATGAGGAGTTCCTCATGGGGCACGAGGGGGTATCAGGTCAAGGAAAATTCGTTTTTCTTACATTTAAGCCCCAAACTTGAATTCTAATGATTTTTTTTATGGGTTTGAAGTAGGTAATCGGTATCGCGGATAACGGATGATGATCATGCCATGGAACAAGAACCGAACGCATCAGACTCGTCTGCTTCCGCAACGTTTAAATTAATCTATTAAAACTTGGTTTTTTTTTAGATTTTGTTATCAAGTTTAACACTAACTTTATTCTACGTATGTTTTGGAACGTGATGCGTATAAACTAAATGTTGGTATATTATGCAAACTATGCATAGTTTTGAATTAGTATTTTTCTAAACCAAGTAAATTACATGTAAAATATCGCTTAATTACCCGCATAATGGGTAGGGTCTTACAGAGAATGAAGTATTCCCAGACTTCACCGAACTACGTCAAAGAGAAGCTAGAAAGAAAGCTGAGAAACGAAGTGAGGAATTTGTTGAGAAGGTATTGGGTGAAGATAAGCAAAAACCGTCTGAACAGAATGATGATTTGAAGACGTTGTTAAAGAAGTTGAAGGAAACTGATGACAAAAGACCAAAGCCGGAAGCTCAAGGTGGATTCTATAGGTATCACAACCAGAAGTTTAAAGGTAGAGCTCTTGGTTGGAAGTATCTTGGAAGGCTAAAGTGCATTGCAGTCAAGTGGGAAATAGAAATTCTGTATTTCTACAGATTTTATGACCTACTAACTCTACCGTACTGGGCGGTTAGAGATATTTGCAGATTTCCAATGACTGGTGCATCTGTGAATAACACGGCTGTGGGTTGGTTTGCTGATAGATTGGTCTGGGAGAGTCGAACGAAGTGGAATATGTTTAAGCCACAATACCCGAGGAGGAAAGTTCATAGGGATGTTGATCCTAGAACGGGTAAGAAGCGGGTAACTTTGATTTACAAAGCTCCTGAAGTGATGAGGAAGATTCCTTTGATGCCATTACAACAACACTTCAGTGAAGATTTTATCTTTTGGTATTACGATTGGAGGAATGCAGAGGCTGTGATAGTGTTGAGAGATGGGAAGGATAAGTACAAGAAGATACATGTTTTTGACCCAATGTGGCTCATTAACTGTACGTTTGAAGACATCATCATGCTTTACTACAACCCGATATATAGTGATCCCAATGATGCATCACAGGCGAAGAAGTATCAACAGGTTGTCGGAGTGTGCTTTGCGTATGATATCAACTCCGGTAGCAACCTGGATCTAAAGTTGGGAAAGAAGGTGAAGATAGCTAATGTACCGAAGCGATCGACAAAGAGAAAACTTGAGCCTGAGATGACTAAAGAACAAAAGAAGCAGCTGAGGATCAAGTTAATGAACAAGGCGATGGATGAAGCCAGAAGGCAATCCAAGCAATAGTCGAGGGGGAGTTTGTAGATGCACTTTATGCGACTAATGCTTTGGATTGTGACTTTAACATGTGTTAGAAGATGTGTAGAAGGGCGAAGGTGAAATAAGATGGGCGAAGGTGACTTAATGTTGGACGAAGGAAGATACTGATGGGCGAAGGTAGAAAGCTTCATTGTATTAATGTACTTTTGTACCTGGGCAGAGGGCGAATGTGGACAAAGTCCACATTCGCACCATGGAAAAGGGCGAACGTGCAGACATTATAAATAGTTTTGGCTTGTTTTGTAAGTTAGAATAGTTGGTGATAGTGTGTGTGTTAAGGACAGGTTGCTCTCTAGATTAAGGTCGTGTAAAAGTGTATAGATTAACTTGAAAAGGGTTTGTATGAATGTTTTGAAACAAGTTATCTATAAAATGTTGATTGAAAAGGTATTTTGCGTGTTGTGATTTGCGTATTATCATTTTGTTCAGTTCTAGGGTTTCCGCACCTGGAATTGTGACTTGTATGATCATATTTTCCTTTCTATGGCTAAAATTCTTCGTTTACAGAAATTATAAGTTAGGCGCGTACCGGATGCGGTACGCACACTTTATTTGTTATCGAGAGATTCGTATGTGAAGTTTTCACTTATGGTTTTGGAGTTCCAAAACACATTATATTTTGTGAAAATACCTATTATTTTGTATCCTGGGTGTCTGGGATCCTTTTCGTTTATTTAATTTTTGCCGGGTAATCACCAACGTCCGTTCCGGACAAGTTTATTCGCACGCAATTTCGTCGTGCTTCAACATTAAACATGTTCATCCCTATGCATCTTATGGGGAATTTGCTATTCTCTAAGGCTAAATTAATCCAATTAATTTAAATATGCACTTAAACCGTTAATTACATATACTAATTACATACGGAATCACATCGATTTTTGCCGGATGTTACACCTCAGTTCCAAGTGCTTATCAGCACCATGCAGTTTCTTGAGTCCGATGTTTTCTTCATTCAAAGCCTTGCCCTGGGCTTCACGTATTTTATCAGGAAGATTAGAATGAATAGTGAGTTGTAAAGCTCGCACCCGCTTGGGTTTCGTCTCCTTACGACTAAGGGCATCCGCTACTACGTTAGCTTTCCCTGGATGATATTTGATGGCACAGTCATAATCATTCAGAAGCTCGACCCATCGATGTTGTCGCATGTTCAGCTCCTTCTGATCGAATATGTGTTGGAGGCTCTTTTGATCAGTGAAGATCGTACACTTCGTCCCATAGAGATAATGCCTCCAAATCTTCGGAGCAAAAATCACTGCTCCTAGTTCCAAGTCGTGGGTGGTGTAATTCTACTCATGAACCTTTAATTGACATGAAGCATACACGATCACCTTATCACGCTGCATCAGCACACACCCTAAACCTTGGATAGACGCATCATAGTATACCACAAAGTCCTCTGTTCCCTCATGTAGCGATAGTATGGGTGCAATGCAAAGCTTTGCTTTTAACAATTGAAAAGCAGATTCTTGGGCATCTCCCTACTTGTAAGTAATACCCTTCTGCGTCAAAGCAGTGAGGGGTTGAGCGATCTTAGAGAATCCCTCAATGAATCTGCGATAATATCCCGCAAGACCAAGAAACTGGCGCACCTCTGTAGGAGTCTAAGGAGCCTCCCACTTTTTAATTGTATCAATCTTGGCGGGATCGACATGTATTCCTGCCTCATTAACCACATGTCCTAGAAATTAGACCTCTCGAATCCAAAAGTCACATTTTGAGAATTTCGCATACAGCTGCTCATTTCTCAAGAGCTCCAAGATCAGCTGCAGGTGTTGCTCATGCTCTTCCCTGCTCTTGGAATAGATCAATATGTCACCTATGAACACTATGACGAATTTGGCCAAATAAAGCTTACACACGCGGTTCATAAGATCCATGAACCGAGCCGTTGCATTGGTCAGCCCAAATGGCGTTACCAAAAACTCATAATGTCCATAACGAGTTCGAAAGGCTGTCTTCGCCACATCCTACTCTCGGACTCTCAGCTGGTGATACCCTGACCTCAAGTCAATCTTGGAATAGAAACTCGACCCTTGAAGCTGGTCGAACAAGTCATCAATACGAGGCAAAGGGTTGTGGTTCTTAACCGTCACCTTGTTCAACTCCGGATAATCAATACCCATGAGAAAACTCTCATCCTTCTTCTTAACAAACAGGACTGGGGCTCCCCAAGGGGAAGAATTAGGTATAATAAAGCCCCTATCCAATAGACCATTTAGTTGGGTAGATAATTCTTGAAGTTTGCCTGGTGCTAAGCGATATGGTGCGCATGCAACTGGGGCCGCTCCAGGTGCAAGATCAATTTGAAACTCCACTTGACGAACATGTGGAAGTTCAGGTAGTTCCTCAGGGAATACATCTGGGAAGTCACGGACCACTGGGATGTCCTTAATCTTTGTTTCAACTTCAGCTCGAGTTTCAGAAATGTTAACCAGAATGGCTGGATAGCCCTTTCGAATACACTTCTGGGCTTTCAAGAAGGAGATGATGCCCACCATGGCACCTCCACGATCACCCTGAATAGATAAAAGTTCTACACTAGGGAGAGGGATACGAATAATCTTCTCCTGACAGAGAATTTCAGCGTGTTTCTTGGACAACCAGTCCATCCCAACCACGAGATCAAAGCTTCCTAGGGTGATAGGCAGAAGATCGATGGCAAATATTTGCCCATCTAGCTCGAGCTTACAGTCGCGATGGATGTGGGTTACCTCAACGGGTTTCCCATCAGCTAGTTCTATAGAATGCAGGATATCAAGAAGAGTAGGAACCATCCATAGTTGTTTGCTTAGTTTTAATGACACAACTATAGTCTGCACCAATATCATATAAAACAGAAGCGAGAATGTCGTTTAAGGAACACGTACCCGTCACGACATTGTTATCGGTCCTATTCCCCAGAGCCGATCACAAATGCTCTTCCACGAGCCCCATTATTGTGGTTGTTGTTGTAGAACTTATATCTCACACCATCCAATGTTCTCTTGCTATCACCAACGATAGAAGATGAAGCACTATGCTTTGAAAAAAAAACATACCATGCTCGACAGCCTTGTCAGTGGGGTTGTGAGTCAGGTGAAAGATTTGTTAGATTCTGGATATGTGAGCTGTAGTAGCCCTGCCATGAATCTGTGGGACCAACCCTTTTGGTATGAAGCTCGATCCGCTTGAAAGGTAGGTTAGATAGATTTGAGTATATAATAGCTAACTCCTGTAGCTTGGTAGTGTAGGCGTCGATCTTAGACCCAACCGTCTTTAGATAACAAAATTCTAAGTTTCTTCACAGGGTGTTACATTCTCCACCCAAGTATTTGTAACTCATTGAGTGTGCATGTAGCATACATTACCCATCCTTCCTGGGGCAAATGCACATGGCAAAGACCTATACTATCGAAGTAATCAAACAGTCTCCTTCAGTCCCGTTGGAGTTATTGAGGCTTATAATTCATAAAAGCCTTGGAAATACGCTAGCGAGTTGTTGTTGCGGCATGTGCGCTCAAGGAATAAGGAAGTTCAATTGCGAAAGTCAAGGGAAAAGAATGATTTAGCAGAATAGACCTTTACTAGCTTGGAAAGGTGCGAGGGCCTCAACCACCCTAGTGTTGATCATAAGAATCCACTCTTATCTAAGTTCACAAAAGAAAATTAAAGGATATACTAGCAAGGAAAAGTAGGAGCAAATCGTTCCCGCACTCCGTCGAGATAGTAGAGCCTTCATCCTCACTTTCCATGTGTTCGTCCTGCTCAGGTTTTCCTTCCATCCCTTCTTCTTCCTTCTTCATAGGTGCTAGTGTTATGTGGATCTCGTCGTGAATAATCTCCTACTTCGGTCATGTGTAAGTCAGTTCAGTGTTCATCAACACCACTCGTTCCTCCAATCGTAGCTGTCAGTCATTGGTAGGTTTCGTCCTCCCTTGAGATGTTGCATTACGTCGCAGGCTTTACATAACTCCCTAAGTGTGTGTGTAACAAGACCCAATCTGATGTGTTCCCATGAATCCACCATATACTCATGAGGAACAGGGATATGCATGTCATACAATCGCTTGCTCATACTGGGCGTAAATGTACTAGAGTAAGAATAAAATTCTATATAAGTAATACAGTCTCATCTGAGTTTCAAATGAACGTAAGAAAGATCAAGAAACAAGGAACAATAACTAATTGTCTCCTTGCTCAGTGAGGGAAAGGATAAGTATCGGTATTTGATTCCTTCGAGTTCGATTCGGTTTAGTAGTACCACGCCATAGGCATCGTGCAGCTTTCCGTGTACGTGCGCCACAACGCTCGCAAGGGCTCTCTCCCCTGTACTATTATCGTTTCCTCATCCATGAGGGTTGTTAGGATACAAATCCCAGTAATGCGCCACCTGGTGTAACCCTGGGTCCCCACCAGTGACGTGTTCAGAGTCAGATTTAGAACTAGAAGGTAACATATCTCCTGAAATCATGTTTTGTAGATATACATAGCCAAAAGCTAGTTGTGCACTTAAGCTGTGAGTGTAACTAATGGAGTACTTATGCTATGATGATTATAGACTAGAATGCAATCCTAGTTCACTATAACCAATGGCTCTGTTACCAATCTGTCACACCCTCAAATTTCCACTACGGGGTTTATACCGCGAGGCGCATGACATACCAGGATCCCATAGCCATAAGTCATATGAATGAACTCTAAAAGCCCAAACCATTTAGTTCATTTTCAAAAATCAAGTTTTGTTAAGCTGCGGAAGCGTAAACCAAATTTAAACATTATAAAACCATGCGCAAAACAACGCGCCCAAATTAAAACCATATGAGAGAAAACATAAAAGCATGATATGTAATTTAGGTGTATGCCCAAGACCCCAAATGCAGTGAAACGTGCAGTGCTTCCTAATCCTGACACCGAAAGCTAACTACCTGCAAAAGCATGTACATAGTGGGTCAACAAACAATGTTGGTGAGTTCACAAAGTAAAGTAAACGAGTAAGTAAACGCGTAGGTTTTCCCAAAACCACGTAACAACAAGTATACGTGTAGGTCTCCAAGACCAAGTAACAACAAGTAACAGCGTCGGCCTCCCAGATCACATAACAACAAGTAACAGCTAATTCACATGCCAGGGGTAGCTAACCCAGTCATGACAACTAACACCGGTGATACCGAACTGCTAAACAACGAGATCCCACAATAGAGAGCAAAGTGCCTTGCATCATTGCCCATCAACAATGATAATAAAAGTTAACTTATAGTTCACACCCATACTCCCAGCACGATGTGAAGTTTGTGAAACCTAATAGCGCTATCAACTAAAAACCCGCTTTCCCACCCGGCAATTCATTCGGTATCTAGAAGGACTTCAACGAAAGGGTTGGTTTAGTTCATCAAGGACATAAAGCATGAATTAGCAAAAGTAGATTCACTTTGTGAACCTAGTACCCCAAAACCCGAGATGTGTAAAAGTAGTCCCAAACCGGACTATGAAAAAGTTAAGTAAGTTGTCTCCCCGAGACGCATGCTTTTGAGAAAAGAATAGTGAAACTCACCTTAGGTTGCAAGCTAAAAATCCAAACATCGCAAATAAGGACGTGCTACCGACTCCTTTAAGCTCTTCAATCTTATTGATCCTAAACCTTCTCAAGCTCCTAGGATCTTTAGATTATGTTAATGGCAAAGGGTAGGGGTTAAAATTTCGTAGTTAGGGGCTGTAGGTCATTTTAGGGTTTAGTTTTTATTAAAAAAAAAAGGCTAAAAACATTTTTTTATAATCACCAGCGAATTTGGCTTTAAAGCCATTTGGGCCGAGAGCTGGTTGTTTCCACGCGGGCCCAAGCAGGCTACAGCCCAAAGCTGCTTGTCTTTCCCTTGCGGCCCATTCTTCTTTGTTGTATACTGATTTTTTTATAACCTACTACCCGCTAAAATCCATGAGATGATTATGCCATTTATGAGTCCATCTTTAGTTACTGACACAATTTCCTTTGTGTTGACTTGTATTCGCCAATATGGCATGACCATATATATATATATATATATATATATATATATATATATATATATATAGGGAAATTATAAACTGAAAACCCACTCGAGTTAAGAAAACTATGAAAACCCTTGTAAAAACCATCTAAAATTTTTTAATTTTTTTTGAAAAAAATACACAAGGTAACATACATGTATTAAAACGTTTTGGGCAAAAAAAAAATAAAAAGCGCCGATAGAATATTTTTAAAAAAAATAAACAAAGTTTGTGCTGTTACATATGTAACAGCTCTGTTACATATGTAACATCAGTTGTTACATATGTAACAGTGCAAATTTTGTTTATTTTTTTTAAAAATATCCAATCGGCGCTTTTTTTATTTTTTTGTTCCAAAACGCTTTAATACATGTACGTTACCTTGTGTATTTTTTTCAAAAAAAAATAAAAAATTTTAGATGGTTTTTACAAGGGTTTTCATAGTTTTCTTAACTCGAGTGGGTTTTCAATTTATCCTCCCCCTATATATATATATATATATATATATATATATATATATATAATACTAATTGATATAAATTATTTAACCTAAATATTTTATAACTAGTTTACGATTCCCAGTCCGACTAGAGTCGGTTATGAACTCGGTAACGTAGTTTCGCGTAGTAACATGCAACGCCACATAAGTTCACAGATAAATTCACATAAACATGTAATTGCAAATAGTATCAAACGAGTTATTCTACAATTATTTGTTTTATTGTTTCACCAACGTTCAGGGTTCGAGACTCGTGTATGCAGTTGTTCGCCTATAACTGTGTATGGTGTGACACACTTAACTAACCCTAGTCAAGTAAAATACTACGAATATATGTATAAGTTAACTAGAGTTTAGTTAAAGTGCTAACGTGAAATTGCGGGGTATCACAAATTGTGTCCTTTTTGTTTGTGAATGAGAACCACCTAGAGTCGGTTACTGCAACTATTAGGAATTTCAAAGACCAAACCTGCGTCAGATTTTCGTTGTCGCCAGTCAAACGTAACAGAGCAGATGATGTATACATTACTAATTTTGATGTCTTTGACCTTTTTGACACCATTGGGAGCAGTTCATGCGATTTTGGTTCGTCTTTCACAAAATGAAAAACATGCTCGTAGCCGAAGTGTTGACAATATTCAGCATGGTACTCCATTTTAGACTGGTTGATGGCTAGATCATCATAGAAACTGCTATGGTATAATTTATGACATTTGTTAGTGGTACGCAAATTAATTGGGGGTGGCAATATAATGTTAGTGAGACTTCAACTTGTCCTCCGTTCGGCCATGAACATTATCAATTTCTGCACAAAAATACGAGTGGATGCGCTCCCAAAAGTCTTAAGCCTTTTTGGTTTCTTCTGATTATGTGGTTAGTTGACACATGAAGAAAAACTCATGTAAGGGCTCGTTCTTCTTCATATGACCATCTATGAATTACAACTTTCGCCTTCCCGGAGGCAAGTTCTTTCCCTTTTTCTTTTCGGCTTGAAGATGGATTTTATGCAGAAGTACCAGATGATTGGGTGTTGGGGCATTGAACCTGGTTGATGAAGGGGTGAAACTTGGGGGTTGTGCGTATGGGTTGAAACCCGTCTCGGTTTGATAAGAGTACCCATAAAACGAGTAATTGGGTTGAGGCATGGAACCGTGTTAAGATAAAACACCATAAATTTGGAAATGGGGATAAATGCAACCAGGCATAAAACCATAATTTCGGAGTTGTGGTGGATACCTGTACCATTGAAAGCCTTGGGTGTTGGTAGATTGGTTCACGTTTGGGCTAACACCGGATGTGTTAAGCATTTCTTGAAAGCTTCTTTGATCATCCATTATTGTGTTGTGTAGTTGCGATTAGAGTGTTGGAGATTGATTTTTGTATGTAAGATTGGTAGATAGTGAATTAGAGTGAAAAAACGAAATGGTAGAGAGCGAATGTTTCAGTTGGTTGATATTTAAAGTTGTAATGAGTTTATTACTTTTTTTTTTCAAACGGTCAAGTGCGAAATTTATTACTTTTTATTTATTTAATCTCCACCGGTTACATATTTAAAATTTGATTTTTTTTCTTTTTATAAATACAATCAAATGTGGGGCCCAACATACACTAAGAGGGCCCGTTTGCTATTCCAAACCATTCTAAAACAATCCACCTCCTACAATGGAGGTGGTCCTCTTTGGTACCCATTTGGTTGCACCGGACCGTCCGGATGAAGCCCATTGTGGGTTCTATAATCTCAACACTTCAGTCTTGAGTTCGGATGCTCTTACAATTATCGATGTTAATGGTTTCTTATCAGATTTGAAGGCTTGGATCTGGTCGCCTAGTTGTTGGTTTTGTTGTTTTGAGATTGGGAGTTTTTGCATCAGTTTTTTTTACTGTTTGGTTTATGGTTTTCGTATTATTATTTTCGTTAGAATTACCTCAATGTCTACATCAGTGATGCCACAATTGACGGCCGATTCATCAGACATTGTTCTTGAATTCCTTTCCTTTTTTTGTTTGTAGAAACGCTAAGGACCCAGGGTTTGTCAGTTGAGGGGTGTCAAATAAGTTTTAGGCAATCGGTTAAAACCCTAGTAAACATGTAAGCCTGTTATTTTTCTATAGGATTTTTATTGATCTACTTTTTTCATAGAAATAATGATTTTTATTGATTTATTGTTTCATAGTAAATGGTAAAAAGCAATGTTAACATTTAGAATCGAACAAGACAACGAACCGGTTTTCTTATTAGTTCACTAGTTGGATAAATGTAAGAACCGGATGAAGTCATAAATATTATGTAAGATATATAATGTAAAATGAGAAGAATTTAATCAATTTTCGATTAGACACCCAAAACTTCTTGTTCAATCCTAGTTTTCTGGTCTTCCCGGCCGGTACAATTTGGTTTTCAAAACACTGGTAAAAGGTAATTTTAAGTTTATTCACATATACTTTTAACCTACACTCATGTCGATAGGGCTGTAAACGAACCAATCGATTATGAACAAGGCTTTGTTCGTGTTTGTTTATTACGGTTACTTGGACAAATGAATCGTTCATGAACACACTAACGAACACAATTATATGTTTGTGTTTGTTTTTTAAGTAAATCCAGTTATTTACGAACAGTTTGTGAACACAAAACACATATAATATGCAACTAATTAAAGCCCCATTGTTAACATTAACCATTAGACAAAGTAGATCTGTTGGGTTTGATTGAGACCACATTTACCAGGTTTGAGTAGTTTGGTTGTTTGTAATAGTTGGAGGGTCTGTTATGTAATTATAGTATAGTTGTAGTTGCAAAACCCTAGACTGCGTACTAAATGGACGGGCTCTGCGCACTTAGCTTAAGTGCGCAGGCCCATCAGTCTGGCCTATAAATAGAACATCATTCCAGCAGCTAGGGTTAGGGTTTTTGGTTATTTGTCTTTGATAGCACAAGAAAGGTGCGTACTTAAGTGTTTATCCATGGTTTTGTAATGTTCAATCAGTAATGGAAATCTTGCATTATTCATCTTGTGTGTCGGTGTTTATTATCTTCATCTAGCTTCTTTGTTTGTATAGATTAATCACTTAAAACACCTAATAAATAGGTGTTTCTAGGTGATAACAATCTTGTGCACTTAAAGATCTAGTATTTTGGGACTACAATTTGGTATCAGAGCCTCTGTGCTCTAGATTGTATCTATCTAAAGATATCAAAACCCTCTCTTGTTAGTTCTTACTATCAAGATTTTTATAATTTTTAGTGTTTATCAAAACTTTGAGTATTTTCTTTAGTTTTGCTTCAAAATTTCGTGGATAAGGTGTTTCTAAGGTGTTTAAAGATAGTTATTTTCAGTAGAAACATCATTCAAGAACTTCAGATTGATTGAAAACCTCCTGGATATGTTTCTGATATGATTTGAGTGTTTTCAGCCGTTTTTGCGCACTTATTCTGCGCACTTAGTTCATAAACTGAGTACTTGTTTCTTATTTTCTGAGTACTTGTTTCAAGGTTGAGTACTTAGCTCATAAGTTGCATACTTGACATTTCAGGCTGTGCAATTATCTCAGGAACTTAAATTTTCACAAGGCTTTGCAGCTTTCTCTCTCCTGGTACCACATCTAGGGTTTCTGCGTACTTATCAGAAACTACTAGTTGGGGTGCGTACTTATTGGAAAGTGCAGTTTTTGAGCAGTTGGCTAGGGTTTCTGCGCACTAAAATCTTAAATGAGAGTTTAAGTGTCTGTGTACTTAGATTAGTACGCAGGCTGATCAGTCAAAGACTGAGCACTTGTGCTGCTCTGCCTTGGCTGACCTGCGCACTTAAGCCAGTGTGTGCTACAGGGACTGCGCACTTACCAGGAGATCAATAACTTATCATTTTTGTTTAATTACTGTTTCAGGTTGCTGAGTGACTGCGTACTTGTTGCTGCGCACCTGTCTGCGAACTTGTGGACTGATTATAATATTTCAAGGACTTTGGACTGTAACTTGTTGAACTAACTTATCAAAATTCTAAAATCAATCTAAAATCAACTAAATCAATGGCTGGTAATAACTCATTCCAAGTTAATCCCATAACCCAAGCTGAACTGGAAACTGGCACAATAACCCGTATTCCCAAGTTAATGGGTGCTAAAGACTATGGTACCTGGAAAAACAGAATGAAAGCTTTCTATTTCGTTAACGATCACACTCAACGGAACTCAGTGCAACTTGGACCTCACATTCCCACAAGAACCACTGATGCAGGAGAAGTGTTTAACACTGATCCCACTACATACATAGATCTCGACAAACAATTGATGCAGTGAGATCACAAAGCCTATGGTGCTCTCACCATGGCCCTGTCAAACGATGTATACAATATGTTTGAAGAGTACGGATCGGCGCATGATCTGTGGTTTGCTTTGAGTGAATATTATGAAGGAAACGCTGAGATGAGACAGAACAAGCAGGACATGATTCAGAAAGAATATGACATGTTTGGAAGCGTCCGTGGTGAAAGTCTGTCGTCACACATTGACAGGTTCATGAATCTGTTGACTAAGAAGAAGAAAGCTAGTATTCCTGTGAACAACCGTAATTCCATCAAGAAACTACTCGACTCTCTTCCAAAGGAATGGAGCGTTCAATGTATGCTGATTAAGAAAGATTACTTGGATGCTAGTCCACTCTGGCCGATCTTATAAACACGCTGAAATCATTTGAAATGGATATCACAAAGAGAGAATGAATCAGACTGTCCCGAAGGTGACTCCCAACAGTGCAATGAAGAATCTGGCATTGATGACACCAATTGGTGAGATGAGTTCAAGTTCACTACATCCATATGTGGACTCAATGGGGGGTGGTAGTTCAAGTTCAGGCAAAGCACCAATGTACGCTGAAAAGGCAGCGAAGACACTGACTCCACAGGTTGCCAAGCTGGCCACCGAACATGTGAAACTCTTCAACACCTTTATGAGCAGTTTTGAGGCACTAAAGACTGGAGAGATTAAGAATGAGATGATGTCCCCAAAGGATATGTACCAAGTGGACCCAGATGATATGGAAGAAATGGATCTCAAGTGGCAGATGGCAATGATCACTCTTCGAGTTAAACGTTTTCAAGACAGAACCGGTAGAAGAGTGGGAATGGGAAAGGCTGGGTTTGACAAGTCGAAAATCAGATGTTACAACTGCAGGGTCCTCGGGCATTTCAAATATGAATGCCCCACCTTGAACCAAGCCGAAATCAAGCCTGCTAAGAGGTTGGTGGCTATAACTGACGGAAATGAAGGAAATGATAAGGAACCACAGAAGGCCTTGGTTGTTGAGGATTTCGATTGGGGAGAAGAGGCCGCTGCTGCAGAAGTTGAAGTCAACAAAGCCCTGATGGCCACAATTTGCACCAAATCCTCCAATGGTGTGAATTCTCTTGAAGGGTCATCTGCTGAGGTACTGAAGGATGAGATGCAGAAGAATGTTGGATTGAAGAGTGTGCTGGTTGATGAGAAAGTGAATGATCAGAATAGGGAGGAGGCCTTGATAGCTGAGAAGACTTCATCAGAGAAAGTTGTTGAAGAGGTGAAGAGTTCTTCCAAGAAAGCTGAGGAGAGAGACATGGTAAATATTCCTCTCGAAATAAAATCTAAGCTGTGCTCACCTAGATGTGTTACAGCTGTTGCTTACTATTTGTGTCACAACAGACGAGTTTTAAGAGAAATGGATGATATTCGTAAAATCAATTCTGAAATGAAAGAAAACGAGTGGGCATATCAGCGAAAGTTAAATGCAACTCTAGCTGAAATGCAAACTTTAAAAGAATTTGTTCTTAAGAAAGATTTTCTAATAAATGATTTAACTTCAAAATTAGAGAAATCTAGAAATGAAACAACTCGTCTTCAAATCGTTGTTGACAAATGGAATGTGAGCAAACAGGCTCATACTGATATAGTCGATTGTGCAAGACAATCATTCGTAAAGGATGGAATAGGGTATAAGGATAAGAATGGAATCGAAAGATCACTATTCTTACCTTTGAGCCGAAGTGAATACATACCCATTCCATCACCTCATCCTAAAAATGACCTTTTTGAAAACAAATGTGATGAGACTGAGTCAAATGCTAACATAAGTAAAAGCGATGCAGATGTGACCCAACAGGCTCATGTGGAAGATGATGAAAGTTGTGGTGGGCAGACAGTGGGGTTAGGACATCCAGGTGCCAATTACTCAACAGTGAATTGGTTTATCTGGAACAATGAAAAGTCTAAAAACAATTCAATTTTGGATGACTGTAAAACTTTAACTAAATCGGATGACTGTAATAGTTTGCCTAGGGTGGATGATCGTAATAGTTTAACTAGGACGGATGACTGTATTTCTAAACATGATTTAAAAGGGGTTGTGGCTCCCGATGATAGGAAGCCTCCTATCAAACGTTCTAATGTTTGTGTTGAAAATGTTATGCCTGTGTGTGTTGATCTAAATGCTGCATTCTCTGATGCAAATCATACGCTCAAACCATCTGTGTTTGTGCCAGAACTAAAGCTTAACAGGTTTGGGAAATTTCTCATTGAGGAAATCCCAGAATGTATCCCCTCATCCACAGATGTATCAGGTTCTGAGGAATAAATTACAGAAATGGCTGATAGCTCTTATGAGATATCTATGGCATGTCGACAGCGGCGCTTCAAGACACATGACTGGACTGAAAGAACTCCTCAAGAACTATCGGTCCATCGATGGAGAGTTTGTAGCGTTCGCTGGAAATGAAAACGGTGGAAAGATCGTTGGCATAGGAGATGTGGTCTCTGACGCACTAACACTAGAAGATGTTAACTATGTTCCAGAACTGTGCTACAATCTTTTGAGTGTATCACAAGTCTGTGACAAAGGAATCTCAGTGTTATTCAACGACATGGAGTGCATCTTCCTCAAGCCAGGATTTAAACCACCCACTGACATGATCATGTTGAAAGCCCCCAGACAAAATAACACATATGTGATAAACATGAGAGATGCCAAGTCTGAACAAACAATGACTTGTTTACTGTCAAAGGCATCTGAGTCAGAGTCACTGTTATGGCATAGGCGATTAGGTCATGTGAATTTTAAAAATATAAACAAACTTTCTAAACTAAATCTAGTCAGAGGACTTCCTTCTAAGGAATTTCCTTTTTCTGAAAAATGTTTAGCATGTGCAAAAGGTAAACAACACAAGAAATCGCATAAGTCCAAAACAGTGAACTCAATTGACTCTCCACTTCAATTATTACATATGGATCTCTTCGGTCCAATCAGTATAAAAAGCCTAGGTAAAAAGTCTTACTGTTTGGTGATTACGGATGATTTTTCTCGCTTCACGTGGGTGTACTTCTTGGAGTTCAAGAGTGAGGCTGCTGAGACTTTGATGCTGTTCATTCCCCTGATCGAGAATATAATAAAATTGAAAGTAAAGTCAATCAGAAGTGATCATGGAACAGAATTCAAGAACCAAAGCTTTGTGACATTTTGCAGCGGAAAAGGGATTCATCTTCAATACAGTGCTACAAGGACTCCTCAGCAAAATGGAGTGGCTGAAAGGAAGAATCGTACACTCATTGAAGCTGCCAGAACCATGCTCATCGACTCTAAGTTACCGATCATCTTCTGGGCAAAAGCTGTGAATACCGCCTGTTATGTTCTTAACAGGGTCTTGATCGTCAAGCCTCGTGGGAAAACAGCTTATGAATTGTTTTTCAAAAGAAAACCTCTCATTGATTATTTCAGGCCGTTTGGATGTTCCTGCACTCTTCTGAACAACTTTGAGAATATCATGAAGTTTGATGCTGTTGGAGACGAATGTTTCTTCGTTGGATACTCGTCTAGTCAAAAGGCTTATCGAGTATACAATAAACGTACCAAGATGGTTCTGGAATCTTTTTATGTTGACTGGAAAGAATCCAACTCTACTAATGTTGGAACCGGTCCTGACTGGTTCTTTGACGTGGATGTTGTGTTCAATCACTTTGTCATACCTGAACAGCAAGTTCCTGCAGATCAAGCTCCTGAAAATCAAGCTACAAGTTCATCTCCCTTTGGAAATATTCTTTACTCTTCTGACGACGAAGTTGCACCATTCACCACCCGCTTTTCTCCTCTTGTTGCTGATCCAATCGTTCCTCCTCAACCTAGTAATGGTGATACAGCTGCTGAAACCTCTAACATTCCTGAAAGCACGCCAAATGCTGAAGGAACACAATCAAATCAGCAGTCTGTAGATGAATCATCCAGCTCTTCTGCACCTGGAGATCATCTTTCGAACCTTCCTTCACAAGTGCAAGAAGAAGAGAATATGGGATTCAAATCTTCTAAGAATCATCCAATTGAAAATGTCATTGGACCAATCAGTGAGGGTGTTCTTACAAGAAATCAGACAGACAAGCTAAACACCGCTCTCTCAGCATTCTTATCTCAAACAGTACCTTTCAGCATTGAAGATGCAGTTAAAGATGCAAGCTGGGTAGAGGCCATGCAGGAAGAACTATTTCAGTTCAGAAAACTCAAAGTGTGGGAGCTCGTGGATCTGCCTGAAGGAAAATATCCTATTGGGACGAGATGGGTTTTTCGCAACAAAATGGATGAACGTGGCGTGGTAATCAAGAACAAAGCTCGTCTGGTTGTTCAAGGGTTTCATCAGCAGGAGGGGATTGATTATGAGGAAGTCTTCGCACCGGTCGCTCGACTTGAAGCCATTCGCATTTTCTTGGCATATGCTTCATATCGAAATTTTAAAGTTTTTCAGATGGATGTGAAGAGTGCTTTCTTATACGGGAAGATCAAGGAAGAAGTCTATGTGTGCCAACTGCCAGGATTCGAAGACCCTCATCATCCAAACAGATACTACAAGTTGGACAAGGCTCTCTACGGTCTCCATCAAGCTCCTAGAGCTTGGTATGAGACCTTGTCCTCATATCTGTTACAAAATGGATACACAAGAGGGAAGATCGACATGACCCTGTTCACCAAAGAAGTCAACAAACATTCTATCCTTGTTCAAATATATGTTGATGATATTATCTTTGGTTCAACTGACGAAAACTTATGCAGGGAATTTGAAGGCATTATGAATACTCAATTTGAAATGAGCATGATGGGAGAACTGTCATTTTTCTTAGGTCTCGAAGTCCAACAGAAAGAAGACGGCATTCTCATTCATCAAGCAAAGTATACAAGAGACATTCTGGCAAAGTACAACCTGTCGGACTGCAAGCCGTACAACACTCCTTTTGCAGCCCAAACAACGCTTGTACCAGATCTTCAAGGCCCTTCTGTGAACCCTCACACTTACCGTTCTATGATTGGATCCTTGATGTATCTCACAGCCAGTAGACCGGACATCATGTGGGCAGTTGGATGCTGTGCTCGCTTTCAGTCAAATCCAAAGCAATCTCATGAAACTGCAGTAAAAAGAATCTTCCGCTACCTCAAAGGAACACCAAAACTAGGTTTATGGTATCCTAAGAGTGACAATTTTGACCTAATTGCGTACTCTGATAGTGATCATGCAGGTTGCAAGATTGACCGAAAGTCTTTCTCTGGTGGCTGTCAATTTCTTGGAAACAGGCTCGTGTCTTGGCAGAGCAAGAAGCAGACAACAGTGTCTATATCCACCGCTCAAGCTGAGTACACAGCCGCATCCAGTTGTTGCTGTCAAGTATTGTGGATTCAAAATCAGCTGTTGGATTACGGTTTGAATATCATGAGAACCCCTATATACATTGACAATGATGCCTGTCGTGACATCGTGAAGAATCCAATTGATCATTCAAAAACCAAACATATTGAAATTCGGATTCATTTAATTCGCGATGCGCACGACAAAGGGTATATACAGGTGTTGCCTATAGATACTGCTGATCAAAAGGCAGATATCTTTACAAAAGCTTTCGACAAAACCCGTTTTCGTCAGTTGGTCACATGGTTAGAAATGATCAACTTCGAATGATTTAAAAAAAAAAAACTTGTGTATAAATTATAGAAAAATCTTATATTTAAAATAAAATAAAGATTTTTGGGGGAGAAATAAACCGGTAGATCCCTAACTGCAAAATTTCAAAACTTTGTCAAACAATCAAGAAATGATAGAGACTAATCATATTTGCCAGCATGTGAATAGGACCCATAGGACGTTGCGGCTTCAAGCAACGACATGTCGGTAGATTCAGCCTGGAATTGAGTAAACTGCTAAAGGTGACAAACTAAAAAGATTTACATGAAAAGCTGGATTCCCACTGTGTTTTAGGTCTGCACAAGCTGAGTCCGGTCATACACAGGTTGAGAGATCAAAAGACACAGAAAATTTTGTGCATAAGCAATCAAAAGACACCTAAGAGTGCAAGCTACTAAAGCGGGGCTATCAAATCAAATGAGCAACAAAAGACACGCAATGTTAGTGACGTGCAAACATATAGATAGCTCAAAAAGCAATCAGATGATCATCTTCTCTGCTTATGGGAACATAGACCTGAAGCTCTCATCATCTGATTGACATAATGATCATCTTCTCTGCTTATGGAAACATAGACCTGAAGCTCTCATCATTATATCTCAATAAACCTTGAGGATTGGTAGGCTTACACCTAGCACAAGTGGGGTCCATTAACCTTTCGTCAATATTACCAAAACATGATAAAGCTCATCACATAAAGTATGTTGAAAGACGAGAGGCATGGATTTAAGTGGACAAATATACCGACAGTTTTTCTTGAGCTGCAGCTATCCAACAGAAAGTTGAAATGTGATCTGGCAGGTATGGATAGTGTGATCTTGATGCAAAAGGTGAGAAACGGTTGATCTTCAAGCCCAGATCTTTGATTATAGCTTATTCTTTGTTTTTGTGGGCCTGCGCACTTACTTGGGCCTTGGGCCTTGCGCACTTAAATTAAGTGCGCAGCCCAAACTAGCTCTACTATAAATACCACAGTAATTTTGTTTTTACTTTTTATCTCACAAAATTAAAACCCTAAAAAGTCTTTATATTCTTCATCATCGCCGCCGTGTTCTTCCCTGACACCATCATCAACCACCATCAAATCCACCATTAAACCACCACTAAATCACCTGTTGATCCTTCTGTTTATCTCTGTCTTAGTGATTGTGTGATTGTTTAAGTTATTCCAGTTTCTAACGAGTTTTCGTCATGATTAACAGGGCTTGCATCTGAAATCAGTAACTTAAACGTTTGAAGATTTGGGGTTTTCATGAACTGCGCACTTAATTTCTTGAAGAACTGCGCACTTGTATCATAGAATGCGTACTTGCATCATATGATACAAGCTTGAGAAACCCTAAAGTGACTGCGCACTTGGTTGCGCACTTAAAATCTTAAACGAAGGTTTAAATGTCTGCGTACTTGACTAGTACGCAGACTTGACCATTCTTGCTAAGCCGTTACCATGCCCGAGTCAAAAGGATGCGTACTTGTCATCCCGTGTTCAGAACAGATAAATGGAATGCGTACCAATCCAAGTGCTCAGTCAAGGTTGAGCACTTGGGTGCGCACTTGACTGAGCACTTAGCTGAAAACTTTGACTCGGGCTGCGCACTTAAGAAATCCATGAACTTAACATTGAAACAGAAAAATGACTATTGACTTGACCATTCTTGACAATTGACCGGACTACGTAATCTGACTCATTCACTCGTAAACCATGACTGGACTTAAATGATATAAAAGAAAAAAATACTGTGTACACTGATAAATCTAATCCATAAACGGAATCACACACATGAAACCAAATAAAATAAACCTAGTCAACGTACGTTATCCATCAAAGTCAATGAAGAAGTCTGTCAGTCGTCAATTCAAAATCAAAAGTTCTAACTTACTTTTCGTGCATGTGACCCACACAGATGGCTCTTGACTGGGATCCAAGAGGAATGCACAACCAACCAATGAATCTTGAGACTGATGACACAAAGTTTCGAGATGTCGTTACTTGGATCAGAAGAAGCAGAATTGGATACGCTGTAGAGCAGAACGTACAAGTTTACAGCTCGCACATTGAAGACTTCTGGAGGTCTGCTAAAGTAGAGGTCGTGGCACGTGTCAAGAGAATCAAAGCTATAGTGAGAAACAAGGCTGTGGTCATCACGGAAGATACTGTTCGGAATGTTCTGAGATTCCAAGATCGGCAAGCAACTGTTAGATCTCTACCAAAAGCCGAAATTCACCAAGAATTCATGAATTTTGGATATAAGGGAGATTTTGACAAGAGGGGTGATATTAAGAAGAGCCAGCTGACCAGAGATTGGAAGCTCATCAGTCATGTGTTTCTTATGTCTCTATGTCACAGGAAAGGTGGCTACATCGCTCTTAGCCCTGATTGGGCAACCGCCATGATAAAGATTTGCAAGAATGAACCATTCAATCTGTCTGGAATGGTGTTTGATTATATGGTGAAGAATGCTGAAGCTGGAAAAGACAAATGGGCGATGTACCCCAGATTCGTTCAAATGATGATCAACGCACAACATGAGGATCTGCCCCTTGGTGATAAATACAATTTTGCCAAAGGTGCACGATTCTTCACTGAGTGCAATACACCACACTGGGAACCCTTGCTTCAAAGCATGTATGCTGCTCAACGATATCCTATCATCATGAAGCTGTACAACCAAATCAAGAAAAGAAAGCAAGCTGCTGCAGAAGCTCGACAACCACCCACAATAGCACCCGAATCTTTTGAACCTGCTCCTTCAGAACCTCAGCCAACTGCTGAAGATGTTGCCAGAGAAAGAACAATAGGCAAGAGGGTAGCATCTGAACCCGTTCCTCCAAGGCCAACAAAAAGAAATAGGCCTACTGGTTTGTTGCAGCAAGGGAAAGAATCACTGACACCAGAGGAACTTGAGCTAGCTGAAGCTGCCAGACAAAGTGCTGAATTGGCAAGGGCAGAAAGAAAGAGAAGAAGAAGACAGTTACCTGAGTCTGAAAGGCCACATGTTATGACTGAAGAGGATGTGGAGAACGAAGAAATTTGGGAATCTATGTTTGGGAGGGAGGATCAACCAGGGCCTTCCACTGCCAGGCCTCCTATTCCCAAACCCCCTGTGAAGAAGCCAACTGTACCATCCTCATCTGTTCCTGCTGCACAACGTCGAAAACCTGTGCATCAAGAACTGTATGAGACACTATCAAAGGAGGTGGGTAAGACTGCAGCAAAAGAAATATGCACCTTAAAGAATCAGCTTTACAACAATCAGGAGTTAAGGAAAAAGTTGAAGAAGTTGAAGCATAAGAATAGGAATCTGGAAAAGGTGGTTAAGGATCAGCGTTATCTGATCAAATTTCAGACAGAGGTGCAGATGAAAATGTTCGATATGCTTCAAGAACTGAAGAAACAGGAAACAGGTGCTTCTAGTATGACATTTGATGAAGTGTTCGATTTTGGGAAGTTTATGGAAGAAGAGAAAGAGAAAGAGAGAAAAGCTGAGGAAAGTGAAGTGGATGAGATAAGTGAGGACGAGATGCCAGAAACGTTTGTGGAAATGGGTGCAGGAGAAAACACCATTTATGAGATGTCAGATGGATATAGGTTGGACCCTGAGAGATCTACCTGGTTTCCAAGAAGACCTATTACCATACCAGCTTTGCACCAGAACATCCATCACACTCGAGAAGCTCACCAAGAAAGAATCATCTCATGGGGTTATGATGGGTTCAAGAGATTGTTTGTTGTAAAAAGAAGAGGGGGAGTAATACAGTATTTCAAGGGTAGACCAAATTTGAAGACTCTTCCACGCTGGGATATCAGGGAAATGTGCAGAACGCCATTCATCAACCACTCCCAGGACGCCCAAGCTGACATGGTTTCTGTCTTTATTGAAAGGGAATGTGCGTCTGACTTCCAGAACTGGAAACCACAGAAGCCAAGAAGAAGAATTTCCAAGAAAAGAATTGATCCAGCCACCGGACGGGGAATGATCACCTATGTGATTGACCCACCCCAGGTCGTCACAAGGGTTCCCATTCGTCCTGAGCTTCCTGTGATGTTGACAGAGTTCAAGAAGTGGTTTTATGATAGCTTGACTGGTGAAGCTGTCATCAAGTTGAAAGACGATTCAGAAGCGTTGAGAATTCTTGACCCAGTGGATGTGTTTGCTCTCAACCCTTCAGATCTGACCATTCTGTTTGGAAACCAGATTAACGTGGGTGCTGGAAACGTGCTGTTTGAAGAAGCTGTTTTGTTCAGAAGGGGGTGGAATGGGCATTAAAGCGAAAACAGGAATTGCTCGATTTAGTAGACAGGATCAATGCAGCCGACAAAGCCAGAGATGATAAAGAAAAAGCTGCCCAAGCTGCTGCTGCAAAGACATCTGAAGCTGAGGTCATCTCAGAGGTGCAGACACAGGTACCTGCAGCAACAACTGATCCAGAGGTTGAGTCTACTCAAGCCCCACCAGCTTCTCCAAGGCCAGTCCCAGAAACTCAGCAAGAACCAGCAACTGAAGATCTCGCTGAGTTATTCATCCACGATCCACAAGTTGAAGAACCAAATGTTGAAGAAAGTATCGTTCAAGCACTCCCGGCGCACCAAGAAATAGAAGAGGGGGAGTTAAGCGATGTGGAGATCGACTGAGATCGAAGAGTTGGTAGCTGTGGTCTAGGGGGAGTATTGTTGGGTTAGATTGAGACCACAGTTACCAGGTTTGAGTAGTTTGGTTGTTTCTAATAGTTGGAGGGTCTGTTATGTAATTATAGTATAGTTGTGGTTGCAAAACCCTAGACTGCGTACTAAATGGACGGGCTCTGCGCACTTAGCTTAAGTGCGCAGGCCCATCAGTCTGGCCTATAAATAGAACATCATTCCAGCAGCTAGGGTTAGGGTTTTTGGTTATTTATCTTTGATAGCACAAGAAAGGTGCGTACTTAAGTGTTTATCCATGGTTTTGTAATGTTCAATCAGTAATGGAAATCTTGCATTATTCGTCTTGTGTGTCGGTGTTTATTATCTTCATCTAGCTTCTTTGTTTGTATAGATTAATCACCTAAAACATCTAATAAATAGGTGTTTCTAGGTGATAACAATCTTGTGCACTTAAAGATCTAGTATTTTGGGACTACAAGATCCACTAAAAACATCGTTAACATTAACCGTTAGAGTGTAGCAATGCAAGAATGATAACAATTACCTAAATAATTCATGTTTTGGGGGGAAATAAAGTTAGGAGGGAAGCTTATTAATGTTCATGGGGATAATGAACTAAGCCAACGAACACAAATAGATATAAACGAGTCAGCGTAAACGGAAGAACATAAACATACACATTGCAGAACGTTCATAAACACAATAAAACGAAAGTGATCCTTGTTCATGTTTGTTCATTTAGTTAAACGAACACAATTTCTTATTCGTGTTCGTTTATTTTTTAAACAAATAAACATTAACGTACTTTTCACCGAACGGTTTACAAATCGTTCACTGAATGTTTGATTTGTTTATTGCCTTACATGTCGATGATTAATATTTCACCTTATTAGGTGTAATTTACTCTAAAAAGTACACAATAGAAAAAGTGTATTCTTAAAAAGTGTATGCTTGTTGGATGTAAGGGGGAAAAAATAAATTGTTGGGAACACTCTTACAAACTCTATTTGAATGTATTGAAGTGAAGAAAATAATAAGATGTATAATTGTGATACCAAATATTGACTTTTTCTTTGATCAGTTTGAATAATGGTCGACTTCTTCAATGTCAAATTGTCTATGCAACATTCTGTGAGCTTATTAAAGGTCGGGGGTGCTCCGGCCTCACCGTTTTTAGCTCAGTAGTGTAAATTTACCTATTTTCGTCAAAAAAAAAGTTATACGTATTGAGTTCGGCCCCTCTGAATTTCACCCCCACAAAAAAAAATCAAGCTCCACCGTTTGGCGGGTACCCTATTATCCATCCGGAAACACCGACGTTGATGCCCTGGGTAGTGGGTTTCGGATACCCATATAGGGTGGTAAGCATCAATCATGGATTCATGGTAATGGGTTGAAATGTGAGCAACGCGCTAATATTATAGCCATTGGTTACTTTAAAAAAAAAAATCTTAAAATCTATATAAATAAAACCATATCTTATATAGGAACCGCCCGTATATAAAATAAAAATAAACAATATATATATTACGATCACAACTAAATAAAGAAAACGAATGCAGAAATAAATACGATTACAACTTAAAGAAACAAAATACAAGAAAGGAGTAGAAGCAGAAAAAATGTAAAAGCTGAGGATCGTGTAGAACACGGGGCCCTTAAAACAAATTTTGAGTCTATTATCGAGAACTCGTTTTGTTTCCCAGGGTACAACAGCCGGAACAGAAAGAGTGCTGCCGGAGTTGGCTCTGACCCAAAAAGATGTACCTGAAATAACAAGAAGACAGAACAGATTGCTGGAGAAGAAAGGTGAATGTTCAGAACAGTATGTGTCTGAGGTGTGTTTCTAACCAAGGGTCTCCTTGTTATTTATAGGAGTCCAATCCTTAATCAGTTTCAGAAAACATTAAAAACGAAAATAAATGTCATTAAACGTCTTCAATGGCATTTACTACGTTCTTAAAGTTTTAAACGTAACTGTTTGACTAGACCGTTACACCTCTGAGCTGTTGCTGATCGAGCTGCACGAGTCCCCGCGTGCGCCCATGCGGACGACGTAACGCCCGTTTTACGTCAGCGGAACTAACCCTCACATCTGTGTAGAACGTTGTTACGTTCTACGTCACTCAAGCGCCTACGCGGAATCATCCGCAGACCAGGACGCTACCTGGTTATCTGCGCGCCATCACCTGCCACTGTGTCCTATACAGAGGACCACAAACCTGCGTTCAAAAATACTAAGGTGGCTCTCAAGCGGCTCGCGGTGATGCGAGTGTGCGAAGTGCAAAGTGCGCCATCAAAGCGCCACATTGCGCCCATCGCCCATGCCACGCGCGCGTGTGTGAGTGCATGTGCGAGTGAGAGTTAGGGTGCTCTGCACCCTTCGCGAGTTCCACAATGGGTGCTCCCATGAAACAATTAGGAAGGAGTGTTCCCACTTATATACCACACATGGTATTGATGTGAGTCCGAAAGGACCACATATTTATAGTTAATTTTGGTATTTTTGTGTCTATTTGTGTGTAGACTTGCCCGGGATTAGCTAACTATTCATGGATCATGGAAGAAACGCCTAAAATGCTAAAACGATAAAATTACGAGTCTTAAGCGAAGAAATACGAGTCGGAACGGAAGACGGGGCGCGAAACCGAAGAAAACGTCAAAGAAATTATAATTATGATTTTCCATCCCTGTAGCGGACCGCTTGGGAATTAATAATTCCATAGCGGTCCGCGCGAGTCCTACTAAACAGCTGTTATAATACAGCCCTGTCGCGGACCGCCTGAGAATTAATAAACCTGGCGCGGTCCGCGACAGCTCTAAGTGCGATTCTTAGCTGTTTTGACTTTCCAGCTTGTCGGGCACCACGAAAATTGATTATAATCAACTCGCAAACGAAGAACAAAGGAGCTCCAGCTTCTGTACGAAATTTTCACACATCAAAGTCACCATTCTAGCACTTTTTGGATCAAAAGAAGGCATTTTTGAGGTCCTAGGAGCAAGGAGAAGGCTTGGAAAGCTTGGAAATCAACCAACAACATCACTTGATCGAGCACCCGGCACCAAACATTCATTGTTTGTGGTTTGAAATCTCTCTGTATGAATCATTTTAGCTATATAATCATGTTTGTTAGTGTTTTTGTAAGCCTTATGGGCTAAACATTTTAGTTATCTGAACCCGATGAAGCTTTTGATTATGTGATACGATTGTTATTTGGATTGGTGGTAATTAGTTATGTTAATCTTCATGATAGATATTTGATTATTTTCTTAGAAATTCTTGTTTGGTTAAAATCTGAGTTCTTGTTAATTTAGTTAAAATTTACTTACGTAAGGTTGGAAAACACTTAAGTAAATATTAGTTAATGAATCTAGATTATTGACTTGAAACTAGGAATGGGAAGTGTTAATTAATTTTTTACAAAAGATTTGACCATTTAAGATTTCTTGCATTTTGGACTTGGAAAGGTTATAAAAAATGTTGTGGTAGATTCTAAGGATAATAAAATTGTGAGTTAGTAATTAAGGCCAAAATTATGAATCTTACAAGTTTTTACCAAAGATTTACCACTTGAAAATAATTATCTATTTTTCTACATAAAAGCGACTTAGGGTGATTAAAGTGTGATTATCGTTTTAGTTTTCCCTAAAGTTGTCGAGTTAGAGATTTTGACAAACGACTTTCTCGCATTTAAAGATTAACATGATTTACACAAAATGAGCGTCAAAGAATGATTTTCGGTGGTTAAAATGTGTTTGAAGTTTTAATTTCCTAAAAGTCATTTAATTAAGGACCTATGACTAGGCTTAATATAATTAAGAATTTTGCATTACCATCATTCCTCATCTCATAACTGTCACATATCATTAGTGGATTCTCGGTTTAGATAACTCTTGATTAAAACAGTTGTTGAAAACCATTTTTATTTATTTTACATTTTATAAATTACAAAATTAAAACCGACTCTCGAACAGACTCTACAGTGACAAAAGTTTAGTATTGAGAAACCGTGTCCACGGATTTGATATCCGGTTCTTACCAATTAAAAGTTATATTACTAAACGATAGGTACACTTGCCTTTTGTGTGTAGTTAATTTAGGGTAAAAACCACTTTTAAAACTACAAGTTGTGTCATAAAATATATATACGTTTTGCACACATCAAGTTTTTGGCGCCGTTGCCGGGGACGCGGCATATTTCGAGAACCATTCGAGTCACTGATTTAGTCAAAATTTTTTGTAAAAAGTTAAAAGAAAACAAAAACAAAATAAACAATTTTTCCTTTTACTATTTTTATTTTTTCTTTTAGTCATTTTTATTTTTGTACTTAGCCTTTTTTTGTATGTCCTCAACCCCGTCATTCCATTTAGCCGAAGCCTTAGTCGAACCCACGTCCAAACCCAAACGCCTACTTCATAGAAGATTACGCGACCGATCGCGTTCCGTGGCTGCAGCAATTGAGCGAGCAGGAGTTGCCGATAATTCTGAAATACCGATTGTAGTTGAAGTCGAGATGGCCGAACCAGATTATGAGACCATGCCACTTAATGATATTGGCACTCCATCCTTGGAAGGGTTACGAGCGAGTATAACCCAACCTACCATCAACACTAATAACTTCGAGATTAAGCCTGGCTTCATCAATATGATGCAGAACGCTGTGTCTTATTATGGAAAGGACCACGAGGATCCTTCAGCACATATCGCCGGTTTCCTCGAAGTGTGCTCCACCTTCAAACTTCATGGCGCAAACGATGACGCCATTCGTCTCAAACTCTTTCCTTTTACTCTGCGAGATCAAGCAAAGGAATGGCTCCTGTCACTCCCTGCTGGCTCCATCACCACATGGAACCAACTTGCAGAAAATTTTTTACAAAAATTCTTTCCACCTGAGAAAACCGTTAGATTCAGAACACGAATTTTAAATTTCCGACAGGAGGACGACGAGAGCCTATATGAAGCATGGGAAAGATTTAAAAGTCTATTGAGAAAAGTTCCTCACCATGGTTTACCCAAGTGGGAACAATGTCAGATCTTTTACCATGGTTTGGAAGGTTCAGCCAAGCAGTTAGTCGATACTTACGCAGGGGGAGATATTGGCACAAAGAATGCCAATGAAGCCTTAGAAATCATAGAAAAATGCGCGCAGAAGAATCCAACTAATCAGGCGAGCAGAGGGAAGACGACGAAGCAAGGAGTGCATAGCGTTGATGACTTCACAGCTATTGCGGCACGGATGGATGCACTTTCTACCAAATTTGACATGCTACTAACGAATCAACTTCCGCCGACGAATGAAGCAATTGGAGGAATACCAGTTCAGCAAGGAGAGGTGCAACAAGAACATGTGGATTTTCTGGGTAATCAAACGCGTCCACAAAATAATCCTTACAGTAACACTTATAACCCTGGATGGAGAAATCATCCAAACTTCAGTTGGAAAGCCGGTACCTCATACCAGCAACAACCACCGGGGTTCCCTCCTAGACCACAACAGTCCTATGGTCAAACTGTTACTCTTCCACAGCCCATACAGCAGCCTACGACTGAAGCAAAGCCAAGCATGGAAGATATGATTGGACAAATCCTGGCAAACCAAAATGCTCAGAGTAGAGAGAGCGCGAAGAGATTCAAAGATTATGATGACCAGTTTGCTAGACACGAGAGCGAGCTAAGGAGTCAGAAAGCCTCTATGAAGAACATCGAGAACCAGGTAGGACAGATTGCACGACTCCTATCTGAGAGGCAACAAGGTGGCCTTCCTAGCAACACAGAGCCAAATCCGAATGCTCACGTGAATGCCATCACAACAAGAAGTGGATTGACCACTGAAAACACTCCTCCGGCCCCCAAGCCAACTGTCGAGGAGATTGACACTGAGACCCCTAAAGAGGTGCAAGAAAGGCGAGACCCAGCAAGTACAGCACGAGTTAGGGAGCCAGTGAGAGAGTATGTTCCTCCCATTCCTTATCCTGGGAGATTGAAGAAGCAAAAGATGGAAGAACAGTACGGTAAATTTCTCGAGCTCTTCAAGCAACTTCATATAAACCTACCATTCATCGAGGCACTCACACAGATGCCTAAGTATGCGAAATTTTTAAAAGACCTCCTCACCAATAAGAAGAAACTTGAGGAACTTTCGCATGTAACTCTGAACGAAGAATGTTCTGCTATTCTACAGAACAAACTTCCCAAGAAGATGAATGACCCCGGTAGTTTCACCATTCCATGTCTAATTGGAAATCTATCTGTCAGCAATGCTTTAGCTGACCTTGGTGCTAGCATTAACCTCATGCCTTATGCGGTTTTTGCTAAAGTAGACCTTGGCGAGCCTAAACCGACACGCATGAGCATTCAGCTTGCTGACAGATCTGTGAAATACCCACGGGGTATTGTTGAGAATATGCTTGTCAAGATCGACAAGTTTGTGTTTCCAGTAGACTTTGTGATCCTAGACATGAATGAGGATAAAAATGTACCACTTATCCTTGGTCGCCCGTTCTTAGCCACTGCTAGAGCCCTGATTGATGTCTGCACCAGCAGTCTTACACTTAGGGTCGATGATGAGAAGGTGACCTTTGATATTGGGAAATCCATGCAGCATACACAAAGTCAAGATGATGCACTCAACTTCATAGACACCATTGATTCATGCGTGAGTGATCATCTAATGGACACATCCATTGAGGAGACGCGGGATACACTGTTGCTTGGTGGGGATGTTTCTGGTTTGATTGTTGAAAACCAGCCAGCTGATGAGACGGCCTGTCTAATAGGTCATGAGCACCCCCCGTACCCGCAGGTTTTTGAGGTTGTCAATTGCGATGACGAGCCTAAGGCACGCCCTTCTGTCGAGGACCCACCACCCGTTGAGCTCAAGGAACTCCCATCTCATTTAGAGTATGCTTTCTTGGAGGGTGAGTCCAGTCTGCCCGTTATTATTTCATCTATCTTATCTGAAGACGAGAAAGGCAAGTTGCTCGAGGTTCTGAAACTTCATAAGAAAGCGATTGCGTGGAAGATAATGGATATAAAAGGGATAAACCCATCCTTTTGTACCCATAAGATCTGGATGGAGGAGGACTTTAAACCTGTAGTTCAGCATCAGAGGCGTTTGAACCCTAAAATGCAGGAAGTCGTGAAGAAGGAGGTGATTAAGCTACTTGATGCGGGTTTGATTTACCCGATCTCTGATTCACCATGGGTTAGCCTTGTGCAGGTAGTCCCAAAGAAGGGAGGTATGACAGTAGTGATGAACGAAAAGAACGAAATAATTCCCACTCGTACTGTCACCGGATGGAGAGATTGCATTGATTATCGCAGACTCAATGATGCCACAAGGAAAGATCACTTTCCATTTCCTTTCATTGATCAGATGTTGGAGAGGTTGTCGGGAAAGATGTTTTACTGCTTCCTTGACGGTTTTTCGGGTTACTTCCAAATTCCCATTGCTCCTGAAGATCAGGAGAAGACGACATTCACATGTCCATATGGCACATTCGCGTACCGGCGGATGCCCTTTGGATTGTGTAATGCGCCGGCCACATTTCAGCGATGTATGGTGGCCATTTTTCACGACATGATTGAAGACTCCATGGAGGTTTTTATGGATGACTTTTCTGTTTTTGGGAGTTCTTTTGATCACTGTCTTGGGAATTTGAAGAAGATGTTGGCTAGGTGTGAAGAAGCCAACCTTGTGTTGAACTGGGAGAAATGCCACTTTATGGTAAAGGAGGGCATTGTGCTTGGGCATAAGATTTCACAGAAGGGACTTGAGGTTGATCGAGCCAAAGTTGAGAATATTTCAAAACTCCCGCCTCCCACTTCGGTGAAATCTATTAGGAGCTTTCTTGGTCATGCTGGTTTCTACCGGCGATTCATAAAGGACTTTTCCAAAGTCGCCCGTCCCATGACCCAGCTCCTCGAGAAGGATGCCAAGTTTGTTTTCTCCAGTGAATGCCTTAAGGCATTCGAGTTTTTGAAGGAGAAGTTGGTAAACGTCCCTCTCATGGTAGCTCCTGATTGGACACTACCATTTGAGATTATGTGTGATGCGAGTGACTTCGTAGTAGGGGCAGTCTTGGGTCAAAGGAAAGATAAGCATTTTCACCCGATTTACTACGCGAGTAAGACTCTGAATGACGCACACGAGCATTACACGACTACTGAGAAAGAGCTCCTCGCTGTAGTATTTGCTTTCGATAAGTTTCGGTCTTATCTTGTCCTTTCCAAGACCATTGTGTACACGGATCATGCAGCTCTTCGGTATCTATTTAATAAACATGATGCCAAGCCGAGATTGATACGATGGATTCTTTTGCTGCAAGAGTTTGATATTGAAATCCGTGATAAGAAAGGAGCCGAGAATCTCGCAGCGGACCACCTTTCTCGTCTTGAGTGTTCATCGTCATTGGGAAGCATGGGGGTCTCCATAAATGACAACTTCCCCCACGAATCCCTCATGTATATCCAGACGGAAGAGGATGATTATCCGTGGTTTGCAGACTTTGCAAACTATCTTGCTAGCGGGATTGTGTTGAAAGGGATGTCCCACCAACAGAGACGGATATTCTTCGCTGATGTGAAGTATTATTTGTGGGAGGACCCTTATTTGTTTAGAGTCGGAGCTGACAGGATTGTGCGCAGATGTGTGTATGGTAATGAAGCACGCAAGATCTTGAGACACTGCCACGAGGGCCCGACAGGAGGACACCATGGAGCGACCTCAACAGCGAAGAAGGTTTTTGATGCTGGATTTTTCTGGCCCACCATTCTTCGAGACGCTCACGACATGGTGCGTACTTGTGACGCTTGCCAGAGGGCAAGCAACATTTCATCGCGAGATGAGATGCCCCAGCGACCTATACAGGTTTGCGAAATATTTGATGTCTGGGGAATAGATTTTATGGGACCTTTCCCAACTTCTATGGAAACAAATACATCCTAGTAGCTGTCGACTATGTTTCAAAATGGGTGGAGGCCCAGGCCTTGCCCACAAATGACGCTAGGGTAGTCGTCAAATTCCTTAAGAAGTTGTTCTCCCGCTTTGGAATTCCCAAAGCCTTGATTAGTGACCGAGGGACGCATTTCTGTAATGCGCAATTGGACAAGGCGTTGTCACGCTATGGAGTGAACCATAGATTTTCAACGCCATACCATCCACAGACCAGTGCACAGGTAGAGGTCACTAACCGGGGCCTAAAGAGGATTTTGGAGAAAACGGTTGGTACTAACCGTAAGGATTGGTCAGAGAAGTTAGATGATGCATTGTGGGCTTTTCGAACAGCTTACAAAACTCCCATAGGCACCACACCGTTTAAATTAGTCTATGGGAAGGCGTGTCATCTCCCTGTTGAACTCGAGCACAAGGCCTATTGGGCCTTGAAGGCAGTGAACTTTGATTTAGGAGCTGCGAGTGAAAACAGGTTTTCACAGATCCACGAGATTGAGGAGCTTAGGAATGAAGCGTATGAGAACTCCAGGTTGTATAAGGAGCGAACTAAGATGTTACACGACCGCCGCTTGAAGGACCAAAAACAATTCCGAGCGGGGGATCGTGTATTACTTTATAATTCACGTCTTAGGTTGTTCCCAGGTAAGCTCAAATCTCGGTGGACAGGTCCTTACACGGTTAGGGAAGTATTTCCCTATGGTACCGTGGAGATAGGACATGAGGATGGTCGAGTGTTCAAAGTTAATGGTCATCGTCTTAAGCTCTACTTAGACGGACCAATTGAGAAGGCCGAGGAGGTTGTTGACCTCCACCCCAGGGACAAATAAATCCGGGGAATTTGAGTCTAGCTGAAGACTCGTTAATAAACTTAGCTATGGTTGTGTAATATAATTGTGTGTTTGTTTTGTGTTTGTGTGTTTGTTTATTTTTTGCAGGTTTGGAATTTATCAATTCTGGGTTGCGAACGAAATGCTATACAACCAAAGTGAAGACTTGGACATTGTGACTTCGAGACATCGTCATATCATAGGGGAGTTATTATGTCCTTATTGTTTTTATTTTTGTGTGTTTTCTTTCATATTTCTACATTGAGGACAATGTATTGTTCAAGTGTGGGGGTGTGAAAGATTTGTTGTGTGTTTAAATTTTGTGTGTTTAAATTGAAAAAAAAAAAAATTTAAAATTAGTCCCTTTTAAACATAATAAAAACAAACAGTTGGTTAATTCGAAATATAGATTCTTAATCATATGTTAGTGCGCAAAGTAGTATGAACCGTTTTCAACAAGTTTTATAAGAAAATATATGAATTCATTTGATCAGTTTTAAAAAATTTAGTGAAAACTATCATATGTACATATCGGCAACCTTAATCCCTACTTTGGTGAGATATTGAGCCTATTCACACTTTTCATACACAGAGTCATATATATATTTTCGATTGTTGAGTGTAAGGCCACCTGTTACTTGGTACAAAATTTGTCTAGTTTATACATGCTTAATAGTATTTATGCACTCATTTATGTTAAGGCAATACTTAGGAAAACCTTTTTCATTTTACACCAATTTTTGTGTTAAACCCGTTTACATACCATATCACCATTAGTGAAACCATTTTGAGCCTGTATCCTTTCATTTGTTAACCGCATATTACCCAAATCACCTAAACCCATTTTGTTCGAATCCAAGTTGTATCCAATTACTTGTACTGTTATTATCTTTATTGCAAAGGAAAAAGAAAAGAAAAAGTTACATAAAAAAAATAGATTCAATTTATGTCATTAGTTCGTATCATAAGTCGATATTCATTCGACAATGTTATAGTTTTAAGTTGTTTGAAATAAGGATTCAAATTTCGATTTACCCATTTACCCATTTTTATCTTTTCAACCCTTTTTACCTATGTTATCCCACCTGTACCCAAAGCCCAAAACCATAAGTCCTTTTCATATTTTTGTGCATTTTTACATCTTAGTGTGATTTCTTTACAAATTTATAATAACAAGTCTCAGGTTTGCTTTGGAGCGAATAATATTAGCACATTTTATGCTAATTCCTATATGATACCGAGAGGAGCGACTATTGCGAGGGGTGTGTACATATTATTGAGTTCAAAAGATTTTTAAACTTGATCAAATTAATTCAGTTCTTTAAAGAAAATAATTTTTACTTGTTGAATTAACACATCTAATGCTTTGTCGAAATAATGTATGATTTTGAATCTTAAGTAGGATGTTTATAACCAACCAATTCATGTTTGTTTAATTTTGTGTGGGAGTGTGATGTGAGTCCGAAAGGACCACATATTTATAGTTAATTTTGGTATTTTTGTGTCTATTTGTGTGTAGATTTGCCCGGGATTAGCTAACTATTCATGGATCATGGAAGAAACGCCTAAAATGCTAAAACGATAAAATTATGAGTCTTAAGCGAAGAAATACGAGTCGGAACGGAAGACGGGGCGCGAAACCGAAGAAAACGTCAAAGAAATTATAATTCTGATTTTCTAGCCCTGTAGCGGACCGCTTGGGAATTAATAATTCCATAGCGGTCCGCGCGAGTCCTACTAAACAGCTGTTATAATACAGCCCTGTCGCGGACCGCCTGAGAATTAATAAACCTGGCGCGGTCCGCGACAGCTCTAAGTGCGATTCTTAGCTGTTTTGACTTTCTAGCTTGTCGGGCACCACGAAAATTGATTATAATCAACTTGCAAACGAAGAACAAAGGAGCTCCAGCTTCTGTACGAAATTTTCACACATCAAAGTCACCATTCTAGCACTTTTTGGATCAAAAGAAGGCATTTTTGAGGTCCTAGGAGCAAGGAGAAGGCTTGGAAAGCTTGGAAATCAACCAACAACATCACTTGATCGAGCACCCGGCACCAAACATTCATTGTTTGTGGTTTGAAATCTCTCTGTATGAATCATTTTAGCTATATAATCAGGTTTGTTAGTGTTTTTGTAAGCCTTATGGGCTAAACATTTTAGTTATCTGAACCCGATGAAGCTTTTGATTATCTGATACGATTGTTATTTGGATTGGTGGTAATTAGTTATGTTAATCTTCATGATAGATATTTGATTATTTTCTTAGAAATTCTTGTTTGGTTAAAATCTGAGTTCTTGTTAATTTAGTTAAAATTTACTTACGTAAAGTTGGAAAACACTTAAGTAAATATTAGTTAATGAATCTAGATTCTTGACATGAAACTAGGAATGGGAAGTGTTAATTAATTTGTTACAAAAGATTTGACCATTTAAGATTTCTTGCATTTTGGACTTGGAAAGGTTATAAAAAATGTTGTGGTAGATTCTAAGGATAATAAAATTGTAAGTTAGTAATTAAGGCCAAAATTATGAATCTTACAAGTTTTTACCAAAGATTTACCACTTGAAAATAATTATCTATTTTTCTACATAAAAGCGACTTAGGGTGATTAAAGTGTGATTATCGTTTTAGTTTTCCCTAAAGTTGTCGAGTTAGAGATTTTGACAAACGACTTTCTCGCATTTAAAGATTAACATGATTTACACAAAATGAGCGTCAAAGAATGATTTTCGGTGGTTAAAATGTGTTTGAAGTTTTAATTTCCTAAAAGTCATTTAATTAAGGACCTATGACTAGGCTTAATATAATTAAGAATTTGGCATTACCATCATTCCTCATCTCATAACTGTCACATATCATTAGTGGATTCTCGGTTTAGATAACTCTTGATTAACACTGTTGTTGAAAACCATTTTTATTTATTTTACATTTTATAAATTACAAAATTAAAACCGACTCTCGAACAGACTCTACAGTGACAAAAGTTTAGTATTGAGAAACCGCGTCCACGGATTTGATATCCGGTTCTTACCAATTAAAAGTTATATTACTAAACGATAGGTACACTTGCCTTTTGTGTGTAGTTAATTTAGGGTAAAAACCACTTTTAAAACTACAAGTTGTGTCATAAAATATATATACGTTTAGCATACATCAGGTATCATCACTCCTCCAATGTGGGACAAGTTTCGCTAGTCCACTTTGTTCCAAAATTCAGCAACTAGAGTTTTATTCACCAATCTTTGAGCATCGATATCTCATTCATCTTAGCTCCGTTTTGGACGTGGTTTTGTTCGTTGCGAAGCTCTCACAACATAGAACATAAACCCACAAAGAAATATATAATTAATCCTCAGTTTCAAATATATATTTCTGTCCAAAATTTAGGAAAAATCATTTTCCTATATTTTGTGAAAATAGCATTTTCACCAAATTTCCAACAATCCCCCACATGAATGGAGATCGATCCGTTGTTACAAGTTTCAACGATACAATTCGATAGTAGAGTGTTGCAGGATAGGTAGGTTTTGCCTTTGAACCTTCTTTGTGAAGCATACTTAGCTTACTAGCGGTCAGTAGAACTTGATGTCTTTGAACTGACCCCCATTTGTGTAAACGACAATAAACTTCACACAACACCCCACTTGGTTTAGCCAACCCCTCATTGTCGTGTCCTTTTATGGTCATGGACACTCCTGGTTCTGCGAGAGCTCTAGGATTTGCGCCTCCCCATAAATCCATTCGAAGCGAGCCTACTTCTCTCTAACATAGGTGATTCCCATGAATCATTAAAAGCAAAAGTTAAATTGATTTACCACAATCATTAACTTGTATATGCTTAACCTCGACACCAC
Source organism: Ambrosia artemisiifolia (assembly GCA_032199755.1). NCBI lineage: Eukaryota > Viridiplantae > Streptophyta > Magnoliopsida > Asterales > Asteraceae > Ambrosia > Ambrosia artemisiifolia. The sequence continues at coordinate 27,079,262 of CM063522.1, read as the reverse complement.
TGTCACTGATTTGGAATGGACTAGGAAGTATAAACTCCCTTTAATATTTTGGGATGCCCCCCACAGTGACTCCCTTTGGTCATATGATTAAGTTTGCCTATTGAATCTAGATCTTGGGATCTCCAGTCAACTAGATTAGGTTTCCCTCATACTCCTTTTTTGCGTGGGCTTTAGTCCCATTCCTCTTGACGACTTATGTACTAACTCTTTGCTTAAGCCTTCTGTTAACGGGTCCGCAATGTTATCTTTTGACTTCACATAGTCAATCGTGATAACACCCGTTGAGAGTAGTTGTTGTATGGTGTTATGTCTACGTCTTATATGCCTCGATTTGCCATTGTACATTGAGCTTTGAGCTCTACCAATCGCTGATTGGCTGTCACAATGTATGCAAATTGCTGGTAAAGGTTTACTCCATCTTGGAATATCCTGCACAAATTGACGTATCCACTCCGCCTCTTCTCCACTTTTATCTAAAGCGATAAATTCAGATTCCATCGTGGAGCGTGTTATAACCGTTTTCTTCAAAGACTTCCAAGATATAGCAGCACCCGCAAGTGTAAACACGTAACCACTTGTTGATTTGGAATCTTTTATATCCGAAATCCAGTTCGCATCAGTGAATCCTTCAATCACTGCTGGATCGCGGGTATAATGCAGTCCATAGTCCCGAGTGTATCTTATGTATCTAAGCACCCTTGTTATACTTTTCCAATGTTCATCACTTGGATTACTTGTATATCTACTTAGCTTACTCACCGCGTATGCCAAGTCGGGTCTAGTACATGTCATTAGATACATTAGACTGCCAATGATCCTTGAGTACTCTACCTGAGCAACACCCTTTCCTCTGTTTTTAACTAGATGATGGGTGGTATCAATTGGAGAGCGGGCTACAGCGTTGTCTCCTGAATTGAATTTTTCAAGGATCTTGTCCACATAGTGAGATTGAGTTAGAACAAGACCATAATGGGTTCTAAGGATTTTTACTCCAAGAATAACATCCGTAGACCCATGTCTTTCATGTCAAATCTCGCTTTCAACATGTCTTTAGTGGTTTTAACCATCTTATCATTACTCCCAACAATAAGCATATCATCCACATAGAGACATAAGATTACATAACCCCCTGGCGTGTCTTTGCAATAAACACACTTGTCGCACTCATTTATTTTGAAACCATTGTCAAGCATGACTTGATCAAATTTATGGTGCCATTGTTTTGGAGCTTGCTTCAAGCCATACAAAGACTTGACTAATTTACATACTTTGCCCTCTTGACCTGGGGCAGAGAAACCCTCGGTTGCTGCATGTAAATTTCTTCTTCTAAATCGCCATTTAGAAATGCGGTTTTTACATCCATTTGGTGAACATCCAAATTTCTCAAAGCCGCAATAGCAAGAACCAATCTTATAGAGGTTATTTGAGTTACAGGCGAGTAAGTATCAAAGTAATCTAGACCTTCCTTTTGTCTAAATCCTTTGATCACTAACCTAGCCTTGTATTTATCAATACTTCCATCAGTTTTCATCTTCTTCTTGAATATCCAACGATATCCAAGGGGTTTACGACCCGGTGGAAGATCTACTAACTCCCAAGTATGATTTTGCAATATTGAATCAATTTCATTCTTAATTGCTTCTTTCCGTTGAGGTCCTTCTGATGAGGAGACCGCTTCGCGGTAGGTATTGGGCTCAACTTCAACCATGTAACTCAAGAAGTCTGGACCAAATGATTTTGCAAACCTTGGCCTTTTGCTTCTTCTAAGGTCACCCTCCTCAACCTCGGGTCGTTCATGTCTTTCTTCTTGAAATTCATCGTCAACCAATGTTGATGGACCTGCTTGGTCATCGTTAATTGGTGTTGATGATCTAACAAGTGTTTGTCCTAGCATAGGAAACACATGTTCAAAGTACTCGACAAAATTAGGATTTACCTCCATGAAAGTGTTTTTGAGTACATCGGGAGTCATGGATTCATATACAAGAAAACGATGCGCAGTACTTTGATGTGCATACCCAATGAATATGCAATCAACAGTTTTGGGGCCTATCCTAAGAGCCTTAGGAGGTGGTAGAGTCACCTTGGCTAGACACCCCCACACTTTCAAGTATTTGTATGCAGGTTTTCTACCTTTCCATTACTCATAGGGAGTCTCGTCCCTAGTCTTTAGAGGTATCCTATTCAAAAGATAATTAGCCGAAAGAATGGCGTCCCCCCACATTTCACGGTTCACTCCCGAACTTATCAACATGGCATTCATCATTTCTTTCAATGTGCGGTTCTTTCGTTCCACGGTGCCATTTGATTGTGGGGAATAAGGTGGTGTACACTCATGTATTTTGCCAATTTTTGCACATAAATCAGCAAAAGGTGCAACATATTCACCACCTCGGTCGCTTCTTACGGCTTTAATTTTCTTTTTAAGTTGATTCTCAACTTCATTTTTGTATAAGGTAAACTTATCTATTGCCTCATCCTTACTTTTGAGTAAGTATACGTAACAATACTTGGTGCAATCATCAATAAACGTGATGAAATATTTATTCCCACCAATTATAGGAATTGCCTTTAAATCACAAACACCGGTGTGAATTAAATCAAGGGGTTCGGTTATTCGTTCAACCGATTTGAAAGGCGATCTTGTTAGTTTGGATTCAACACATGCTTTGCATTTAGAATTGGATTCAATATGGAATGTTGGTATTCTATTCAATTTAATCAAATGACGCATTGAATTAAAATTTACATGTCCTAGTCTACCATGCCAAACATTTGAAGACTCAAGCATATAAATAGAAGTAGTAGGAGTTTTATTCATTGAATTGTTCACAACCATTACATTCTTTTTGAACACACCATTAAGGGCATAGCCCTTTCCTACAAACATTCCATGCCTAGAAAGAACAAACTTGTCCGATTCAAACACTAGACGAAATCTAAACTTGTTGAGCATCCATCCCGAGACGAGATTCTTGCGTATGTTTGGCACATACAACACCTTGCTCAACGTGAGGTCCTTACCCGAAGTCATCCTCAAGATCACATCGCCTTCAACCTTGATGTTGGCCGTAGCTTTATTCCCCATGTAAAGCTTGTCATCTCCCGCAAGTTCCTTGAAAGTAGAGAAAAGAGCCTTGTCTCCACAAACATGACGGGTTGCACCAGTGTCAATGTACCATCCCTCTGGGTTGTTGCCCACCACATTGACTTCTTCCACCATAGCTCCTTGCTCGGTGATCATTGCTACGAGAGGCATGCCATCCTCATCCACCATATGCGCGCGCTCACGCTTAGGCTTCTTGCATTGGTTGGCGCGGTGGCCTGACTCTTAACAGTTGTAACAAATACCTGAAAAAGGCGCAGGCTTCTTTTTCACAGCCCCCTTTTTAGGTCCAAGATCCACCTTCGCTTTCCCTTTGTCCTTTTTCCCCTTATTCTTGTTGCCCTTGGAGGATTGCCCAATTTCCACAACATTAGCCTTAGCCGAGGCTTGAACAAGGCTTCCTTTTTGAGCAATTCTGTTGTCCTCTTCAATCCGAAAACGAAGGACAAGTTCCTCCACAGTCATCTCCTTTCGTTTTTGCTTAAGATAATTCTTAAAGTTAGTCCACGAAGGAGGTAACTTTTCAATCATTGCTGCCACTTGAAATGTCTCACTAACTATCATGCCCTCCGCGTAGATTTCATGAAGTATAATTTGTTACTCTTGGACTTGGTTCATGACCGTTTTAGAGTCAAGCATTTTGTAGTCCAAGAAGCGGGCTACAACGAATTTCTTCGTTCCAGCATCCTCCGCTTTATACTTCTTGTCTAAAGACTCCCATAATTCTTTGGCAGTCTTTATTGTATAATAAACATTATACAAACCATCCACTAGGCCGTTTAACACATAGTTACGACACAAGAAATCCGAATGCTTCCAAGCACCTAACGCGCTCTGAAATTGAACGTCGTTCTCCCCTTCCTTAGGTTGGGGAGCGGTTTCAGTCAAGAACCTCGCAAGGTTCAAAGTGGTCAAATAGAAGAACATCTTCTGTTGCCACCTTTTGAAGTGCGCACCCGAAAACTTTTCGGGTTTTTCAGGATGATTGGCCACAGTGGATGCTCCCACTGTGTTCTTAGGCAAAGGGGTACCAAGTACAACTTGGTTCACGTTGTTGTTGTTGTCACTAGTCCACATTCTGAAAATTTTAACAAAAACATGTTATTTATTTTTAGTTTATAAAAACTCTACACGTTTACATAAAAAATGTCAACTATAAGACAAAATAAGAACAAACTGTGGCTTCTAAGTCCAACTTTGAAGTCCAACAGAAAGTTTTTATTTCAATTTTAGACAAAGGTTTAGAAGTAACTGATAATGTTTTATAACAAAATAACAAATCGTAGGCTTATAAGTCCATCTTTGAAGACCGAACAGTAAGTTATAATGATTCGAAAAACCAAAAAAAATCTGTTTTTAAAACACAAACTATGTGAAAACAAAACTCGTTTGAATCACAAAAGATTGGTTTTGTTATACACGAACGGTGTTTAAAAAATTTGTTTTAAGATTGTAGGAACCGCTCGTATATAAAATAAAAATAAACAATATATATATATATATATATATATTACGATCACAACTAAATAAAGAAAACGAATGCAGAAATAAATACGATTACAACTTAAAGAAACAAAATACAAGAAAAGAGTAGAAGCAGAAAAAATGTAAAAGCTGAGGATCGTGTAGAACACGGGGCCCTTAAAACAAATTTCGAGTCTATTATCGAGAACTCGTTGTGTTTCCCAGGGTACATCAGCCGGAACAGAAAGAGTGCTGCCGGAGTTGGCTCTGACCCGAAAAGATGTACCTGAAACAACAAGAAGACAGAACAGATTGCTGGAGAAGAAGAAAGGTGAATGTTCAGAACAGTATGTGTCTGAGGTGTGTTTCTAACCAAGGGTCTCCTTGTTATTTATAGGAGTCCAATCCTTAATCAGTTTCAGAAAACATTAAAAACGAAAATAAATGTCATTAAACGTCTTCAATGGCATTTACTACGTTCTTAAAGTTTTAAACGTAACTGTTTGACTAGACCGTTACACCTCTGAGCTGTTGCTGATCGAGCTGCACGAGTCCGCGCGCGCCCATGCGGACGACGTAACGCCCGTTTTACGTCAGCGGAACTAACCCTCACATCTGCGCAGAACGTTGTTACGTTCTACGTCACTCGAGCGCCTGCGCGGAATCAGGACGCTACCTGGTTGTCTGCGCGCCATCACCTGCCACTGTGTCCTATACAGAGGACCACAAACCTGCGTTCAAAAATACTAAGGCGGCTCTCAAGCGGCTCGCGGTGATGTGAGTGTGCAAAGTGCGCCACATTGCGCCCACGCCACGCGCGCGTGTGCGAGTGCGAGTTAGGGTGCTCCGCACCCTTCGCGACTTCCACAATGGGTGCTCCCATGAAACAATTAGGAAGGAGTGTTCCCACTTATATACCACACATGGTATCATCACTCCTCCAATGTGGGACAAGTTTCGCTAGTCCACTTTGTTCCAAAATTCAGCAACTAGAGTTTTATTCCCCAATCTTTGAGCATCGATATCTCATTCATCTTAGCTCCGTTTTGGATGTGGTTTGGTTCGTCGCGAAGCTCTCACAACATAGAACATAAACCCATAAAGAAATATATAATTAATCCTCAGTTTCAAATATATATTTCAGTCCAAAGTTTAGGAAAAATCATTTTCCTATATTTTTTGAAAATAGCATTTTCACCAAATTTCCAACATCTTACACCAACTCAACAACGATTACCCATTTCAACTGCTACCCAAAATCAATATTATTATCCGTATATAATTATTTCATACATTTAAGTATTATAAAATGGGTGATATTAAAGATGAAGATGTATACATTCCACCACTCCTTGTCAATCCAATATTATTATTATTATTATTATTATTATTATTATTATTATTATTATTATTATTATTATTATTATTATTATTAATAATCGATGGCAGCCTAGATTTTTTTCGCGAATATCGCTGAGTAAGCCGAACAAGAAGACATAGTAACATGTAAAAGAAGACGTGTGCCACATCATCGTGAGAAATGCCATAATGTTTTAGTGGAAGATTATTTTTTTGACAACCCAAAATACAATGGAGATACATTTAGACAGAGGTTTCGTATGTTGAAACATCTATTTTTAAAAATTTTAGGCAATAACCAAATTTCGAATAGTTCCAAAAGGGCTTAGACGAGAGGATGAAAAAGAATTTTACATCGATAAAAAAAATACATCTGCTATTAACAACTCGCAAGAAGTAACCCTCCAGAAGAGAAGAATACAGTAAGGATTTACGTATGGATGAGACGACGTCATGTGAATATCTACAATTTTCGTAATGTCGAAATTAAGTTATACATCGAAGAGTTTTTCCTAACACCAACAAGCCATGGAATTGCATGTTTGTATGATGCACATGAAGAAAGACATCACTTTCACGATATGATTAGTAGCATTGACTACACATTTAGTTTGTAGAGCGTGTCCTAAGGAATTGCAATGACAACATATGAGAGGTGATCACCAATACTCTACGATCATTGCTAGAAGCATTTGCTTCACAAGATTTGTATTTTGGCATGGTTTTTTTCCACATGGTTCACTCAAATGAAATCAACGTCCTACAACAATCTCAAAATTTTCTCACAAAATGGAATGGAAACATGCCTAAGTGTCCATTTCATTTAAACGACCCTTTATATAAACGTGGATACTATCTTACGATGGGATGTACCCTCTTTGGTCAATGTTTGTGAAAGCGTTTCGATATCCGACCAAAGGGGAAATGGGGTATTATGAAGTGAACCTTGCGGGGAATGATAATAGAAAAGAATATGACTTTTGTCAATACATGCATGATATGGCACAACATATTCTTGAAGGACAATGAACATGCAATATCAATAGTGCCATTCGAGCCAGTTTTCGACGGTGATGCCCTTACAGAGTTGATATATGAAGATACGCATTTCAGAGTTTAAAATGATCTTAAGGAATACCCTGCATCTCTAGATCATCATTACCTTGAGGACTCAAATTCAGAATAGTTTAATTTGAATTCCAAGTTTTTCTTAATCTGTGTTTTTAGTCATCTTATTTTTAATTTATTTGTTGTCGCAGTTTTATATTTTTTTAGTTTGATGTGTATAGGAACTTATCTAAATTTTTAATTTATTTTTAATAAAAACGCATATTTTACTTACAAAAAAGTTTTAGGGTAGTGGTTTAGGGTGGTGTTACCTCCAAGTAAACATTCCAGAGTAGTGACTCAGGGTAGTAAGGTGACAGTTGTAACATCACGAATATTTTTAACTTAATTATATTTCATTATTATTGTAATTTCAATTTCACTCATTTCATAAAATTTCACTTAGATCATAATCTGCGAATGTATTTATAAAGCTATACCTTGTCAATCAAGATTTATGTAAATTTGAATAAACTAAAAACTTATCTAAGTTAAGTTTTGATACACATAACATCCTTTATTTTTTAATAAATAATAATAATTATAATAATAAATAACATACATATCTTTCATATAAAACAAAGAAAAGATAAACCATGACCCATTTCTCTCTTCTTGGATACCCATGACCCGTCGTCCAAAAACCGACTAAATCCCACTCGTTTTCATCTTGATTTCAAAATCAAACCTTTCCATATAAACTAGGATCAAGATCTGCACTTTTTCTTATGTTTATTATGCGATTAACAACCTAATTTAGAGCAAGTTTTATAAAACCCAAGATTCGTTTTAATACCTTTCCAAAACGAATTTCAACCGACCTTAATTCGTGTTGATATCTATAAATTGACACCCCCTAATCCTCAGAAACCTCACGCCTCTCAATCCCCTCCAACAATAAATTCGCACACGCACACAATCGCTTGGTTTGAAGCTTTTTGGTTTCGGCTCGTTTCGTTCAATTCACCCACTGATGATCACGGTATGATACAATTAAACCCTCATAATGAGTCGATTTTATGTCCTCTACAATAGCCCCATATTCGTTTCACAAATCTGTATCAAATCAGGTGTCAATTAGATCTAGGGTTTATGAGTTATTATTGGGATTTAATCTGCAGAATAAACCATCAACTGTTTAATTTCTGCATCTATTAACAAAACCACGTGCAGACCAGCTGGTCTGGGCCTTGCCCTTGAAACATAAAACCGGCTAGAGTCACTGGTTCGACCCCTGGCCATAACATTGATTTTTTTGTATATATCTTTTTACTTCTTTTCCTTTTATTATATTAAATACAAATACATGTAAATTTTGTATATTTCATGAAAATACTTTGGATACTCTAAAAATTCTACAAAAATTATTATAGTGTTATAACATTCAAAACTTCACTATTTTTATTTTTTTCATAAATATATAACAATCATATTTTACACCACAAGATATCGCGAGCTCAATTTACTTGTCCCATACATGGTTACTCCACTATCTCGTGCAATCGAGAAGTACACTGAGGGTCTACCTGATATCATCCATGACACTGTGGTTGGTAGCAAACCTGCTTCTATCGAAGAAGCAATCCAACTCGCGGCCACTCTCACAGATAATCATGTGAAAAAAGGGAACTTGTTCAGAAAGGGGTTCAAAAAGTCAGTTGACAAGACCTCTACTGCAGGGCCAAACCAAGACACAAAGGGTTCATCATCCAATAACAAGAAACGAAAGGCCAATAGTTATAATTATGTTGTTGTGGCCCCTACCAATCAAGCTCCAGCGGTTCATGCCCTTGCCAAAAAGGTCTATATTGGAACCCTTCCTTTGTGTAACACTTGTCAGTATCATCATTATCCCAACATCCCATGCCGTAAGTGTACCACATGTGGGAAGTTTGGTCATGAAGCTAGTATTTATCGTGGTGGGACTAGACCTCAAGGTAACCCATAACTTGCTGCACAGAATCCGCCCCAAACTGCTAATGGGCGAGCATGTTTTAAGTGTGCTGATCCTAGCCATATGCGCTCTCGTTGTCCTGAACTTGTCAATCCTAATCCAGTGGCTAGTGGGCGGGCTTTCAACCTCAACACTCATGAAGCTCAGACCAATAGTGACGTTGTGAATGGCATGTTTTTAATTAATGGCCTATATGCTTCGATTCTTTTTTATACCGGTAAAGATAAATGTTTTGTGTCTCTTGATTTCGAACCTTTGCTTGCTAAAACCCGATCTAGCTTAGGGAAACCCTTTACTGTTGAAGTTGCGAATGGAAAACCTATTTCCATTGACTCCATCATCCGCAATTGCACCCTTAACCTTAATGAGAATAACTTCTCCATTGACCTCATACCTATGCAACTAGGTAGCGTCGATATCATACTAGGCATGGACTGGCTTTCTAAACATCGTGCCGAAGTTGTCAGTTTTGAGAAGTACATTCGTATTCCCCTTCCATCGGGTGACTTTTTGCAAGTGTATGGTGAGAATCCATCTGGTGGGCTCCACCTCATGTCTTGTACTCAAGATCAAAATATTTACAAAGGAAGTATGCGGCCTTTTTAGCCCATGTGGTAGAAAAGAAAGACAAGGGTAAAAGCGTGCAAGACATTCCTGTTATTTGTGACTTTCTAGAAGTTTTTCCAGATGATCTTTCTGGTCTCCCTCCTATTCGTTCTGTTGAGTTTCGCATTGATCTTATACCTGGTGCTACACTCATTGCTAAATCTCCTTACCACCTTGCTCCATCTGAGATGCAAGAACTTGCTAGTCAACTCCAAGAGTTGTCTGAAAAGGGTTTCATTCGTCCCAGTTCATCTCCTCGGGGAGCTCATGTCCTCTTTGGAAAGAAGGATGGATCCTTTCGCATGTGCATCGACTATTGTGAGCTCAACAAACTTACAGTTAAGAACCGTTATCCTTTGCCTTGCATTGATGATCTTTTCGATCAACTTCAAGGTGCGACCTGCTTCTTTAAGATTGATCTTCATTCTGGGTACCATCAACTTTGTGTGCATGACGATGATATTCCAAAAATCGCCTTTCGTACTAGGTATGGACATTACGAGTTCATGGTTATGCCATTTGGTTTAACCAACGCACCCGCGGTTTTCATGGATCTCATGAATCATGTGTGCAAACCATACTTAGACAAATTCTTGATTCTCTTCATCGATGATATCCTCATTTATTCAAAATCCAAATCTGACCACGAACAACAAATTCGACAGCTTTTGAGCCTACTGAGGGATGAGCAACTATATGCCAAATTCTCCAAGTGTGAATTTTGGCTTAAGGAAGTTCAATTCCTTGGGCATATAGTCAATGAGAAGGGTATTCACGTGGACCCAGCCAAAATCAAAGCCGTTAAAAATTGGATTGCTTCAAAATCCCCTACCGAAGTCCGTTCATTTCTTGGTTTGGCAGGATATTATCGTCGTTTCATTTCAAAGTTTTCCAAAATTGTTGTACCTCTCACTGCTTTGACTCAAAAGAATAAGCCTTAGGGGACCCAACAAGAAGAAGCCTTTCAAACCCTTAAACAGAAAATTTGCAATGCTCCTATATTAGCCCTTCCGGATGGTAATGATGACTTTGTTGTCTACTGTGATGCGTCTAACTAAGGTCTTGGTTGTGTCCTTATGCAACGAGGAAAAATTATAGCCTATGCATCAAGACAATTAAAGATTCACGAAAAGAACTACACCACCCATGATCTTGAACTTGGTGCGGTTGTTTTCGCATTGAAAATTTGGAGACACTACATATATGGTACCAAATGTGTAGTTTTCACTGACCACAAAAGCCTCCAATACATCTTCAACCAAAAGGAACTCAACATGCGTCAACGTTATTGGGTTGAATTACTTAATGACTACGACTGCGAGATTCGCTACCATCCTGGCAAGGCAAATGTCATGGCCGATGCTCTTAGTCATAAGGATCATCTTAAACTTTATTACACTCAACTCGAAACCGATATCAAACTTCGCATCTTCGAAGCTCAACATGTCTCAGTCGTCACTGAAGGTAACACGTACAACGAAATGTCGTGTGGTGCTGAAAATCATTTGGAAACTAAACATGGATTACTATAATTCCTGAATCGTCTTTGGATTCCTAATTGTGACAACCTTCGAACCTTTCTCTTGGAAGAGGCTCATAAGTCTCGTTCTTCCATTAACCCTGGTGCGGATAAAATGTATCAGGATCTGCGTAGCTTGTACTGGTGGTCCAGCATGAAGAAGGACATAGCTCTCTACGTGGCTAAGTGTCTCACCTGTTCCAAAGTTCAAGTCGAGCATCAACGTCCCTCTGGAATGCTTATATAACCAGAAATTCCTATGTGGAAGTAGGAGAACATAGCCATGGACTTCATCACTAAACTTCCACACACCACTCAAGGTCATGATAGCATTTGGGTGATCTTTGATCGTTTGACCAAATCAGCTCACTTCCTACCGATTCGTGAGACCTACTTAGTTGAAAGGCTGGCTAGGATCAACATTGATGAGATCGTTAGTCGTCACGGTGTTCCTTTGAACATCAGCTCCGATCGTGATAGTCGTTTCACGTCCCGATTTTGGTAATGACTTTAATCTGCACTTGGTACTAAATTGAATCTCCGCAGAGCCTATCGTCCTCAAACAGATGGATAGACTAAAAGAACCATCCAGACCTTTGAGGATATGCTTAGAGCATGTGTCATCGACTTCGGTGGCAATTGGGATTCGCATTTACCTTTGGTCGAGTTCGCTTACAACAACAGTTACCATGCCAGTATTAATATGGCACCTTTTGAGGCACTTTATGGTCACAAATGTCGTTCACCCTTCAGTTGGAACGAGATCGGTGAACCTCAAATCACCGGTCCCAAATTGATACGGGAAACAACATACAAGATCCTTCGTATTCGTGATAATATTAAGGTTGCTAGGAGTCGTCAGAAGAGCTATGCTGACAAAAGACTAAAACCTTTGGAATTCCAATTCGGTGATCTCGTACTCTTTAAGGTATCTCCTTGGAAGGGGATTCTTCGGTTTGGAAAGAAAGAAAAGTTAGCACCACATTATGTAGGTCCTTTTAAGGTTCTAGAAAGGATCGGAAAGGTAGCTTACAAGCTTGACTTACCGCAAGAGCTTAGCAACATTCACCCAACTTTTCATGTCTCCAACCTCAAGAAATGCTTAGCAGAGAAAAATCTTCAAATTCCTCTCGAGGACATACAGATTGATGACTCGATGCACTTCATAGAGAGACCGGTGGAAATTATGGATCGGGAAGTCAAGACACTCTAGCGTAGTCACATTCCTATTGTCAAAGTCCTTTGGGAATCCAAACGTGGCGTAGAATTCACTTGGGAACGTGAGGATCAAATGAAGGCCAAGTACCCTCATTTATTTCCAGAAGCCTCCTCTTGAATTTCAGGCGAAATTCTCTAAAGTAGGGGAGACTGTAACATCGCGAATATTTTCTACTTAATTATATTTCATAATTATTGTAATTTCAACTTCACTCATTTAATAAAATTTCACTTTTCGCTTACTCGAAATGTGTCGTCATGTTTTATACATATCATCTGAAGCGTGTATTTAACTCAGATCATAATCTATGTATGTATTTATAAAGCTATACCTTGTCAATCAAGATTTATGTAAACTTGAATAAGATAAAAACTTATCTAAGTTATGCTTTGATACACATAAACATCCTTTATTTTTTAATAAATAAAAATAATAATTATAATAATAAATAACATACATATCTTTCATATAAAAAAAATCATGACTCGTTTCTCTCTTCTTAAATACCCATGACCCGTTGCTCAAAAACCGACTTAATCCTACTCGTTTTCATCTTGATTTCAAAATCAAACCTTTTTAAATAAACTAGGATCAAGATATGCACTTTTTCTTATGTTTATTACGCGATTAACATCCTAATTTACAGCTAGTTTTATAAAACCCAAGATTCATTTTAATACCTTTCCAAATCGAATTTCATCCAACCTTAATTCATGTTGATATCTATAAATTGACACCCCCATAATCCTCAGACACCTCATGCGTCTCAATCCCCTCCAAGAATTAACTCGCACACGAACACAATCGATTGGATTTGAAGCTTTTTTGTTTTGGCTCATTTCGTTCAATTCACCCACTAACGACCACGGTATGATACAATTAAACCCTCATAATGAGTCGATTTTATGTCCTCTACAATAGCCCCATATTCGTTTCATAGATCTGTATCAAATCAGGTGTGAATTAGATCTATGGTTTATGAGTTATTATTGGGATTTAATCTGCAGAATAAACAATAAACTGTTTAATTTCTGCATTTGTCAACAAGACCACGCGCAGACCAGCTGGTTTGGGCCTTGCCCTTGAAACATAAAACTAGCCAGGGTCACTAGTTCGACCCCTGGCCACAACATTGATTTTTTTTTGTATGTATCTTTTTACTTCTTTTCCTTTTATTATATTAAATATAAATACAAATAAATTTTGTATATTTCATGAAAATACTTTGGATACTCTAAAAACTCTACAAAATTATTATAGTGTTATAACATTCAAAGATTCAATATTTATATTTTTTTTCGTAAATGTATAAAAATCATATTTTTAATCAAACTTTAATGTTTTATTCATAAATAAATCACTATAAATCCGATTTAATTAATTAAAATCCCAAAATTTTTCTAAAATTATTTTAACATATTAGAATACTGTGGCAATTAATTTAAAGGTAAATAATCAGATTTTATTTAATTTAAAGATTTTAATTCGTTATTCTATTATTTAAAAATATATAAATTTGTTTTTTATGAAAATAAAGCAGAAAATAATTTTAAAAATTATTTCTTAATATGATACATCAGAAACTTATTTTTCCTATAAAAATAATATTTTTATGGTTTTTATTCAATTTAAATCATATTAATTACATTATTAGCATTTAAATCCATTTAAAAATGCTAAATAATTATGTATCAATAATATAAAATCATTCATTTATTCCAGAATTAATATATCTTCAAAACCTTCATTTATTTCAATTTTTCATTATTTAATAATTTATTACATATTATTTCAATTTAAAATACAATATGTACCCAATTTAAATTCGTAAACTTTATATAATATATTTCAATTTCTGTTTTTTAAGTATTAATTACAGAAGATAAATTATTATTTTGACAAAATATGTTTTCATTTAAGTTCATACAATACAAATAAATTTATTAATTATCTCACTTATTTATTTATTTAAATTAAATAAATGCTAGTTAATTATTCTTTTAAAACACTAAACCTTATATTTCCAATTAACTCTAGAAGCCCTAGTGCCTAACCCTAGGTAACTTAGATCCTAAGTTTCCTCCACCTACAATTATTATCACTACGCAAACCGTGAGTTTTACTTATCCCATTTTCTTTTTTTTTTTCACTTTTGGGATGTTACGTGTACATCATATTCAAATACACATACACATGCAAATTCACATTTTTCAAATACACTTCATACATGTGCTTTGTTTGTTTCCATTGTTTCATGTTAACATATATATAGTTTTACATTGGCCTTTGCAAAGTCATTAACACCGATCATGCCAACTTTAACATTGGATAGCGCTATTGGATTGACCATCCGCCTTGATTGATTTACCCTTGCGAGGGAAGCCCTTGGTCATTGCTACTGCAATTTAGACTTAACTATGTTATGTCTTTCAAATGGTCTTACATTTAGGTTTGATGTTTGTTCTTTGTATGCTTACGTGTTTACATTTTGCAATGACTTACATAGACACATGAATTGTACATTTTCTACGCGTACTACATATATCAAACTGAGTATAACTCACCGACATATTTGTGTTGACAAAATTTATTTTGTACATGTTACAGGTGCTACATGATTGATGATACACATAGGATCGGGCCTAGTTAATTCAATAATCAGTTTGATGTTTTTCATTTTATTTGAGACAGTGTATTTGCATTTTCATGTTTGTTGACATTTGAATTCAATTTTAAATAATATTTCAATTTTAATAGTGTCGTGTGCTATTGAACAATCATCCTACGTAGCACCCTGATGTTTCCGCCATCGGTTGGGGTGTTACAACAGTGTAAGATTGGAGGGGATCATGGTCGTCCAGGGTCACGCCTCTAGCCTTATATATGGTTTTGATATCATAGTCACTAAGGACATATTATATAACTAGGTTATATCCTAGATGCTTCCCGAGATAGACAATTCTTGTATGAAGTGACAAAATGTGTGTTATGATGTAGCATAGAAATTAATGTACTATAATATGAGAAATCGACAATTTTTATCATGTGAATAAGAATGAAAATGTATATTAAAGAGAAAATGCACGGTTAGATGAGGAGTAGAGACAGAAGCAACCATTTCAGGCAATGATTGAGGTAGTGGTCTTGAAGGTCTATCTTTTTTTAGTAACGACTGGTTTTGACCTATTCCGCTCTAGATAAAAACATACCTCTCATTTACAGTTTCATTTAGTGCAAAAAATCTATTAGAAACTTGTGTATCACACGGGTTATAATATTTTTATTTATCTATTATTAGGTTTGAAAATTTAATATTAAATGAGGTTGGATCAATAAAATATTAAATGATTTTTAATAAGCAAAAATATAAAAAGAATTAGTTAAGAAAATAAATATTAAATAAAAAAGAGATAATTGTGAATTATAATATAATAATATTATTTCATAGGAGAAAGGATTGAGATTGTAGATGAAGAAATTTTAGCTAAAACAGGATTATATGATCATACAAGTCACAATTCCAGGTGCGGAAACCCTAGAACTGAACAAAATGATAATACGCAAATCACAACACGTAAAATACCTTTTCAATCACCATTTTATAGATTACTTGTTCAAAATATTCAATACAATGACCTTACAAGATAATCTAACACACTTTCACACGACTTTAATCTAGAGAGAGACCTGACCTCGACACACACACATTCAATAACTATTCTCAATTTACAAAATGAGCAAATCCTATATATAGTATTTGCACGTTCACCCATTTGCAAGGTGCGAATTTGTCCACATTCGCCCATCTGCTTCTTCCTTCGCCCTTCATTAACCACATTCGCCCATCCAAGAATCACCTTCGCCCCTTCTATACAAACTAACATATGTTAATGTGACAATCCAAATCATTAGTCGCAAAACGTGCATCTACAAACTCCCCCTCGACTATTGATTGGATTGCCTTCTAGCTTCATCCGTCGCCTTGTTCATTAGCTTGAGTCTAAGCTGCCTTTTCTCATCTTTCGTCATCTCAGGCTCAAGTTTTCTTTTCACTGAACGCTTCGGCACATCGGCTATCTTCACCTTGTTTCCCAACTTAGTATCCAAGTTGCTACCAGAGTTGATATCATACGCAAAGCACACTCCGACAACTTGCTGATACTTCTTTGCCTGCGATGCATCATTGGGATCACTGAATATCGGATTATAGTACAGCATGATTATGTCCTCAAAAGTACAGTTAATGAGCCACATTGGGTCAAAAACGTGTATCTTCTTATACTTATCCTTCCCATCTCTTAACACAATCACAGCCTCTGCATTCCTCCAATCATAGTACCAGAAGATAAAGTCTTCACTGAAGTGTTGTTGTAAAGGCATCAAAGGAATCTTCCTCATCACTTCAGGAGCTTTGTATATCAAAGTAACCCTCTTCTTACCTGTTCTAGTGTAGATGCGTTTTGCGACTAATGATTGGATATTAACATATGTTAGATGCTGATGGGCTGAATGTGGAATTGGTAGTGGGCGAATGTGAGTATAAAGGGGCGAAGGAAGAAGAAAGTGGGCGGAGGTAAGATGGAGCTTGACTGAAAGTGTAGGTTCGTACCTTATACTGGGCGAATGTGGAAGAAGTCCACATTCGACCACAGTAAAGGGGCGAACGTGCAGGTGTTATAAATAGAAGTTGTGTTTTTGTAATGTATACAGAGGTATTAGTTGTGTGTGTGTTTGAGTCAGGTTCCTGGTTAGATTGAGAGTGTCTGTTATTGATCTAGATTAACCGAATTGTGATTGTAATCAAGTTAATGAAAAAGTTAATCTATGAAAACCTTTGAAAATGACATTGATTGTGTTTTTATTTGAGTTTTATCTGTTTGTTCAAAGCTAGGGTTTCCGCACCTGGTTTTGTAACTTGTATGATCAATTAATCCTGTTTTTGTCAAAATCTTTCGCTCACAAAGTGGTATCAGAGCATAGAAGATCATACAACAACAAATTTGATAAACTCAGAGCTGATTTGGACCTATTTTTGATCAAAATACATCTGTTTTTGAATGAAAATGGTTTTTGAGTGTTTTTGAAAGATTTAGAGTTGATTTTGTGGATAAAATTCAAAATTCCAAGAATTAAAGTTGTTCCAAATCAATTCCGAATCAAAACCTGATTAAGATCATTCAAATCCACGAACTTTTGAAAATCAGAGATCAAAATAACCGTTTTTCAAAGTGTAACCGTTTTTTAAACCTGAAATGGGCGAACCTGGAACCTAAGTGGTCGAACCTGGACATTTTTGGTCGAACCTGAGTCATTTCTGGTCGAACCTAGGAACTTTTGGGCGAACCTGGAAAGTTTTTGTTTGAAGTTTTCACTTTCGGGTCACATTTTCCACTTCAGATTGATCGGGCGGGCGAACGTAGAATAGAAACGGTCGAACCTGAAAATTTCTGGGCGAACGTGGATTTGTGTTAGTGTGTTTTTACTTTCTGGTGAATATCTACCTTCGAGTGATACTGTTTGGGCGAACCTGCATCAGAAAGGGTCGAAAGTGAAAAATATTGGGCGAACCTAGGATTAGTTTTTGGAAAATTTTCTAAGTGTTGAATTTTTCGAAGTTCGTGATCATGTGGAATTTTCCGACTACTCCAGCAACGACTCAACCACAACAGCAAGTGATGGACCCATGGACGGTGGCAGCACAAAAGACGAGCACACAGTCTTCGCAACCGATTAACTACATGGCTCAAAGTGCACCTCCAGCACCACAACCTGACTACTGGGGAGTAGCAGCAGCGGTGGTAAACACTCAAACTACAAATGCTATTTCCACACTGATTAATGATTTGTCTTCAGGTAGCGGGAATCGGCCACCGAAGCTTATGGAGATACAAGAATATAATCAGTGGCAGAAAAAGTTCAAGATACATTTGGAAGGCATGGGAGTGGAGGGTGCAGAGGCATGGAACATGATTGCTAGAGGTTACACAGCACCAGTTTTGGAGAATACAGGTGAACCAGTTCCATTGGAGAGTATGGCTGAGGATGAGAAAAAGAAGTTTGCTGTGGAGAAGAAAGCTTTTTCCCAATTGACTCAGGCAATTACAAATGATCTGTTGCATCAATTTGGTACATGCACTACATCTAAGCAACTATGGGAAGCGCTTAAAAGGAGGCATGATGGTAATGAGAAGACTAGAAGTCTAAGGATGGAAGAATTGAGAAAGGAGTTTGAGAATTTTTCTTATATTGGAAATGAAACTTTAAAAGAGTTAACTCCTAGATATAGTCATTTACTAACTGAATTGTCAAGTTATGGTATACAGATTCCCATGACAAAGCAGGTGGATAAGTTTGCAGATGCTTTACCACCACACTGGGATCAGCATGTGGAAGTTCTCAGGGAAAAGGATGCATACCAATTCTGGTCCATTCAAGAGTTTATAGAGAAGCTGGAAAACAAAGAATTGGAAGAGAAGAGGAAAGCTAGAAGATCACAGATTCCTCAGAATCCCAACTTATATTTTGGAGGTACTTCAGTTCCAGCTGGTAACTCAAGTTCAGGAGGATTAGTGGCTCCACATGTTGCATGTATTTCCAATGTTATGGAATCACCAAAACCTACCATCAACTACCATCAACAAACATCCTTCTCACAACCATCAAACCCACCACCACAACAACAATACAACAATTCATACATTCCACCATTTTCCCCAATGCAACAAGCAGCTTTTTATACTGCTAGCCAATCTCAACAACCAATGAACCAAGTTACTCAACCTAATCAGCAACCGGTGGTTTTGGAGACTTCTAACTTGGGAAATGTGACGGTTGAAGTTGCTCAGCAACACATTGCACTAGTCTCTGCAATGGTTTCATCTTATAATGGGTTGGTTGCTAGTCAAATTGGTAACAACAATTTAACCAATGAAGACTATGCACAAATTGACAAGGAAGAAATGGAATTGATTGATATTCAGTGGGCTTTTGCGAGCATCATGAGAAGAGCAACGGAATTTATTGAGAAAACGGGTAGAACAGATTTGGGAACTTCTCCTAACACAACCTACGGGTTCAACAAGGAGAAAGTTACTTGTTTTAACTGTGGAGGAAAAGGTCACTTTAAAAGAGAATGCACTCAGCCACCAAAACAAGGTAATAGAAACCCATTCAATGCAAGCTACCAGAACCGTCAACAACAAAACCAAAACCATGTTTCTTACCAAAACAATACCAACTACCAAAACCGTCAAAACAATTTTAATAACAACCAAAACAGACAACCAAACACATCAAACCAGACTCAAAACCAATCTCCTAACAACACTAACCGAATTGTTATACCAATCACTACACCTAATGAAACACACCAGAATACCAATCAGAATCAAGCATTGGTGACTCAACAAGATGAAAGGTTTGATTGGTCGTCAATGCAAATAGGTGTTGAGGAAATTACCACTGGTGGAAATGTGGCTTGTGTTGCATATCAGGTTGATATCGAAGATTCGGTGATAGTTGATGAGAAGAAAGAAACTGAGGTTGATAGTGATGAGTCTGAGGTTGAAATGGATGTGGAGAATGAACCTGTGGAGGTTAATGCTGAGGAAGCAAACTTTGGAGTGGTGATTGACACTGTTTCTGATGTTCCTGAGGAGTGTGAATCGGTTTATTCAGATTCAGACAGTGAATTGGATACAGAAGCAAGTGTTACTTCTCTAGATGATGACATTGATCAGTTGCTAGCAGAAGCTGATTTTCTGATGACGAGGAAGTCATGCATTGCAGATGATGCTTTCACCAAGATTGACTATTCCAGATTCTTTGCTGGAAAGGAAGCTCATTTTGTTTTGATGGCCATGAATGATCCGCCAAAACCTGTATGTTCTGAGTGTAGCACTGATAATAAAAGTGATAAATATTGTGGTACATGTGATAGATTGACTGAGGAGAACAAACAACT
Source organism: Ambrosia artemisiifolia (assembly GCA_032199755.1). Lineage (NCBI taxonomy): Eukaryota > Viridiplantae > Streptophyta > Magnoliopsida > Asterales > Asteraceae > Ambrosia > Ambrosia artemisiifolia. The sequence continues at coordinate 27,058,965 of CM063522.1, read as the reverse complement.
CCGTGTTCAATGTGATAGTGCTATCATGAACAGTCAATCTACTCGCAAAGAGTTGAATGCTTTTAACAAAGTATTAGATGGCTATAAAAAGGACATTTCTGACTTGAAAAACACTTTATCTTTAAAACAATTGGCAATCAACAACTACATAAATGAAATTGAAAATACCAAGTTCGAAATGGCCGCCATCAAATGCTTTGCTGAAAAAGTAAACAAAAAGTTGGAAAGTTATAAGCACATTGCTTATGTGGTAGACCACATCATTGATGATCAAACCACTAATTACAAGGCTGTGCCATCTCCGGTACTTTTTGAAAACCATAATTGTCATCATGTGACACCGGAGAGCTCAGTAAAATCTGACTCATCGTCGGAAAATGAATCAAATACTTCGAGTATTGGTGATCCACATTCCGATGAGAGGCCGATTTTAGGTTTCAATGATGAGGGTGTTACTGCTGTAAGTGTTGATTCAGACTTAGAGAGTGATGATACTGGTTGTGTTCAAACTGTTAATGCATGTGAAATTCCTAAAGAAAATCACATCATTACAAATGAACCAGTTTCACCATCTCAAATTGTGATTCCGATGGCAAATGCTCATCGTGAGAAAAAGTTTGAAAAGAATGTTGTTAAGAAAGACCTTGAGAAAAAGAATGATAAGAATGAACCGTGTGATAAACCTGTCAAGGTGTTTTATCGGATGGAAGGATCCGATAAGATCATCTCTGACGAGGAATTTCCAATAAAAATGCTAACTATGCTAAAATTGATAAAATCTGGCAAGAAAGCACCATTTGGTTCCCAAAACATGAGAGAACAAATGAGATTCCACCTGCCATTTTAAAGAAATTGTATTTGGATGTTCCTCAAGAACCAAAGGTCCATGTCACAAAGTTCATTCGACCTAAAAACATAGCTAATGGTTTTCATGAGCCTGCTTACTCAAAAGGGCCACTGCCTGAGAGTTTGAGGAATCAACAGTACAATGATCAATATCCTGTTAGATCATTTGCTCAACCAAATGCTCCAAATGTTTTTGAAGAGTACCGTGCATGTTTTAAATGTGGGGAACGAGGGCATTTACTTGCTCAGTGCCCATATGTGAGACATAAAAGGCACGAAGTTGAAGTGAGGAATTCCATAAGAAAATCGATTGATCATTATGTTCCACCACACAGACGAGTTGTTCCTCAACAACAACAGTTTTACAATCAAAACAATTTTTATCAAATGAGGAACAATCGTCCAATTCAATATGATCAAAGGAATCGGATTGCTATGGAACAATCATGGAGAAAACCAGTGGTAAACACAACAAATGAGAGGCAAAAGGTTCCACTGAAACCGATTGTCAAATCAAATGTTGGACCTAAGTCTGTTAAATCAGATAAGGTAACCAAGAAAGTTACATTTGTTAACAATGTTCAGAAACCGACTGAGAACCCAAAATCTCAGATTCGCATCTTGAAGAGATCTGAACAATCTTGGACACCCAATGGTTCTCCAGGAGCCTCTACTTCAAAATTTAATGAGAAAAAGGAAACTGTTTTGATCAATCAGAAAAAGATTGATCCAAAACAAAAAGTTGTTGAAAATGTTTCTGAAAATGTTTCTTTGAAAACCAATATTCCAAGACCCAAGACTCAGGCTTGGGACCCCGAAAGAACTAAATGATTTACTTTTTGTGTGCAGGGAGCTTCAGCTGGCCCTATTAGCAGTCTTTGGATTGTTGATAGTGGAGCTTCAGGCCACATGACAGGGGATCCTGCGTTGTTATTTGATGTGAAGAATATCAATGGAGGGTATGTCGCATTCGCTGGAAATAAAGGTGGATATATTACGATGGAGGGAAGCGTGAGCAATGGAATAGTGAGCTTTGAGAGGATTTCTTATGTGAAGCAGATCGATTATAATCTGTTGAGTGTCAGTCAAATATGTGATAAGCAATTTACTGTGCATTTTGATGACAAATCCTGCTATATTCTGAAACCGGGCTTCACAATTCCTAAGGAGTGGATAATGTTGAAGGCACCTCGCGTCAACAATCTCTATATTCTTGATATGTCCAAGGCGATGACATCACAGGGGCAAATAACATGCTTTCTATCCAAGGCGACTGAGAAAGAATCGATAATGTGGCACCGAAGAATGGGGCACATTCATCTAAGGAAAATGAATCAACTTGTGAGAAATGGGCTTGTCGATGGAGTAAACGTGAAACATTTCCATCTGAATGACAAGTGTGTGAGTTGTAAGAAGGGGAAGCAACACAAACAGTCCCACAAAGTGAAGAAGGTTAACTCTGTAGAGATGCCACTTGAGCGATTGCACATGGATCTATTCGGACCGGTCAAGCGCAAAAGTCATCTTGGGGAGTTATATTGTTTAGTTGTCACTGATGACTACTCAAGATTTTCATGGGTGATGTGTTTGCAGAATAAAAGTGACACCTTTAACAACTTAAAAGTTCTGTTCACTCGATTGGAGAATCTCTACAATGTGAAGATAAAGAGAATTCGGAGTGATAATGGGACGGAGTTCAAAAACGCCAAGATGGATGAACTTTGTGAAAGCAAAGGGATACATCATGAATATTCGGCTCCGTACACCCCACAACAGAACGGTGTTGCTGAACGAAAGAATAGGACTCTAATAGAAGCGGCTAGAACAATGCTCGCTGACTCAAATCTTCCGGTAATGTTCTGGAACGAGGCGATTTATGCAGCAAATTATACACTAAATCGGGTTCTAACAGTGAAGAAGTTTGGTAAAACATCTTATGAGCTGTTACACCGACGAAAGCCAAACTTAGAGTATCTAGAACCTTTTGGGGCGCCATGCACGATGTTGAATCCAAGCGAGAAGTTTAGTCCTAAAGCTGAGGAGGGATACTTTGTTGGATATGCAAACCCGCTCAAACGGGTATACAACAAGCGAACTCGTCGAGTGGAGGATTGGGCTAACGTGGAAGTTCAACGTTATACTCAAAATTTGCAAGGCACGGGTCCTGATTGGATGTTTGATTACAAAGATTTCTTTGAATCATTCAATCTAGATAGCTTGGTTGAAGAAGCTGTTATCAGATTACTTTACGAGTGTGAAAACGCGGCGACTTCACCATTGGTGCGTCCGATCACCGTGAACCCCCTACCAGCTTCTAATGATACCAATGCTCCTATACAAGAGGAAGAAGTGTTTCAAGAGGCTTCAACTTCATTAGACACTTCAGAATCTGAAGATGAACAATTTGAAGAAGTCATTCTTGAACATGCAGAAGAACCAGAGGCACCGCCAGTGAACCCAACTCCAACTCCAGATGTTGCTTCATCATCCAACACGGGTCATGATCTGGATGCTGTAGAGAACTTAACTGCTCAGACGGGAGTTACTGTACCTGAATATCCAGAATCTCGGATTCATCGTATTCACCCGCTGGAGCAAGTTATCGGTGATCCTGGAAGCAGTGTTATGACCAGAGGGCAGCTGAGAAGCGTTAACTCGCCAGAGAGTTTTGGTGCTTTAGCGTTATATGCTAAAATTCAACAATCTGGTTGTCAAAATGATTGGTCGTTTGCGTGTTATGTGTCGCAGGTAGAGCCAAGGACATACAAGGACGCTTTGAAGGAAGACGCCTGGGTTGAAGCTATGCAGGAGGAGTTATTACAATTCCAGAAATTGGGAGTTTGGACGCTCACGGATTTGCCGCCGGACAGGAAGAAAATAGGCACTAAATGGGTGTTTAAGTGCAAGAAGGATGATCGTGGGGTTATTGTTTGTAACAAAGCCAGATTGGTCGTGCAGGGTTTCCATCAAATCGAAGGGATTGATTATAACGAAATCTATGCACCGGTAGCACGAATTGAAGCTATTCGGATGTTCCTTGCGTTTGCTTCATACAAGAAATTCAAAGTTTATCAAATGGACGTTAAGAGCGCATTTCTGTACGGGAAAGTCAAGGAAGAGGTTTATGTCGGGCAGCCACCAGGCTTTGAGGACCCAATCCACCGGGATAAGGTCTACGTGCTGAACAAAGCTCTATATGGTTTGCACCAGGCTCCGAGACAGTGGTACGAGGAGCTAAGTACATACCTCATCACCAAAGGATTTAAGCGCGGCCTCGTCGATTGCACCCTCTTCACGAAGAAGACTGGAGATGACTTGCTTCTAGTGCAGATTTACGTTGATGATATAATATTTGGTTCAACTAACGAGCTTTTATGCAGGGAGTTCGAAACTGTCATGCAGGAAAAGTTCGAGATGAGCGCAATGGGGGAGATGCAGTTTTTCCAAGGCTTGCAGGTGGACCAAAGACCCGATGGGATCTTCATTCACCAGACGAAATACGTTTCCGACATCTTGAGCCGGTTCCAGATGGAGGATTCTAAGCCGATGGATACCCGATTCAACCCAATCACGGGATTGGAGTGGACGCTAAGGGGGAGCTGACTGACCCATTTACATACAGAGCAATCATCGGATCTCTGATGTATCTGACGGCGTCTCGACCAGATATTATGTATGCTACGTGTCTCTGTGCCCGCTATCAATCGAAGCCAAAACAAAGTCATCTGACGGCGGTCAAGCGTATCCTTGGATATCTGAAGGGTTGTCCCTCAAAAGGACTTTGGTACCCTAATGATGATAATTTTGATTTCATTTCTTTTAGTGATGCAGATTGGGGCGGCTGTGACAAAGATAGCAAATCTACTACAGCTGGTTGCCAGTTTTTAGGGAGCAGGTTAGTCACCTGGCAATGCAAGAAGCAGACTTCCGTGGCGCTATCTACCTGTGAAGCCGAGTACATTGCAGCCTCGAGTTGCTGTTCGCAAGTGCTCTGGATCCAACAGCAGATGGTGGATTACGGTTTGCAGTTTCTTAAAACCCCTATATACTGTGACAACGAAGCCGCTATCGCATTAACTAAAAATACTGAAAATCATTCTAAAGCTAAACATATCCGGATCAAATATCATTTTATCCGTGATTGTTACGCTAAAGAATTGATAGATATGCTCAAAATTCATACTGACTACCAACGTGCAGATTTGTTTACAAAAGCTTTTGACAGATCCCGCTTTGAATATCTTTTAAAAGTAAACAACATAAAGGAAAAACAGGACTAATCGGCACCTCAGTTTATCGCTTTTTAGTTTTAGTTTTTAATATTTTGCTAATTGGGAATTTCTCTTTGCTAATTGGGAATTTCTCTTTACTATCGTAATCCTCAAAGAAGTTGATGCTTTCGAGTGGATTGTTTCTTTCAAATTTTTATTTTTGAAAAATTAAAAACGCAAAAATATGTTCTTTATTTTAGGGGGAGTCTTTTTATCAGAAAAACCAAAAACATTGAAAAAAAAAAATTTAAAAAGACCTAAAAATTAGAAAATCCAAAATGATTTCCAGGATTAAAAGAGGAAATGATAGTACATCAGTGGGGATCTAACACAGGCTAAAGAATTGAATAGTATAATGAGGCGTGTGTTGACTACGTGTGATATGCTGATAGGCTTCGTAGACTAAATATTGCGTGCATTAGTGATACAAACATAACGAACTACGCGTTCGTGGCTGAACACCTCATGGGCACATGGTCTTAGTACCGTAATTTCGTTTGATAGGATTGCCAAAATCTGAGGTTTCGGGTCGTTATGTTATGGTTATCCGGGATATTCTGATTAAACTTTTGTCGTATTGATTTACGGACCTAGTTTTATCAGAATATTTGCTAAAAGAGCTTAATTGCCAAAACCGAAAGTTACCGAATTGAGGAACTTTATGTTTTAATTGATCAAAGATCATTACTACATCGTATTGGTCATCTGGTGCAAATCAGTGATTAATATTAGCCTCAACCTAGTGTATACGCACATGTTACTCTGCTGCATTCGTTTGCTGACCTGTACACCTCTGTGCTATATACTTTGTAACTTTTACGGATAACTCTGGCATAATCACGCGTTACGACGAAGCTTTGTGCAATTACTTGATACGGGAGTATGTCGTGTGTGTGGGCACCACATCGTGTTAGTCTAATACACTTAACTCGTATCATTTTAAAGCATTGCGTAATTGTCTTCATGTGAGCTTACGTGGATCACAATATCAGCAATTGCCGTGTCACATACTGTTTCTAATGATAATATTAAACAAAACAGATCAACGCTGTGATTAGATTTCTCAGAAAACTGATATGATCCTCTTACCGGACATCACAAAATGTTTACTGCTTTCATTTATTTTTGATGCATTTTACTTTGTTGCATTTTACTTTTATTGTCAAAAAGATACAAAATCCAAAAAGATTTTAGATGTGTTTTGATAAAATTTCAGCAAAATCCAAATTTTTGCATTTCTGCTTTATTTTTGATAACCGGGGATGCTTGATGATCAATTTCTGAGATTTGACAACACCATCTGGGCTTTGTATCATTCAAAAAGTGCAAAATATGAGTTTTGGAAGCTTAACAGATTGAAAAATGTTGAACGGGATTCGAATTCGTGATTTGGCAAAATTTTCAGATTTTTCCATTTCACATTCGCCTCTTAATTGGGTCGAATGTGGAAAAATCCTTCTTTCGGCCGTTATAGAATGGGCGAATGTGGAATTTAATATCAAATTCCACTTTCGGGTGGCATGTTTCATCTTCGGGCTATTAAATTGGACCGAATGTGGAATACTCCCACATTCGACCGTTCAAACGGGCGAAGGTGCATATTATATATAACCACTTTACACTTTCGAACCCCATAACAGTTTTTCAATTTTTTTTTTTCGATCTATCACCTTGTTGCTTTGACTAATTTTTCTTGTGGCTTTTATTCCCTGATTGTTACTGATTGTTTTCCTACTAAAATCACAGGTAATGGAGCCATAATCAGACCGGAATCGTCGCTTTTAGAACCGTATTTAGGGTTTTAGGGTTAAGGGTCTTAGAATGGTTTTTAATGTTTGATTTTGATTACATTTCAATATACATCAGTTTTAGGGGGAGATGTGTGAATGAATTAGGTGTTTAACAACGTTTGGTTGATAAATTGATTGAATGAAACAGTTTAACCTAATTCGTCTTTAAAAACAGATGTAAATTGAAATTAAAAGCTAATTAATGATTCACGAGTCTTAATCGGCCAATATAGAACATATCCTGATCAAAACCAAGGGTTAAAAACACAGTTAGAAAATTTTTGAATTTTTAAGATGAACAGGTTTCACCTTCGGTCCAGAAAACGGGCGAAGGTGAAGATTTTTGGGCGAAGGTAATTTCAAAACGGGCGAATGTGATTTTCATTCAAAACATTTTCACATTCGACCTGTAAATTTCATCTTCGACCAGAAAAATCACATTCGACCCTATGAAAACGGGCGAATGTGGAACATAAAATTCTTAAAATTTTCAATTTTTGTCGATTTTGTGTTTTGACGTTTGATTCTGATTATGATGTACAGATGGCTGATCTAACTGAGAATGTTGAGATTCCAGTAGAGACTATAGTTACAGAACCAGTCCCAGAGAATGTTCAGGAGGGAGAATCGTCAAGTACGAGCAGCTGGCCATTCGAGAAAACTCATAACTGCTGTGCGTATTTGGGTGATGTTGAAAAGAACGTTGAGTTTGCTGATATCATAAAGTTTTTGAAAAGAAGCAGAGTAGTATATGCTTTGGCAACTCCAACTATTATCTACAAAGACATCATTGAAGATTTTTACAAGAACGCTAAGTATGATTTCTGGGATAATCAGACTATCATAAAGAGCAAGATACAAGACGTGGAGATGTTCATTACAGAGTCTGATATCAGAGAAGCGCTCCAGATAAAGTTTGAAGTGAGCGAAGATCCCAGAGAACTATCATGGACTGAACAGAAGGCATGTTTCCTTAGAATGAAGTATAAGGGAGCTATTACTGATGGTTCGATGCACAAAGGGAAGTTGAGCGTGCAGTTTAAATACTTTGCACATGTGATAATTCATGTGTTTGGATGTGTTAGTGGAGGTTATGATGTGATGAGGAGAAGTCTAAGTTCGTTAATGGTTGCATTGACTCTCAACAAACCATTTAACGTATCTGGGATGATATTTGATCACATGTTGGAGATGTTAAAGGGATTAAAGAATAAGAAGTTCATGTTATATCCTAGATTTCTGATGATGATATTTGACCACAAGTATCCTGACTTGAAAAAGGATCCTACACAAATTCTTGGTCAAGATCACGTGAATATTCGAACGTTGGCTAGAATGAAAGGTTACAAGGGTGTGCCAGAAAATGAAAGGCCACCATACAGAAGATTATTTGGAGCCTTAGCTAAAGAGGATTACTCTGATCCTGGAAAGAACAAGGCTAGGCATCCTGAGAGCGATTCTGATAATGATGATCCATTGGTTTATGCTGATGCTAGTACCAAGAGGAAGAGACAAGTGGTCAATCCCGGAGCCAAAGGGAAGAGTAAGGGAAAGACTGATCAAGGAAGCTCTAAGCAACAGGTGGTGAGGAAGAAAACAACAGCTAAGAAAGGAACAAGTTTGGTGGATGAAGAATCTGTTGACTCAGAGGAAACTGAGGAAGAAGAACAATGGGATTCGGATGCTGAGAATGTCAGGGCCACCAAACGTAAGGCCACTATGGTTGGTGAGTCTGAATCACTTAACAGGGCAATTGAAGAAGCTGAGAAAAGAAAGAAATCTTTGAATGTTGAAGATGAAGGTTTAAGCATTGATTTGGAGGAATTGAATGCTGGAGAGACTGTGGTAGTAAACTTGCCCAAGCCTAAGCACAAGACCATGGCTAAGAAGACAAGTACTAAACAGTTGAGGGAGAAAGAGTTAGACCAACTTTTGAAAGGAAAAAGAGTACCTGATGCTGGTACGTCATCAAAGTTATCTTCACCAGTCACTAAGAAGCAAAAGAAGTCTAAAGAGGCAGAGGCATTACCAGTTGATCAATTCAATGTTGCACTGGATAATGTGCTTGATATGTTTAGAAAGCCTCAGAAAGAAAAGGAAGTTGAAGTTGAGCCATCTAGATCCAAATTCAAAAAGGTCACTGTTGATGATGATGTGATGAAACAAGTGAATAAGAGAATGGATGAGATGATGAAGATGATAGTGGCTCAACAAGCTGAAATTGCCAAGTTCAAGCAAAATGAAGAGAAAATGCTTCAGATCGTGGTAGCTTCTAAGTCAAATCAAGATGAGATTGACGAGAAAGTTAAGAAGCTTGAAGCAAAGAACAAGAAGCTTGAAGGTAAGTGTTTGAGGAATAAGAACAGACTGAAAGCTATCAAAGAAGACAACAAAGAACTAAAGGCTGAGAACAAACGCCTTAGTGATTTGATTGATGATTTATATAATGTTGCACCTAAGTTGAAGGAGGGTGAAGAAGACAAAGAGGATGAAGAAGAGCAAGTTGACTTTGAACCGTCTGAATCGGATAAAGAAAAAGATGATGATGAGGATGATGAGGAGTCAGAGAAGAGTGATGAAGAAGATGATAAGGAAGATGATGATGATGATGATGCAGAAGGTTCTGGAAGTCAGAAAGAAGATGATAGTAGTGATGATAGTGATGATAATGATGGAGGAGATGATACGTCCAAGTTTACATTTGAAAAGAGATCACCTAAGAAGAAAGATACTGGAGAATCAAGTTCTAAGAAAAAGAAAGGTGAGAATGTTGATTTAGATGAGAGTATCTTTTGGAACGAGAAGGTGAGATCTTTGACAGACGATGCGAAGAATGTTTACAGAGAAATGTTAGAAAGAAGAGAATGGACTATTGAGTTTGCAGGACGTTTTGCTGAGATATTCCAGACAGATGATATGAGATACGAACTGGAATACAACGATCCTGATCTTGAAGAAGGTGAAGTACCTGCTTCTGTGGAAAAGGAAATTTTGGATGGCCTTGCGCAGAGAGTAGGGAAAACGTTTGAGGAGTTTATAGTAGATGAGTCGATTCCAGATATTCCTAAAAAGGATATTGGAAGTCACTCAGATAATAAGAATACTCCTGAGTTTGAAGAAGTGGAAATTGAAGATATAACGTATGAGGAATATCCACAGTACTTCAGACAGACTGATGAAAATGTGATATTTCCTGACTTTACTGAAAGACCAAACACTTCGGCAAAGAAAAAGGCAAAGCAAAGAAGTGCAGAGTTTGTGGAGAAAGTGTTTGGAGCTGATAAGCCAGAATCTTCAAATCAATCTGATGAATTGAAGAGTTATTTGAAGAAATTGAGAGAAATGGATGAATACCGACCGAAGCCTGAAGCTCAAGGAAATTTCTATAGATTTCACAATGCTAAGTTTAAAGGCAGAGCTCTCGGGTGGACATATTTAGGCAGGCTGAAGTGTCTAGCTGCTAAATGGGAATCAGGAATTCTATACTTCTATAGATTCATTGATTTGCTAACTCTACCGTACTGGGCGGTTAGAGATTTATGCAGATTCCCTATGTCGGGTGCTTCAGTTAACAATACACATGTCGGTTGGAGTGCAGACAAGCTGGTTTGGGAAAGTAGAACGAGATGGAATAGATTCAAGCCTCAATATCCCAGAAGGAAAGTTCATCGGGATATTGATCCTAAAACCAAGCTGAAACGGGTTACTTTGATATATAAGGTACCTGAAGTGATGAGGAAAATACCTTTGATGCCCATGCCACAACATTTCAGTGCTGACTTTATTTTCTGGTATTATGATTGGAGGAAGGCTGAAGCGGTGATAGTGTTGAGAGACGGGAAGGACAAATACAAGCATGTTCATGTATTTGATCCAATGTGGTTGATAAATTGTACTTTCGAAGACATCATCATGCTCTTTTATAATCCGATTCATCATGAGCCAAATGATGCTGATCAAGCAAAGAAATATACTCAAGTGGTTGGAGTGTGTTTTGCATATGATATAAATGCTGGGAGTAATTTGGATAACAAACTTGGCAAAATGGTGAAGATGGCAAATGTGTCGAAACCGGTGAAGAGAAAGTTGGAGCCTGAAATGACCAAAGAGCAGAAGAAACAGCTCAGAATAAAGTTGTTGAACAAAGCCATGGACGAAGACAGAAGACGATCCAATCAATAGTCGAGGGGGAGTTTGTAGATGCGTTTTGCGACTAATGATTGGATATTAACATATGTTAGATGCTGATGGGCTGAATGTGGAATTGGTAGTGGGCGAATGTGAGTATAAAGGGGCGAAGGAAGAAGAAAGTGGGCGAAGGTAAGATGGAGCTTGACTGAAAGTGTAGGTTCGTACCTTATACTGGGCGAATGTGGAAGAAGTCCACATTCGACCACAGTAAAGGGGCGAACGTGCAAGTGTTATAAATAGAAGTTGTGTTTTTGTAATGTATAGAGAGGTATTAGTTGTCTGTGTGTTTGAGTCAGGTTCCTGGTTAGATTGAGAGTGTCTGTTATTGATCTAGATTAACCGAATTGTGATTGTAATCAAGTTAATGAAAAAGTTAATCTATGAAAACCTTTGAAAATGACATTGATTGTGTTTTGATTTGAGTTTTATCGGTTTGTTCAAAGCTAGGGTTTCCGCACCTGGTTTTGTAACTTGTATGATCAATTAATCATGTTTTTGTCAAAATCTTTCGCTCACATCTAGGATCAACATCCCTATGAACCTTTCTCCTTGGGTATTGAGGCTTAAACATATTCCATTTAGTTCTGCTTTCCCAGACCAACCTATCAGCAAACCAACCCACCGCCGTGTTATTCACAGAAGCACCAGTCATAGGGAATCTACAAATGTCTCTAACCGCCCTGTACGGTAGAGTTAATAAATCATGAAATCTGTAAAAGTACAGAATTTCTGATTCCCATTTAACTGCAATACATTTCAATCTTCCAAGATACTTCCAACCTAGAGCTCTGCCTTTGAACTTCTGGTTGTGCTATCTATAGAATCCACCTTGAGCTTCCGGCTTAGGTCTTTTGTCATCAGCTTCTTTCAACTTCTTTAACAATGTCTTCAAATCATCATTCTGATCAGACGGTTTCTGTTGATCTCCACCAAAAACTTTCTCAACAAACTCCTCACTACGCTTCTCAGCTTTCTTTCTAGCTTCTCTTTGTCGTAGTTCAGTAAAGTATGGGAATACCTCATCTTCATTATTCTCTCTGAAGTATTGAGGATACTTTTCATGAGTAATGTCCTCGATTTCAATTTCCTCCATCTCCGGTGTATGTTTATCATCAGAATGATTTCCAATATCCTTTCTAGGAGAATCTGGAATCATCTGATCCATCATGATCTCTTCCAAAGTCTTTCCTACTCGCTGTGCTATACCTTCCAGAATCTCTTTAGCTACAGCAGCAGACACTTCACCCTCTCCCAGATCAGGGTCATTATATTCTAATTCAAACCTCATATCCTCAGTTTGAAAGATTTCAGCAAGTTTTCCTGTGAATTCTATCGTCCATTCTCTTCTCTCGAGCATCTCACGATAGACATTATTTGCATCATCAGATAGAGATCTCACCTTCTCATTCCAGAAAATAGTCTCATCTGAATCTACATTCTCACCAGTTTTCTTCTTAGAGCTTGACTCACCAGCATCACCTTTCTTAGTCTTTCTCTTCTCAAAGGAAAATTTACTAGAGTCATCTCCACCATCATCATCACTATCATCACTCTTGTCATCATTATCTTTACTACCCGATCCCTCAGCATCATCATCCTTATCATCTTTATCACCTTTATCAGAGTCCTCATCAGAACTTTCCTCTGATTCATCTTCTTCATCATCCTCTTTCTCTTCATCTGAGGGCTCAAAATCTACTTGCTCCTCATCTTTCTCTTTATCCTCTTCTCCATCATTTAACTTTGGAGCTTCACCATATAGTTTGTCAAGTAGATCGCTCATTCGCTTGTTCTCTTTCTTTAGCTCTTTGTTATCAACTTTAACGAGCTTTATCATCCTTCTGTTTCTGTTACACTTTATCTCAAGATCTTTCTTCTCTTCTTCAAGCTGTTTCACTTTCTTCTCAATCTCATCTTGATTAGACTTTGATGCAACCACAATCTGAAGCATCTTCTCTTCATTCTTTTTAAACTTATTGATTTCAGCTTGTTGTGCAACGATCATCTTCATCATGTCATCCATCTTTTTGTTAACTTGTTTCATCACATCGTCTGAAACAGTAACTTTAGATGCCTTGGAAGATTCAACTTCTTTAGCCTTCTCTTTTCCAGGCTTGAACATATTCAACACATTCTCTAAAGCAGCTTCAAAATCAGGTACTGGTGCTACTTCAGGTTCTTTTGACTTTTTCTGCTTCTTTGCTACAGGTGAAGATACCTTAGATGACGTTCCAGCTTCAGGTACTTTCTTACCCTTCAGCAACAGCTCAATCTCTTTCTCTTTTAGTTTCTTTGTACTTGTCTTCTTAGCCATCGACTTGTGCTTTGGCTTCTTCAAGTTTACAACTACTGTTGACCCTTCAAAGTCTCCAATATCAACACTTAAGCCTTCTTCTACATCAATCGGCTTTTTCTGCAAAACTTCTTCAACAGTCTTATTAAGTAATTCAGACTCCCCAACCGCAGTGGCCTTGCGTTTGGTAGTCTTGACTATTTCTTCTTCAGAATCCCATTGTTCTTCCTCTTCAGTCTCTTCTGAGTCAACAGAATCTTCATCTACCAAACTCGTACCCGTCTTTGCAGTTGTCTTCTTACGTGCACCTTGTTTCTTAGAAACACCCTGATCAACCTTCGCTTTGCCCTTCCCTTTGGCTCCAGCGTTTACAACCTGCCTCTTCCTCTTAGTACTAGCATCTGCATGCACTAAAGGATCATCTGTGTCTGAATCACTCTTATCATGCCTTGCTTTGTTCAATCCAGGGTCAGTGTAACCCAGATTAACTAAGGCTCCAAACAATCTTTTATGTGGTGGCTTCTCATTATCTGGCACACCCTTGTAACCCTTCATTCTCACAAGTGTTCTAATGTTCATATGATCTTGACCCATCACCACTGTCGGATCTTTCCTCAAATGTGTATACTTGTGATCAAAAATCATCATCAGGAACCTTGGATATAGAATAAACTTCTTGGACTTAAGACCTTTCAGCATTTCCAGCATATGATCAAGTATCATTCCAGCAATATTGAATGGTTTGTTGAGAGTCAACGCAACCATCAATGAACTCAAGCTTTTCCTCATTACGTCATACCCACCACTAACACATCCAAAGACATGGATAATGACATGTGCAAAGTACTTGAACTGCAAACTCAGCTTCCCTTTATGAAGTGCACCATCTGTAATCGGGCCTTTGTACTTCATCCTCAGAACACAAACTCTCTGTTCCGTCCAAGATAGAACTCTGGGATCAATGCTTTCTTCAAACTTAATCTGTAAAGCCTCTCTGATGTCATCTTCAGTAATGAACATCTCTATCCCCTGAATAACACTTCTGATGATTGTCTTATCCTCCCAGAAATCGTATCTTGCGTTCTTCCAGAAATCCTCCACGATGTCTTTTTATATAATGGCTGGTGTGGCTATAGCATGAATGATTCGGCTTCTCTTCATGAAATCAACAATTCTAGAAAACTCCGTGTTCTTTAGTACATCACCAACAAAAGCACAGCAATTATGCTGAGGTTCGAACGACCAGACTTTAGGAACATTCTCCTCTTCAGCTTAAGGAACTGGATCTTGAATAACCACATCTTCAACTGGAATCTCAACATTTTCTTGTTGTTCAGCCATCTGTAAAAACACAAATCAGAAAAATGCGTCAAAACACAAAAATGACAAATTTAGAAATTTTAGATTTTTGATAAGAATTCCACTTTCGCCCGTTTTGATAGGTACGAAAGTGAGTTTTTGAGGTTCGAAGGTGAAATTTTGGCCCGAATGTAGAGTTGTTTGAATAAGAACTCACATTCGTCCTTTTAGGTTTACCATCGTCCTTTATTTCCACATTCGCCCGTTTCAATTTGGTCGAATGTGAAACTGATTTGACCTAAAATTTAAAAATTGTTAACTGATGTGTTTTTCCCTCTGATTTTGATTCATACTTTGCCTAACATGACCGACTAAGCCTACACCACAATCAATTTCAATTTTCAATCAATTCTTATTAGTTTTTACAAAGAATTAGGGTTCGTATTATTCAACCCATCGATTAATAGTCAAAAACGATGTAATATCCTAATTCTTTCCACACTCTCCCCCTAAAACTAATAAGGATTGAATCCTTGATAAAACTTTGAGGTAACACAGTCCAAATTAGTCCAGATGAATCAGTCTAGGGTTCGTAAAGTAAAACCCCAATTCTGGCTTGAATACTGAGCCATTACCTGTAAAAATCACTGGAAAAGGATCAGCAAATAACAGAGAATCAATTACTAGGGTGAAAAAAATCAAAGCAACAAGGTGTTGGCGTTTTGAAAAATTTTGAAAAAGTTGCAGAATGAGGTTCGAACCTGTGAATGGCCTTATATAGAAGCTACATTCGCCCTGTTGCTATGGACGAATGTAAGATTTTTCCACATTCGTCCAAATCAATGGCCCGAATGTAAAAAAATGTGTAACCCGAAAGTGAAATTGTAAATACAAACCCATCTTCGCCCAAAACAATAAGCACGAATGTACAAAAATTTCCACATTCGACCCAATTAAGGGGCGAATGTGAGATGGAAAATTTTGAAAATTTTGCCAAATCTCGAAATCGAATCCCGTTTAACATTTTTCAACACGTTAAGCCTCAAACACTCATTATTTCAGTTTAGAATGATACAAAGCTCAGATGGTTTCATCAAATCTCAGAAATTGACCATCAAACACCATCGGTTATCTAAAAATAAAGCAGAAATGCAAAACTTTTGGTTTTTCTGAAATTTATATCAAAACACACCTAAAATCTTTTTGAGTTTTGTATCGTTTTGACAATGAAACTAAAATGCAGAAAAATATGTAAAGCAGTAAACATTTATTGATGTCCGGTAAGAGGATCATATCAGTTATTTGAGAAATCTGATCACAGCGTTGATCTTTTTGTTTATATATTATCATTAGAAACAGTATGTGACACGGCAACTGCTGATATTGTGGTCCACATAAGCTCACATGCAGACTATTACGCAGTGCTTTAAAATGATACGATTTAGGTGTATTATACTAACACGTTGTGGTTCCCACACACACGACATACTCCCGTATCAAGAAATTGCACAAAGCTTCCTCGTAACTCGTGATTATGCCAGAGTTATCCGTTTAGATACAAGATATATAGCACAGAGGTGTACAGGTCAGCAAACGAATGCAGCAAAGTAACATGTGCATATATACCAGGTTGAGGCTGATATCAACTACTGATTTGCATCAGTAGATTGATACGATGTATTTATGATCTTTGATCAGTAAAAACATGAAGTTCCTCAATTCTGTAACTTTCCGTTTTGGCATTTAAGCTCTTTTAGCAAATATTCTGATGAAACTAGGTCCGTAAATCAATACGACAAAAGTTTAATCAGAATATCCCGGATAACAATAACATAACGACCCGAAACCTCAGATTTTGGCAACTCTATCAAACGAAATTACGGTACTAAGACCATATGCCCATGAGGTGTTTAGCCACAAACGAGTAGTTCGTTATGTTTGTATCACTAATGCACGCAGTGTTTAGTCTACGAAGCCTATCAGCACATCACACGTAATCAACACACGCCTCATATTCCTATACATATCTTTAGCCTGTGTCAGATCCCCAGTGATATACTATCATTTCCTCTTTTTATCCTGAAAATCATTTTTGGTTTTTCTATTTTTTTTATGGATTTTTTGAATTTTTCAATGTTTTTGGTTTTTCTGATAAAAGACTCCCCCTAAAATGTAAAACATATTTTGGGTTTTTGAATTTTTCTGAAAAACTGTAAAAACTTTAAAAAAAAATTTAAAACTAAAAAGTGACAAACCGAGGTGATGATTAGTCCTGTTTTTCTTTTATGTTATTTACTTTTAAAAGATACTCAAATCGGGATCAGTCAAAAGCTTTAGTGAACAAATCTGCACGTTGATAGTCAGTATGGATAAAATGATATTTAATCCGGATGTGTTTAGCTTTAGAATGATTGCCCGTATCTTTAGTTAATGCGATCGCGGCTTCATTATCACAGTGTATAGGGGTTTTAAGAAACTGCAAACCGTAATCCACCATCTGCTGCTGTATCCAAAGCACTTGCGAACAGCAACTCGAGGCTGCAATGTACTCGGCTTCACAGGTAGACAGCGTGACCGAAGTCTGCTTCTTAAATTGCCAGGTGACTAACCTGCTCCCTAAAAACTGGCATCCAGCTGTCGTGGATTTGCTGTCCTTGTCACAGCCGCCCCAATCTGCATCACTAAATGCGAAAAAAGTCAAAATTATCGTCATTAGGGTACCAAAGTCCTCTCGAGGGACAACCCTTCAGATATCTAAGGATACGCTTGACCGCCGTCAGATGACTTTGTTTCGGCTTCGACTGGTAACGAGCACAGAGACATGTTGCGAACATAATGTCTGGCCGAGATGCGGTAAGATACATCAAAGATCCGATGATTGCTCTGTATGTAAACGGGTCCGTCAGCTCCCCCTTAGCGTCAACTCCAATCCCGTGATTGGGCTGAATCGGGGTATCCATCGGCTTGGAATCCTCCATCTGGAACCGGCTCAAGACTTTGGATACGTATTTCGTCTGGTGAATGAAGATCCTCGTTGGTCTTTGATCCACCTGCAAGCCGAGGAAAAACTGCATCTCCCCCATCGCACTCATTTCGAACTTTTCCCGCATAACACGTTCAAGCTCCCTGCACAAAAGTTCGTTAGTTGAGCCGAAAATAATATCGTCAACATATATCTGAACTAGAAGCAAATCATCTCCTGTTTTCTTCGTGAACAGGGTACAGTCGACCAGTCCGCGTTTAAATCCCTTCGACATGAGGTACGTGCTCAGCTCCTCGTACCACTGGCGTGGAGCCTGGTGCAAACCATACAGTGCTTTGTTCAAAACGTAAACCTTATCCCGGTGGATAGGGTCTTCAAAGCCCGGTGGTTGACCGACGTAAACCTCCTCTTTGACAACTCCGTACAAAAATGCACTTTTGACGTCCATCTGATACACCTTAAATTTCTTGTAGGAGGCAAACGCTAGAAACATTCGAATTGCCTCTATGCGCGCCACAGGTGCCTAAATTTAATTGTAGTCAATCCCCTTGATCTGATGAAAACCTTGTACTACCAATCTGGCTTTGTTCCGTACAATCACTCCTCGATCGTCTTTCTTACACTTAAACACCCACTTGGTACCAATCTTCTTCCGGCCTGGAGGTAAATCAGTGAGCGTCCAGAATCCCAACTTCTGAAATTATAATAACTCCTCTTGCATCGCTTCAACCTAGGCGTCATCCAAAAGAGCTTCTTTATATGTCTGCGGCTCTACCTGCGAAACATAACATGCAAACGACCAATCATTCTGACAACCAGATTTTTGTATTTTTGCATATAATGCTAAAGCACCAAAACTTTCTGGTGAGTTAACACTTCTCAGCTGTCCTCTCGTCATTACACTACTTCCAGGGTCACCGATAACTTGCTCCAACGGGTGAATACGATGAATCCGAGATTCCGGATGTTCAGGTACAGTAACTCCCGTCTGAATAGTCAAGTTCTCTACTGCATCCAGATCATGACCCGTGTTAGACGATGAAGCAACATCTGGATTTGGATTCAATGGCGGTGCCTCTATTGCATTTTCAAGAATAACATCTTCAAATTCTCCATCATCTTCCGATTCTGAAGTATCTAAAGTTGTGGAAGCCTCTAGAAACACTTCCTCCTCCGGTATAGGAACAATGGTATCATTAGAAGCTGTTGGAGGAGTTACGGTGATCGGACGCACCAACGGTGAAGTCGCCGCGTTTTCACACTCGTAAAGTAATCGAATAACAGCCTCTTCAACCAAATTATCTAGATTGAATGATTCAAAGAAATCTTTGTAATCAAACATCCAATCAGGACCAATCCCTTGCACATTCTGAGTATACCGTTGAACTTCTACGTTAGACCAATCTTCCACCTGACGAGTTCTTTTGTTGTATACCCGTTTGAGCGGGGTTGCATATCCAACAAAGTATCCCTCTTCAGCTTTCGGACTAAACTTCTCGCTTGGATTCAACATCGTGCACGGAGCCCCAAAAGGTTCTAGATACTCCAAGTTCGGCTTTCTTCGGTGTAACAGCTCATAAGAAGTTTTGCCAAACTTCTTCACTGTTAAAACCCGATTAAGTGTATAATTCGCTGCATAAATCACCTCGTTCCAGAACATTGCTGGAAGATTCGAGTCTGCTAGCATTGTTCTTGCCGCCTCTATTAGAGTCCTGTTTTTACGTTCAGCAACACCGTTCTGTTGAGGGGTATACGGAGCCGAGTATTCATGATGAATTCCTTTGCTTTCACAAAGTTCGTCCGTCTTGGCATTTTTGAACTCCGTCCCATTATCACTCCGAATTCTCTTGATCTTGAGACTATAGATGTTTTCCAATCGAGTGAACAGAACTTTCAGGTTATTAAAGGTGTCACTTTTATGCTGCAAACACATCACCCATGAAAATCTTGAGTAGTCGTCAGTAACAACTAAACAATAAAGCTCTCCAAGATGACTTTTGCGTTTGACAGGTCTGAATAGGTCCATGTGCAATCGCTCAAGCGGCATCTCAACAGAGTTAACTTTCTTCACTTTGTGGGACTGTCTGTGTTGCTTTCCTTTCTGACAATTCACACACTTGTCATTCAAATGGAAGTGTTTAACATTCACGCCATCGACAAGCCCATTTTTCACTAGATGATTCATTTTCCTCAAATGAATATGCCCCATTCTTCGGTGCCACATTATCGATTCCTTCTCGGTCGCTTTTGATAAGAAACATATCACTTGCACCTGGGATGTCATCGCCTTGGACATATCAAGAATATAGAGATTGTTGAGGCGAGGTGCCTTCAACATAACCCACTCTTTTGGAATTTCGAAGCCCGGTTTGAGAATGTAGCAAGATTTATCATCAAAATAAATAGTGAATTGTTTGTCACAGATTTGACTGACACTCAACAGATTGTAATCTATCTGCTTCACATACGATATCCTCTCGAAACTCACAATACCATTACTCACGCTTCCTTCCATTGTGATATATCCTCCCTTGTTTCCGGCAAATGCAACATAGCCTCCGTTAATATTCTTCACATCAAACAATAAAGCTAAATCCCCGGTCATGTGGCCTGAAGCTCCACTATCAACAATCCAGAGACTGCTAATAGGGCCAGCTGAAGCTCCCTGCACACATCAAGTAAAACAGTTAGTTCTTTCGGGGGACCCAAGCCTGAGTGTTCTTGGGTCTTTGAATATCACTTTTCAAAGAATCATCTACTTCAACACTTTGTTTTGGATCAATCCTTTTAGGATCATTCAAAACTTTTTCAGCTTTTTCATTTGATTTTGAAGTTGAGGCTCCCGGAGTACCATTTGGTGTCCAAGATGGTTCCGAACGTTTCAAAATACGAATCTGAGATTTTGGAGTCTCAGTCGTTTTCTTAACATCGTTCACAAATGAAACCTTCTTGGTTACCTTCTCTGATTTAACAGATTTAGCTCCAACATTTGACTTGACAGCAGGTTTTTGTGGAACCCTTTGTCTATCATTTGTTGTGTTCACCACTGGTTTTCTCCACGGTCTCTCCATAGCTATCCGGTTATGACGATCATACTGAAATGGACGATCATTCCTCTTTTGAAAAAGTTGTTTTGATTATAAAATTGTTGTGGTTGAGGAACAAAACGCCTTTGTGGATAGTAATGATTGTCCACCGGTTTCCTCATGGATTGCCTAACTTCAACTTCGTGCCTTTTGTGCCTCACGTACGGGCAGTGAGCAAGTAAATGCCCTCTCTCCCCGCACTTAAAGCATGCACGGTATTCTTCAAACACATTTGGAGCATTCGGTTGAGCATATGATCTGACAGGATATTGATCATCATACTATCTGCGCCTCAAACTCTCAAGAAGTGGACCCTTTGAGTAGGCTGGCTCATGAAAACCGTTTGCTTTGTTTTTCGGTTTAATGAATTGGGTGACATGAACCTTTTGTTCTTTTGGAACATCCAAATACAATTTCTTTAGAATTTCCGGTGGAATTTCATTTGTTCTCTCATGTTTTGGAAACCAAATAGTGCTTTCTTGCCAAATTTTATCAATTTTGGAATAGTTAGCAAACTTAATTGGATATTCCTCGTCAGAGATGATCTTATCGGATCCTTCCATCTGATAAAATACCTTGACTGGTTTGTCACTCATTTCCTTCTTAACCTCTTTCTTTTCAGAATTCTTATCATGATGTGCGTTAGCCATCGGATGCACATGCTGAGACGGTGACACTGGTTCATTTGTAATGATGTGATTTTCTTTTGGAATATCACACGCATTAGCACTTTTGTCACTCTCAGAGTCACTCTCAGATTCTGAATCATCATTTTCAACAGTTACTCCCTCATCATTCAAACCTAAAATCGGTCTCACATCGGAATGAGGATCACCAACACTTGAGGTATTGGATTTATTTTCCGATGCCGAGTCTGATTTTATTGAGCTCTCCGGTGTCACTTGATGACAATTGTGATTTTCAAAAAGCACCGGAGATGGCATAGACTTATAACTTGTGGTTTGATCATCAATGATGTGGTCAACGACATAAGCAATATGCTTGTAACTTTCTAATTTCTTGTTGACCTTTTCAGCAAAACACTTGATGGTGGCCATTTCCAACTTAGTATTCTCAAGTTCATTAATATAGTTGTTAATTGCTAATTATTTTAATGAAAGAGTTTTCTTTAGGTCGGAAATGTCCTTTTTGTACCCATCAAGTACTTTGTTAAAAGCAATCACTTCTTTGCGAGCAGATTGACAGTTAATTATAGCACTATCGCGTTGAATGCGAAGTTCTTTGTTTTCATCTGTCAATCTGTCACAAGTTCCACAGTACTTATCACTTGTAACATCAGTGCTAGATTCAGAACTTACCTGTTTTGGAGGATCTGTCATGGCCATTAGAGCAAAATGAGCTTCCTTCCCAGCGAAAAACTTTGAATAATCGATTCTGGTGAAAGCATCATCCACTATGCACGACTTCCTCGTCTTCAGAAAATCTGCTTCTGCCAGCAACTGATCAATTTCATCATCCAAAGAAGTAACACTTGCCTCTGAGTCTGATTCGCTTTCTGAATCTGAATAAACTGACTCACACTCCTCAGGAACATCTGTAACTGTGTCAATCACCACTCCTGAACTTGCTTCCTCAGCCTGAACTTCAACAGTCTCAGTCTTCACATTCATCTCTTCCACCGACACTTCAACTTCACTCTCAGTTTCTTCATTTTGATCAACTATCACCGACTCCTCGATATCAACCTGTCGGGCAACACAAGCCACATTCCCTCCAGTAGTTATCTCCTCAACACCAATTTGCATCCCAGACCAGTCAAACCTTTCATCATTCTGGATCACCAAAGCTTGATTCTGATTTGAATTCTGTGGCTGCTCATTTGGTGTAGTGATCGGTATAACTGTTCTGTTCTTGTTATTTGGTGGTTGAGTTTGGTTCTGGTTGGTTGTGTTTGGTTGTCTGTTTTGGTTGTTGTTAGAGGTGTTTTGTCGGTTTTGGTAATTGTTTTGGTTTTGATAGTTATTGTTGTTTTGGAAAGAAACTTGGTTTTGGTTCTGTTGTTGACGGTTTTGGTAGTTTGAGTTGAATGGGTTTCTGTTACCTTGCTTAGGTGGCTGAGTGCATTCTCTTTTGAAGTGTCCTTTACCTCCACAGTTAAAGCATGTCACTTTCTCCTTGTTAAAACCATAAGTTGTATTCGGAGAAGTACCCAAATCAGTCCTCCCGGTCTTTCGATGAACTCGGTTGCCCTTCTCATAATGCTTGCGAAAGCCCACTGAATGTCTATCAGCTCCATCTCCGCTTTGTCGATTTGTGCATAGTCTTCATTGGTCAAATTGTTATTACCAATTTGACTAGCAACTAAACCGTTATACGAAGCAACCATTGCTGAAACTAGCGCAATATGTTGCTGAGCAACCTCCACGGTCACATTACTCATATTGGATGTCTCCAATACCACCGGTTGCTGACTGGTTTGGTTTACTTGATTCATGTATTGTTGTTGTTGAGGTTGTTGTTGTGGTTGGTTAGCAGAATAGAATGCCGCTTGCTGTATTGGAGAAAATGGTGAAATGAAAGAATTTGTGTATTGTTGTGGTGGTGGTGTATATGATGGTTGTGAATAAGATGAGGTTTGTGCTAGGTAGTTGATGGGTTGTTTTGGTGGTTCCATGACACTTGAAATACAAGCTATGTGAGGTGCCACTGTTCCACCAACACTCGAGTTTCCCACGGTTGCTGAAGTACCACCATGATATAACTCTGGGTTCTGAGGAATCTGAGATCTCTTAGCTTTCCTCTTCTCCTCGAGTTCTTTATTCTCCAGCTTCTGAATGAACTCGTTGATAGTCCAATACTTGTAAGCATCCTTCTCTTTGAGTACTTCGACATGTTGATCCCAGTACGGTGGTAATGCATCTGCAAACTTGTCCACCAGATCTGTCATAGGAATCTGTATTTCGTAACTAGACAATTCAGTTAGTAAATGACAATATCTAGGAGTCAACTCTTTCAATGTCTCGTTCCCGACATAACTAAAGTTCTCAAATTCTTTTCTCAACTCCTCCATCCTCAACCTTCTCGTCTTTTCATTACCATCATGACAATTCTTTAGCACATCCCATAACTGCTTAGAAGTAGTGCACGATCCAAACTGATGTAGCAAATCGTTTGTGATCGCCAAAGTTAACTGAGAATATGCCTTCTTTTCCACAGCAAATTTCTTTTTCTCATCGTCTGTCAAATTCTCAAAAGGAATAGGTTCACCGGTGTTCTCTAGAATTGGTGCAACATATCCTTTAGCTATCATCTGCCAAGCCTCTGTACCTTCCAACCCCATGCCTTCCAGATGAATCTTGAATTTCTTCTGCCACTGGTTATACTCCTGCATCTCCATTAGCTTGGGTGGCCGATTCCCGCTACCTGAAGATAAGTCATTTATTAGTGTAGAAATAGCATTGGTAGTTTGAGTATTTACCACCGCTGCTGCTACTCCCCAATAGTCTGCTGCAGGTTGTTGTGACGAAGATGCAACGCTCTGAGGCATCGAACTAGTCATCGCTAAATAGTTAATCGGTTGCGAAGACTGAGTGCTCGATTTCTGAGCCGCCACTGTCCATGAGTCCATAGTCACTTGTTGTTGTTGTTGTGTCGTTCCCGGTCTTGGTGTAGTTGGAAAACCCCACATGATGTTCACGGACTTAGAAATTTATCACACTTAGAAAATTTCCCCAAAACCTTTTACTCCCTTCTACTTTCGCCCCTTTGGATCTCACTTTCGTCCAAAACACTTCACCCGAAAGTAGATTCTGACCAGAATGTAAAGTATCAACCACCAATTTCTACTTTCGTCCAAAAGCTATCCACTTTCGTCCCCTATATTTCCACTTTCGCTCCCCCGATAAACCGAATGTGGAATCTTAGACCCGAATGTGGAAATAACAACACAACACACCTAGGTTCGACCTGAAATAGGCTACTTTCGCCCAGAAAAAGCTCAGGTTCGCCCTAAAACGGTCCAGGTTCGCCCACCTCTCTCTAGATTCGACCCATTCATGTTTGAAAAACGGTTACACTTTGAAAAACGGTTATTTTGATCTGAGATTTTCAAAAGTTTGTGGATTTTGATGATCTTTATCAGGTTATGATTCGGAATTGATTTGGAACAACTTTAATTCTTGGAAAACTTGATTTTAACCACGAATTCAAATCAAAAACCTTCAAATTGTATCAAAAACCATTTTCATTGAAAAACAGAGAAAATTTGATCAAAATTAGGTCCAAATCAGCTCTGATATTATCAATTTTGTTGTTATATGATCTCTATGGCTCTGATACCACTTTGTAGATGAATAAATTTTAGCTAAAACAGGATTATATGATCATACAAGTCACAATTCCAGGTGCGGAAACCCTAGAACTGAACAAAATGATAATACGCAAATCACAACACGTAAAATACCTTTTCAATCACCATTTTATAGATTACTTGTTCAAAATATTCAATACAATGACCTTACAAGATAATCTAACACACTTTCACACGACTTTAATATAGAGAGAAACCTGACCTCGACACACACACATTCAATAACTATTCTCAATTTACAAAGTAAGCAAATCCTATATATACTATCTGCACGTTCGCCCATTTGCAAGGTGCGAATGTGGACTTTGTCCACATTCGCCCACTGACCAAGTACGAACATACATTGTTACACTGATATCTTCCACATTCGCCCATCTGCTTCTTCCTTCTCCCTTCATTAACCACATTCGCCCATCCAAGAATCACCTTCGCCCCTTCTATACAAACTAACATATGTTAATGTGACAATCCAAATCATTAGTCGCAAAACGTGCATCTACAGAGATAATCATAAGATTTTTATTTATTATATAGTAAACTAATAGTAAAGATAATGATTAAATATAATAAGTAATAATAAAGATAAAGATAAAGACTATCAATTAATAAATGTTGAGTTAATTAGGTTATTTATAACCTAAATTTTTTTGCGGGAATTTAAGGGTGGTGATGGTCTCACTAAGTGATATGTGTCCCCACTGTAATCGGTTTATTATATACTAGCTGATTACCCCTGAAGGGTCCCGGGGTTGAAAAATCTAATATGACATGATAACCTATTGCAAATGGCTCAAGTTAACTAACCAAAAATCTCTCAATCACTGCATGTCCACTCCATAGTATTCTAATCAGTAATAACTTATATTCTCCAACCTAAAACCTAATCAGTAATCATCTAAACAATCACTTATGTAAGCTGCAACTATTTAAAAACTCATCAATCTCTAACGACTCCTATAATTCCTAACCTAATCAACTAAACAATCACTTAAGTTGGAAGTTCTAACCATTAAAAAACTTATCACATCTATGTACCAAGTCTCACAATACTAATATTGATACATAACTTAAAAGAATGTATAACTCTAATATTAACACCTATCATAAATGCTAAAAAATGCATAACTCTACTATCAATATTCAATACATAACCTAAAACAATGTATAACTCTAATATCAATACATGTTATAAAGGCTAAAAAAATACATAACTCTAATATCAATATTCAATACCTTACCTAAAACAATCTATAAATCCAATGCTAACACCATAATCCTAATATTGTTTTACTTAACAGTAACCATAAACGAAATGGAGAGAAGTTATGGGACTTACCACCATAATCAGGTCCTAATCTGAATTATAAACGGAATCCAGATCCCATAACTACTATGAAGAATATGGTAGTATTGCTCCGTAAATGCATTGCCAACAACTTGAGCACTCGGAAGAATAGCAGCAGGACTTGCCGCCTGCGATGCAATCTGTAACACACATTCGACATTGAGATTCAAATAATATTTCTATAGAAGCATGTATAATAACACTATTAAACAATGAACACTAACATAACTAACCCCATAAATAAAATATCACATATATCTTTTAGAAAAACACACAAACAACCACATACATCTAAAATCATATCCAGCCAAACACAACCTAGTAACAAAGAAAGAATCAAAGACTAAGCAAGATAAAATTTTGAAATTAACCCTAATCAGCAACACAAAAACAAAACAAACCCGAGTCAGCAAAATCAAACTATAAATAATCATTCAACTTGCCTTAGTTCCGAAGGGTCCCTTCAGGAAAATTGATATCCAAAATATCCCGACCGTAATTATTACACAAAAAGAAACATATACCAGTCAATGTGAATGTCAACATATTAAACCATCTAAAGTCTTAACCAATTAAAAGAGATCTGAAGCTTAGCTTCAAGCTAACAAATAAAAATTAACAAAAACAATTAAAATCAAAACTACTATTAATATTAACAAACAGTAGCTCAAAACTATAAAAAAAAACAGAAACCCAGATCAAACCCTCAAGCACAAAACATAAGACACTCCAAACATGTGTAGAAAGCATCATCCTTATGTATGTAGACAGTCCCTATATAAACAAAGATTAAATCCATTACACTATTAATAATATAAATTCCAAAAAAAAGTAATTAAAAATAAAACCTGCAATAGATTCCATGTTTGAAAGGGAATGTAATCAGGAGTGACACTGTTTAGGAAACCCTACATCATGCCAAATTAGTTTAATTAAACTCATTGGATCAACAAATAATAACTGAAGAAACAGAACATTGAATGATATATTATTATTATTATTATTATTATTATTACTACTATCTCAGGTACGAATGCTTCGAGGAACCTTCTAGAGAAAACGTTGAATCGATTACCTTGTTTTGTTATTGTGAAAAATGACGGAGTGGATGACGGCGAGATAACGACGGTTAGTGATAATAATAGTAATAAAAATAATAATAATCTGAAAGGGACCTGATCAACCTTGCCGAAGATCTTGGCTAAAACATAAAAAAGAGGAAGAGGAAGAGGAGCGGCGGCGGAGAGTGGTGGGGGAGGTGGCGGCGACTGGAGAGGAAGAGGAGGGGAAGAGAGAGGTGAGGTGAAAGTTTTGTTTTAGGGTTCGTGATGAGAGGAGGTAATAGAGAGAAGAGAAAGATGAAAGAGAGAAATATGGAAAAGATAAAGAATGGAGAGAAGAAGGATTAGGGTTTAAAAAAACGATTTAATATAATAAAATGAAAAATAAAAAAAAAAACAAATTCTTGCACCTCATTATGCCACGTGACACAACCAAGAGAGGGTTGAGGCCACGATTGAATGTCACGTCAGCAAACTTCAATTCTTATATATATATATATATATATATATATATATATATACATATATATATATATTATATATATATATAGGATTTGAATCATTTGAGAACCACCATTTAGGGAGAGAACCAAAGAACCAGTGTGAACATGTGGCATTTTTGTAAATATGAAGGTGTCTACAAAAACCCCTCCATCAAAAAATAAAAAAAATAAAAATAAATTATATAACCTAAATAAATAAAAACATAAAAAAATTAAAAACACCAAAATGATTATTTTGCATTATTAATTCGAAAAAAAATTTAAAAAAAATTAAAAAAATGGCTTGTGACGTCATATGACGTCATCCTAATGCACATGTGCATTTCGCTGTTATATGTACAAAAATACACTGTATGCACATGTGCATTTCACTATTAAATCACACTTTTGAATGAATTGTCAATTATCATACATAAATGATTATTAAATGTACGTGATACAGATATACAAGGGGTCACAAATTTTTTTTAATGATCATTAAATGGAAGCAAAGTAAGATATAAAATACACTCGAACTCGTCAAGTGTTTAGTCATGCATATTTTAACATAAATTGAAAATAAAACACGTGTATGACAACAAACATGAATAAACTTGAAACACCTCTATATAAGACCTATAAAATAATAAACGTGTACTGCATGCACATGTGCATTCCACTAATATTGTTAGATTTTTTTAGTGGTTTAACTTTCGGGCAAACATATATGCATGCATCATTATTCAAATAACAAAGTTTTTATATCAATTTGTCTTTACCATACAACTACATGTAGTCTCTACTAAACGTATTAACTCAATAAAACAAACGATAATAAAAAAATATCCATATTACAAACCAACTATGTTAACCACCTACATACAAAATTCTAATTATCTCACAACCTCACGTTCACCAACATAACAAAATGTTAAACCAAACATACATTACACAAAATGTTATACAACCTTCTTTGTTTGTTTGACAATTTCCTTATACCCAACCAAAGTTGACGTGGTGTAATGCGTGTTCGTATCGAGCGCCAATTTGCTTTTTTCATAACATTCTTTTGATTTGTCTTCACTGCCACCGTTATAACCGTCATTTTTCACCGTCACAATATGTTTCCGCTTATTTGACCTCGTTTGAACCTTTCTTCTTAAATCTATATCTGCATATAGGATAATTTGTGTGTTTAAACTATCAACACTTAATATTTAACAAGAAAACCTGCGCATATGCACATGTGCATTTATATATAAATGTACTAAATAAATAATACCAACCTGATTCAACTTCCTGATAAACATTCGAGACATTATCAGCTTCCGCTTCTGGGATATCAAATGGAGCTCAATTATAAAATAAATAAAGAACATAACTAATACAGGGAACACGGGAATACCAAGTACATTCGGACTAAATAAATAATGCCAACTTGAATCAACTTTCTGATCAACAATCGTGTCATTATCTTTACTTGCATCCGGTAACCTTTTTGTTCCGTTATCCCTCGATTGTAATACAAATGTTACTTTCTTTGATGTTTTTCCCCATCTCTTAGATAAAAACAATAAAAATGCATAAGAAAACTGATATTTCAACCTGATTGCACATGTGCAACAACATTACTTTGTTAAATACAACAAAACAAATGCACACGTGCATTATTGTTAATGGCCTAATTATACCAGTATGTGTTTTAATATTACTTTTAACATTATAAACTACGTTTTGCACATGTGCATTAACAATCTTAATGCACATGTGCATATCAGAAAATGGCACGTCGTCCAATACACAAATTATCCTCCTAACCGAGTGCGTGTAGGACCATTTACTTCATTATCATTCCCACATTCCATCACAGCATCAACATGTCCCTCCCTAATTACTTTTACAACATTCTCAGCACTCAAAAACTATTCAGTGCAAACAACTCTCAAACAAGTAAGTTCATGTTTCTCATATGCCATAACCACAAACTTCATAAATTCCACACATTCCTTACTCAACTGACCATTAACAACGATATTTCAACCTGATTGCACATGTGCAACAACATTACTTTGTTAAATACAACAAAACAAATGCACACGTGCATTATTGTTAATGGCCTAATTATACCAGTATGTGTTTTAATATTACTTTTAACATTATAAACTACGTTTTGCACATGTGCATTAACAGTCTTAATGCACATGTGCATATCAGAAAATGGCACGTCGTCCAAAACACAAATTATCCTCCTAACCGAGTGCGTGTAGGACCATTTACTTCATAATCATTCCCACATTCCATCACAGCATCAACATGTCCCTCCCTAATTACTTTTACAACATTCTCAGCACTCAAAAACTCATCAGTGCAAACAACTCTCAAACAAGTAAGTTCATGTTTCTCATATGCCATAACCACAAACTTCATAAATTCCACACATTCCTTACTCAACTGACCATTAACAACGATATTTCAACCTGATTGCACATGTGCAACAACATTCCTTTGTTAAATACAGCAAAACAAATGCACACATGCATTATTGTTAATGGCCTAATTATACCAGTATGTGTTTTAATATTACTTTTAACATTATAAACTACGTTTTGCACATGTGCATTAACAGTCTTAATGCACATGTGCATATCAGAAAATGGCACGTCGTCCAAAACACAAATTATCCTCCTAACCGAGTGCGTGTAGGACCATTTACTTCATTATCATTCCCACATTCCATCACAGCATCAACATGTCCCTCCCTAATTACTTTTACAACATTCTCAGCACTCAAAAACTCATCAGTGCAAACAACTCTCAAACAAGTAAGTTCATGTTTCTCATATGCCATAACCACAAACTTCATAAATTCCACACATTCCTTACTCAACTGACCATTAACAACGATATTTCAACCTGATTGCACATGTGCAACAACATTCCTTTGTTAAATACAACAAAACAAATGCACACGTGCATTATTGTTAATGGTCTAATTATACCAGTATGTGTTTTAATATTACTTTTAACATTATAAACTACGTTTTGCACATGTGCATTAACAGTCTTAATGCACATGTGCATATCAGAAAATGGCACGTCGTCCAAAACATAAATTATCCTCCTAACCGAGTGCGTGTAGGACCATTTACTTCATTATCATTCCCACATTCCATCACAGCATCAACATGTCCCTCCCTAATTACTTTTACAACATTCTCAGCACTCAAAAACTCATCAGTGCAAACAACTCTCAAACAAGTAAGTTCATGTTTCTCATATGCCATAACCACAAACTTCATAAATTTCACACATTCCTTACTCAACTGACCATTAACAACGATATTTCAACCTGATTGCACATGTGCAACAACATTCCTTTGTTAAATACAACAAAACAAATGCACACGTGCATTATTGTTAATGGCCTAATTATACCAGTATGTGTTTTAATATTACTTTTAACATTATAAACTACGTTTTGCACATGTGCATTAACAGTCGTAATGCACATGTGCATATCAGAAAATGGCACGTCGTCCAAAACGCAAATTATCCTCCTAACCGAGTGCGTGTAGGACCATTTACTTCATTATCATTCCCACATTCCATCACAGCATCAACATGTCCCTCCCTAATTACTTTTACAACATTCTCAGCACTCAAAAACTCATCATTGCAAACAACTCTCAAACAAGTAAGTTCATATTTCTCATATGCCATAACCACAAACTTCATAAATTCCACACATTCCTTACTCAACTGACCAGCAGAACACTTATTATTAGGATAGGGAACATAATCATTATCAATTACTTACAACAACATGTCCCCAAACCTTAATTCAAAACCCGCATTCATGATATTCATATCAAAGAACCAGTTCATAGCAGGAACAAAAGCGATATCATCATAGGATCTGTTAATAAGTACCTGAATAGCCTCATCAA
The DNA here is from genome assembly GCA_032199755.1 of Ambrosia artemisiifolia. Taxonomy (NCBI): domain Eukaryota; kingdom Viridiplantae; phylum Streptophyta; class Magnoliopsida; order Asterales; family Asteraceae; genus Ambrosia; species Ambrosia artemisiifolia. The sequence goes on along the minus strand of CM063522.1, from coordinate 27,027,041 downwards.
TGGTTGAATCAGTCAACATACAATGTTCATAACCATAAAACTACCAGTTAACCATTAGAACCTTAGCTTCACCACTTTGTTCATCCAGCATACTGGTTTCCATGTTGTTAACACGGGATTGGATCATATGTTTGCGCCAACCAGTCATGAACGAAGCATACTCAGACGAGAACCTCATTTCAGAAGCAAATCCATATAGACTAGGGTTCAGAGGCGATTTGGGCGAATTAAGAGATTTTGCAGATTCATCAACATAAATGGAATAGGAATGATTATGAGGAGAAACAAGTGTTTGTTGATAATTAAGAATCAAATTCAAATCAGGATTGCTCAATAACAACGACGAATCATCAGATTTTAAAAGAATTCGTGGGTTTTGAGAAACCCTAGCATCTTCAGGCACAAACTGCTCAGAATCAACAGTATCTGGAGTTTTTGCTTCAAGTTGGGATGGATTAATCACAGAACTCATCGATTGTTAACAAAAATCAATGAATTCAAAGCAATTAAGAAGAGAAATCAGATCAGAACTTAGAGAGAGAAATTCCTAAAGAGAGAAGATGGTTTGTGTTTCACGAATTTTCTTTATTTATTTTATGTTTTTATCATATTTACAAAACTCCACCTGTTCACACTGGTTCCTTGGTTCTCTCGCTAAAGTTGGTTCTCGTATGATCCCTACCCTATATATATATATATATATAGGGTAGGGTTCCTGTAGGAAAATTGGTTTGTGTGAGAAGTGTGAGAAGAATTAAAAATTGATATGTATGCATCATTTTTTTGACGTATTTATGATGTTTGGATTGTTATGATTAGAAAAACACTAAACATAACAATTAATAACCAAAAACATTGTATTTTAAGATTAAAACTTAAAACACTATGTCAAGAATATTTAAGCAGAGTGTTTTAAGTAATTACTAGTGTGTTTTATCTGTAATTTAAATTTAATGACTAAAGTATATTTGATTGCGTTTTACAGTTTTGTATATTGTTGTGTTAAGTGTTTTTTAAGTCAAAACAACCCAAAACATCATTCCAAAATCTAAAACATGATGGTTACATGTCAATTCTTAATCCTTCTCACACTTCCTACACAAATCAATTTTCTTACAGGATCCTCTACCTATATATATATATATATATATATATATATATATATATATATATAGGGTTAGGATACTTTGAAAACCACCCTGAGTTGAGAGAACTTAAGAACCCCCCTACACCAATAATATTGTGACACATAAGCATGATTAAGTTTTTTTATTAAAGGGCACTAATGTCATTTGCTTCTTATTAATAATCAAGTTGCTTATATTATACTTATTTTATTCCTGCTAGTACACAGATTGTGTCATAATCCCAAGACCTCCCTTGGACATTGTGTGAGTGATAATAATTCCCGCCCAAAACAATCAGATCATTGAAGGTTCATTTGGTATTTATTACCCCCATGCAAGTAATCTGATCATTCAACAATCCTCACCCAAAAATAAAGAAACCCTAAGATATTTACTTAAATATGGAGAATTCAGAAGATGGTGACAACAACATCGACTTTTTATCTGAGAAAGACATACAGGAGGTAGGCGATTTCATTAGGCAAAACCCACAGCCGATCAAAGAAGTGGGTGCTGGTCCATCTGAGCAGGATAGGGGGAAAGCGTTGGTCGATGATTCTGATATTGGGGTGTTTCAGTCATGCATCCAAGGGGGGGCTGTTTTCGTGTGATGAGGTGGAGTCATGTGCTGAACCCAATGAGGAGACCCCTATTAGCCAACGGGTGATCCAGAATGAGGATGGTAAGGGTTTGGGTTTTTGTAGTTAAATTTTTTTGTTTTTTGATCTGTTTTTTAGAGTTTTAGAAAATGGAAGTTTTTTTTGGTGTTTTTGAAAGATTATATGTGTGAAAAGGGTTTTTGGTAATGTGGGTTGGGGATACATGAGAAAACCTTCTGTTTGTTAGTGGAGATGTTTGCAAGCACATTAGGGTTTTTTTGTAAATGTTACACAGGTGTAGATGGATTTGCAAGCACATTAGATTTTTTTTTTATGTAATAGCTAAGAATCTGTTTGTTGCTTGGTTCTTTTTTTATGTGATTACACTTTGCTATGTGTTTTTTAGTGATGGGTTGTGTGTATGTGTTCTTGTTGGTAGTGATGCCAAATATTGTCTGGTATATGTTTGTTGGTGATTTTAGGAAAGGAAGCTTTTGTTAGTGTTTTTTATAGATTATAGTTTGTGATATGGGTTTTTGGTAAACTTTGTATACAAAAGATAAGTAGAAAAACAATGTGGGTTGGGTATAACTTGTATTCAATCCTAGTTGGCTTAACTGGGGTAAATTATCTGTGTTTACACAGGTGTAAATGGCTTGCAACCATATTAGGTTTTTCTCACATATGGTACCAATACACAGGTTTAATGTTTTTTTTTATTTTTGGTGTTGGTGATGTATAGGTTCTGCTGTTTGTTACTGGTTTACGCCTAATGGTAGCCGTTACTGGAAACCCATTGTAGAGGATTCTGCGAAACCAAACACTGTGGCGAGGTATAGGGAGTGGGAAGATGTTGTTGCTATGTATGAGTCCTACGCTAAGAAGTCTGGTTTTTCGACTAGATTGGGGACTGTAAAAAGGGTGAAGGGTATTATTACCCATAGGTACATCCTGTGTTCAAAGGCAGGTAAACCTCAGTCAAAAAGGAAGTTCGACTCGTTAGATGAAACTTCATTGAAGATTAGGCAGTCAACTTTCCAAGTCTGCGACTGTAAGGCGGGGATTAGAGCTAAGTTATGTAATGTTACTTCAATGTGGGAGATTTACCATTTTCAAGAGTCGCACAACCACATGCTTGTTGCTTCTTACAACAGAGACTTAACAAAAATAGGTAGAAAGCTGGATTTTGCAACAAAAGAGTTCATCCATCGTGTAGGTCTCAATAAAGTTGGTCCGACTGTAGCGCACAGAATGCAAGTTAGCTTAAAAGGCGGTCACCACAATGTGAAGGGAACCCCTGTTGATTACAAGAATTTTGCTAAGAGTGTTCGTATGTTTATTGGCAATAGGGACTCGCAGATGATGATTGATAAGTTGGATGACAGGGTTAAGAACCTACCAAACTTTTCATTCAAATACAGCCTTGTCAATGGTGAGCTCAGACACCTCTTTTGGGCGGACGAGCTATCCAAGATAAACTATACAGCGTTTGGCGAGGTGGTGGCGTTTGATGCCACATATCAAACGAATAGGTAAAAAAGTTGCGATTAATGTCTAATTTTTATGCCTTTGCCTATAATTTTTTTTGTTTACTTTTTTGCGATTAATGTCTAATTTTTATGCCTTTGCCTAGGTACAATCTTATCTTTGTCCCTTTCACCGGTGTCGACAACAATAAACGGTGTGTTACATTTGGCGCTGGCCTGCTGTTTAGCGAGACTATAGAGTCATATTGTTGGTTGCTAAACAGTTTTCTTGAGGCTCATGGGAAACAACCCAAGTTGGTGCTGACGGACCAGGATCCGGCGATGAAGCAAGCAGTGGCTGCTGTTTTTACTGAGTCACGTCATCGACTGTGCATGTGGCACATTATGAAGAAGCTGCCTGCAAAGGTAGCGACAACCCTTGTTTCTTACACCAGTGTAATTTTTTTTTTTGGGGGGGGGGGTGTGGAATACTAACTTTTTTCTTTGTTTGTTTGTTTTTTCAATTAACAGATTGCAGGAAGTGTTCATGACAATTCAGAAGTTCGGGCTGCGATTCATAAGTTGGTATGGAATGTGTACATTAAGCCGTCTACATTTGAAAAGCGATGGGAGAAGCTACTTGACAAATATGGGCTGAACGACAATGAGTGGCTAAGAGATATGTATAGCATCAAGGAACTTTGGGTCCCCGCTTACTTCCGTGAAATTCCAATGTCTTGTCTCATGAAGACTACTTCGCGTTGTGAAAGCTCTAACGCTTCATTCAAAGTTAATTCAAGTTGGGCAAATACACTTGTGCAGTTCTTGTTGTGTTTCGATACGACGATGGACACGCAAACGTACAATCAGAGGGTTGCAGAGTTTAACACTGACTATCGGGTCCCTGAGTTTAAAACTGGTTTGGAGATTGAAAAGCATTGTGCTACGGTGTACTCTCGGGCGATATTCAACGAGGTTCGGAAGGAAATCCAGAAAGGGTTACTGCTTTGCTTCATTACAAACCAGGCAGAGGTTGACGGTGTTAAGGAATACACTGTTACACACATTGACAAGAACTCGGATGTTGTGAATGATTTCACGGTACGGCTGTCCTGATGTTTAACACCCCCTCCCCCACTGTAAAAGCTTGTGAACATGCCTAGAGGATAACTTTTTCTTTTTTTCTTTTTGGTGTTTTGTCCAGGTTAGGGTGAATTCTGCTGAGGGGGACACAATATGTTCATGCAACAGCTGGACCCGGATTGGATATTTGTGTCGACATATTTTTTGTGTCTTCAGGTACACAAAGGTCGAGGCAATACCTGAGAAGTATATCCTAGCGCGTTGGAGGCGCGAGGTGTTACCCAAATCTGTTTTTAGCATAGACGCTCGTTATGGTGTGGACAACAGCGCTGGTGCCGTGATGCGTAATGAATTGTTTAACATGTTTACTGAATGTGTTGATCGCCTAACTGCCGACCCTGATCGTTTATCGACGTTTACAGAACAACTAAAGGGTCTGATGGAGGGAGTTATGACAGTGGGGAGTAACGACCCGGGTGAACCAGAGGTTGTGAAAGAGGCGATAATCGCGAATCTGCTAGGTGTACCAGAGGATGTTGAGCCAGAATGCAGCAACCCGCAAGGAATTAGAAACAAGGGGTGTGGCACAAACCGTCGACTAATTGGCCCAGGGGAAAAGGCGGTAAACCAGAAGAAGAAGAACCCGTGACAATGCAAGACTTGCCAAGAATATGTAACAGATCATGATTCCAGGAACTGCCCCAAGAAGAACCAACCACCAGCCCCCTAGTTACATGGTTGAACAGTCTACCCCGTAGAACTTTTTATTATATTATATGATGTGGTGTAAAAACTTATATAAAGAACCCTGACCCCCTCCCCCGCGTAGTTTATGTGTGTTTTTTTGTTTATATGGTGTAAATGCGTGTTCCAGACCTAACCGCTATGTGTGGAACGCGCATTTTCTTATAACCATACTAAGTGGTCTACAATGCTGTTTTTTTGGTAAATTTATGTACAGGCAAAGGCCAAGGGGTTGTCTTTTGTAGGGGGGGGGGTAGTTTAGTATGTGTCAGTGTATGCTTTGTTTTGTAATGCAAACTCAGCAATGGAAGGCTGTTTATTGTTAGAATGTGGGTTGTTTTTTGTGTGTGTGTGGTTTACCCCAGTGTAAGTGCAGGTACACCATAAAGCCACTAGATGCCCCAAACCAAACGGCTAGAAGAACCGAAATGCAAACTCAACAATTTTTTTGGTTTTTGTTGGCCTCACAATGTGCGCACAACTTTTTTGGCCTTACAGCTTTCTTTCGCCTTATGAGAAGGTGTTCCATTCACTCATCGATGGCGGAACAAAAATGTTTCCATGTTCCTTTATATTTACCCTTGTGTAATGCTCATACATAAACATACTAAACTGAAAAACACAAAGCCTTTTTGATGATAAAAACGAGTTACACAAGTGAAACAACGACTGTTTTTTTCTTATGATAAAACCGACTGAAAAAAATGGAACTGTTTTTTGTGTTACTTGACATGCGTTGTTACAACAGTGTAACAATTTTTTCACTTGTGCGGCCAGAAGAACCGAAATGCAAACTCAACAATTTTTTTGGTTTTTGTTGGCCTTACAATGCGCCCACAACTTTTTTGGCCTTACAACTTTCTTTCGCCTTATGAGAAGGTGTTCCATTCACTCATCGATGGCGGAACAAAAATGTTTCCATGTTCCTTTATATTTACCATTGTGTAATGCTCATACATAAACATACTAAACTGAAAAAACAAAGACTTTTTGATGATAAAAACGAGTCATACAAGTGAAACAACGACTGTTTTTTTTTCTTATGATAAAACCGACTGAAAAAATGGAACTGTTTTTTGTGTTTCTTGACATGCGTTGTTACACCAGTGTAAGGGGGATACCAAAGATACTACGTAGATAAGTACTTGTCAACCAGTCACATTAAGTAGCTACATAAAAACCAAAGTATAAAAAAATGTCTTAAAAGTTACAACCCACCAAAATACAAACTACTAAAAACTACAACACCACAGAACTAGTCCCCAAACCGACCACCCTTTTTTCGTGCGCTTTTTTGATTATCGACGTAGCATATCATCCGATATACGATCCTTGTAGATGTTGCTACGTGCCAGCAAGATCTTCGTTGCATACTTCCTCCTCAGGGCATCCAACTGTGCTTGTTTTCTCTTACCATTCAAGTTGAAGCCACAGTTGAAAGGAACTGAACCCCCCATGTATTTCTCCATGTGGCGCATTAGGAACACTCCGCAATCCGATGTGTTCTTGTGTGTAGCCCAGGGGACATCAACCCGCCTGATATTGCATCGCCCCATCGCAGCTGCCTTTGCGTGCTTCACCAGCTGAAGGTATCGGACAAAGATATCTTTCTGCAACAGGTTAGCAGTTTTTCAAAGGTTAGTTATTGGTCATCCAAAAAAAAACAAAATAAGTCAAATAAAAAGTTTTTACCACTTTGTATGGCGTCGTCTTATGCAAGAAGTCCCGGTTGTCGCTTAGCAAGACGCTTGATTTCCTGGGGTTGTTGTTATCTATCACGCATATATCCTCATGTTTCAAGTCAAACACCAGTGCGTAATAGTGGTCCCACTCTAGCATAGGCACAAAAACCATATCAAATGTCGCCAAATCAAGCCGACTATCATCACCACACAGCGCCCCTGAAAAGCCATTCCTAAAAGCATCGGCACGACTATCCTTCCTGTCCTCTTTCAACTTTAACATCCACTCGACCTGTTTACAAATTTTTTTGTTTTTCAGTTTCGGGGTTATATTTTTCTTTTTTAAATACGTAACATGTTAAGCAAGTAAGCAACTCACAATCGTGGAGCAAGCAACAAATAAGCGTCGTGGTCCGTTAGGAAGTTGATACTCTGGTTCGGTGTTTAGGACATGGACCCAAGCATCTATCACTGTCCCGTACAATCTCCTGCCTATGTCTAAAGACTGTAGGTAGGGAGTCTCAGCTCGCAACCCGTAAGTTGTCTCAAACATTACGTACCTGCCATAGGAAAACAAAAAACACTCAGGAGACACTGGTGTAAACTGTATTTCAAAAGACATTAGGGGGTGTGTGGGGGGGGGCACTTACGGGTAATGTTCGGTGGGGTCTATGCCCGAGGAGTCGGAATCTTCGTGGCATTCAATGTTCTCCTTCCCAAGAGTTGCAACATTTGTTCCCCTACACAAAAAGTAAGACATATGGCCTATAAGTCGCCGCATATAAAAAATAAATACCGAGGAAAACAATTTATAACACCCGCTAAAACTACTCTCTTACCTGTTCTTAACGTCAGCAATTGCTTGCTCCATCAGCACGGTCTTATTGGTTTGTTTGAAAAGGAAGTTCCACACGGCTTTTTCCCTTCTTGTGTCTCTCGTCTCTATCTCCACATCACCGTCCAAAGAAACTAGGATCCTGGCAGCCATACTCTTTGTCATCCCTCGTCGCGCAGGCTCATTTGTTGGGCCGCTGCTTGTCGTTGCTGAAGTCCCAATACCAGACAACTTTGAACCCGCCACATCCTTTACCACGTTGACGGCTAAATCTTGTGCCATGTCTTCCTTGTATTTTTCGCCTACACAGGTAAGGTAAATTAGTCTAAGAAAAACAAACACCAGGGTAAATTAAGCATATAAGCTAACATGTGCAACCCAAACCTTCATCAGGGCTGCTCTTTCCGAGCTGGGTTAGACCCAAACTAAAACTGGGCTGGCTATCAGTAACAACCTCTCCTGTTGATCATAGAATCACAAAAACCAAAAAAAAAATATATGATCTATTTTTTCTTTTTTTACACTGATGTAAACAATTGGAAAGTATAATTAAATTTAAAAACAACAATAAAAAGCAAAACATATTTTTGTTGGCAATGGCTAACCTCCCACAAAGTTGGCTGCGGCGTCTCCACATTTAGGCGCAACGTCTTGCGTCAGCCCTAGGCTAAAACTTGGCTGGCTTGGGGCTGTCAATTGGCCACCTTTTAAACCTGCAACAAAGATGTTTAATATTTTTGTAAATCTTTTTCAACACTAAAACGTTTTGATTTTTTATTCGCATCCATACCTGCTTCGGGCTTCCATAGTGTGGATGCAAGACCTAACTTCATCCTATGTGCCGCCATCGCCACAGACAATGAGTTTTGCATTCCACCACACCACTGGACAACAGGAACCAATGCCTGTTTTAAACCCAAGCCCAACGAAGCAGGCGCCGCTGACTCAGTTGTTGTAGTGTTTACACCAGTCTTCGTTGCCACGTTTTCTGACGCCTTTATGTTCGGCACAGCATCTCCGGGTACGGGGTCACGCTTTTTAATATCTCCAGTAACTGGCACAGTTTGGTCGATTTCTGTGTGCCCCCCGGACCATTCTCCAACTGGCTCGATCCTGCTTAATAACCAATCATTTGCGTCCCCCGAATCTGACGAATCTTCCTCGTCCCCTGAAGCGTCTGGGTCGAGGGGAATGTCATGACTGTCTACATCAGCTGACTCAACACGCCCGTCCGCCCCTGGAAAACACAACATCGTTTTTTTAGTTACACTAGTGTATAAAAAAACAACTTACAAACAATTTATCAAACTGTGTATGTTTTTTTTTTTCACATACCTTGCACATCAACCAAAGTTTTTGACGCTGTCCCGATGCCATAGCGCTCACCCAACTCGGTCACCACATCCATGATCCTTTTAGTAGGCGTATCCAAGTTTTTCGACGGCTCACCAACATCCTCATCAGCAAACGTTAAAGATCTCTTGTAGTCGGCTGTCAATGAAATCACACGCATGTTATTTGGATGTTTTGACGATAATGACCTCAAAAGTTTCTCCACTCCCATCTTCAGCTGATTAAATTCTGCAACCTTCTCACGAGCCACACGCAAATCCACCTATGATACCAAAAAAACATTTTTCCAAAAAACTCTTCAAAATTGTATAAAAAGTATATACACTAAAACGTGGGGGGGGGGGGGTTACCTCAATGTCCTGGCGTACAACGTTTAATTCCTTTCTATCCCCTAACCCAAAACCACCATTTTTTATTTCAAGGTCCTGGCGCACAGTGAGCAACTCCTGTGTCCAGTAATGCATAGCACGCACACCAGGCTTAGTGTTCGCCCCGGTGACTGTAAAACTATCAACGTACACGAGCTTTTTGCAAAAAATAAAAAAAAAAAACATGTGTCACAACCAAAAAATATAGCAAAAAAGGGGTGGTAAAATCATGCGTATGCGGCTTAAAAAATACACGAGAAAAATATACCGTCAAGAAAGTTAGCGGACCAGCAAATGCACACGTTGGGTCCATACGTCGCCACTTATGCTTACAACCTTTAAGCGACTGCACCATGTAGTCGCACCAATCAATGTCCTCGAATCTGGTTTCATCAGTAAAGCACTTCGGAATCTCTTCCTTGCAAAGTCCATTTCTGTAAGAACTAATCATTGTAGTCACGAATAGCATAACGAAGTCAACCTTGAATGTAAACATATCCTCGTAATCATCGTCCATGATTTTTTTTGCTATCAACGTCGGTGCAAGGTAACCTGTTGTGGGGTACCGATCACGCCAAATCTGCAGCGACGGGTGTAAATGCTTGGACTCCGGAAGACTTGCAAATTTGATCTTGCCACGTGGAATCCCGAAAACCTTATGCAGCACAGTACTATCTATGGGTAATTCGTGTCCCCCGCACTTCATGATCATCTTATCTGGATGGAAAGCATCAACCGCGTAGTGTGCTAGCTTGACTGGAATCCCGTCAACCACGAAACCCAAGATATCACCAAACCCCATCTCCCGGACTGCGAGTCTGAGTTTATCTCAAAGGTCCTTTTACGCTTCTTAACTGCTTTAAACATCGGTGTAGATGAGCCAACATCAACAGTAGGGGCTGTCAAAAACAATATTCAAAACAAAAAAATATAAATTACAGACTTTGTATACGTAACACAAACACTGATGTACAGATTTTTTTACGAACCTCTAACGTCGTAAGGCAGGCAAACAAGTGCACCCGTTGCTGATAATTCTACATGCTGTCTCTTACTACTCCTTGTCCCAATAACCATGGTTCAAGGTAATTACCAACAACTCTGTTCATACAAAATAAACACAAAAAAAAAATAAAACTTTTTTTTATAAGAATGCATTCGATAACTGAGGAATGTAGCAATCACACGACATGCATTTCATCCTTCGAATCAAACAACCCACAAAAACAAAAACTTTCTGATCAAAACCCCAAAATTAAAAAACCCCAAAAACATAAGAATGATGATTGCTCCTGTTTCTCAACCCTAGATCAAAACCCCAAAATATAAAACCTTTATTATCAATTCATACAACCAGATTATGTTTCTCTCCCCCCCCCCCCCCCCCATTCCAAAGATGAAACCCATGCCAAACCATTACATCGAGGTAAGAAAAATGGACACCAACAGTTAATATAACAACAAACCCCCATTTTCAGTCAAAGACCCACACATTACACATTACACCGAAGTACAAAAAAAAAACAAATACAACCTACCAAACAGATTAAAAGGACGAACATGCATTTGAAAAAAAGAATCAAACAAATCAAAAAGCCGAAATCAAAAGAATGACAGAGTTTTTACTTACATTTGTGTTGAAGGTGTTGTTTTTGCCGAGAATCGCCCTTAGATTCTTGCGAAGAAGATGGTGTTGAAGAAGAGAATTCTAGAGAGAGAGTGAAATTTTTTGAAAAAAAATGTTTGATGGAAGACTGATGATGGATGACGGTTTTGTACAGATGAGTGATAATATTTTGGTTTTTGTATACCAAAATTACCCTTAATTCTTATTATTATAATTAGAAATTAAAACAAATTGTTATTAATCCACAAAAAGACAAATCAAATGCAAGATGGAATCTCAGCCATTGATTGCTCAAGATCAATGGTCAAAAAGTGGTTCCTATGGTTCTCTCAACTCAGGGGAGTTTTCAAATTATCCGGATCCTATATATATATATAGATTATGTTTACCGGATAAACAAGCAAGACACAAATGGTTGGGAAGTTCTAGTAACGTGTGAGCCCTATATGGCTGCACCTTACGTCGTATGACAATGAGTTTTTATGAGAACTTTGAACCTAGGTTTGTTGCATTTCTAGCTAGCACATCAACGTTTAAATTATATAATCAGACAAATATACTTTTATTATACTTGCAAAGCATTGTATCATCTATAAATCTTATCTTTCAAGGACCCTAAAGTGAGTTTGAGTGTTCTATCGAGAAAGAAGTCTAAGCACTGGATTTCACAAGTAATTGTTTTTACTGTATAAACATATGGTGACTTCTTTCGTTTTTTAGTTTTAAAAAGTTATTTAACTTTAATTTTCTAAAATGCTTAATTCCCAGGTCCACTAGACTTACCTTAAATCTGCACTAATATTTTCCATAAGACTAGAACCTTCAATCACTTTGGAAGAAAAAAGAAAAAAAAAGAATTGCACCATCAGTATTCAAACTTCTTTTTATTGAATAATAGTACCGTACACACTTTCAAAGTCTCAACACATAATAAAAAACAAAAGCGAGGCGATTGTCACACATTTCGCAAACTATGTAACATTAGAAACAAACATAAATATGAAGCCATAGTTGAACACTGTGGTGCTCTTCCAACTTAATTACCAGTGCTGAAACAATACCGGAATCTGAAACCATAGTTAAACACTTATTGAACTAGTGGATACCATCACCTATATCTGAATTATTAAGAGGATCGGTTGGGCGTTTTATAGCTTAGTGATGAGTGGCTTCTGCTTGAGAATAGGTTGGACGTATTCATGGAAGCCGTCAATTACATCTGATTCATTAAGAGGATCCTTCCAAGCAAACTCGTAAAGTTTTGGATACACGTTTCCATCATAACACCCAAGAATTGAACCCAAATAGTGGTCAGTGTAGTTGAATGAATCAACTAGCGCAACTACATTTGGCCGGACCTGTCAACACTTGTCTCAGTTGATAAATGAATAAAAGATATACATGTCATTTTAATGGAAAATTTTGATCCCCTTTACGAAAATTTGCACCATTTCATATTTACTCAACATAAAAATGTAATACCATATATACACATTAATAAATTTTATAACATTTATATCCTCCACATAAAACTTTCATTAGTTATAAGAGTTTGGAGTGAGAAAAGAAGATAGAAGGGCAAAGTAATCATATTATGAATTGTGTTTAATGAAATGGGTTTATATAATGTGCTAAACATGTTGTATATGTATATCTGATATTAATATTTTAAGTTGAGTATTGATTTCATCTCCATTGTTCGGTCAGTATTGCTATTTTAATCCGAATTCTTATACTTCACCAATTCAATACTATGGTTGCAATATGTTGCCACTTAGAGCACTCACAATGGTTTGTCCTATCGTTATTTACAAACCACCAATTTAGCATGTCTTACCAGATTTTAAATCAACCTCCAAAAATTTTTATTTCTCCTCTAGTGGTTTAAGTTGTCATTCTTTACAAACCTCCACCATAACATCCAACTCATTACCTACTTTTAATATTTCTAATATAATTAAATTTCATTACATATAGAATAATAGAAAAATATATTTTTCCAACCGCTATATTTTCATCGGCATATTTTCCAACTACTAATTTTTTCTAGTGGCTATAAATTCAATCTTATTCCAACTCACATTTTCACTTCTCAATTGGCATTTCATCCAAAGACCATATTAATTTTTGGACGGGTGTGAAATCTCTTGTGACTTCTCATCACTCGATTCTCTTTTTGGTTATTAGGCAATGTTTTATGTAGTTTATGTAATGCTTTCATTCATATAGTGTATCATTAGGGTTTAATTATGTGGTTTTACTTTTATGTTGTGTAAGCATGTATAGTCGACAACTAACCTTAGAATACAATGTCCTGAGTTGATCATTAGCGAGTGAGGCCTGTTTAGGTGTAAGATAGTCGATTGACATGAAGTCACCTTGATGCTTGTGAAGAAGAAACAATGAATAGATGTAACATAACACCTCTATCATTTGTTTCACTCCCTTTCCAGGGATGTCTTGTTGCAATTTCTCAATAAACCTATGAGAGAACATAAAAATAAATGTTTTTTTACATGATACGTTTATAGTTAATAGAAAATAAACTATCATGTCTTAAATTTAGCTAATTTCATAATGCATAATAGAATAAACCTCAAATTTGACATGGTTTTTGTAAAATAGTATGAATGAATATAACTTGTAGGTCTTACTTGGAAACAACTATTAATTGGCAGTGTGCAACTGATGCCTCGATCAAATCAGCTGATAGTTCCTTAAAACCTATGGCAGAGCTCAAATGAATTCACATTAAGTATGGTCATAACTAGGATTACTTGAATAGCTGCAGCTTGATGTCGCCCAAAACCAACTAGTAAACAAAACGGGCCAAATTGAGCTAGCTCGTTTGAATTTTGAGCTGAGCGAGCCAACGGTAGAGCATTTAAAAAGCCAACTTATATAAGAAATAAAATACTCACCAGGTTCCCTTGTTGTAATGACTATCCATATGTGCAAAAAATATTATTTATTGTTGTATTTATCCATATATGCAAGACATAAAATTTTAATAATAAATGAGTTGGATTGAGTTGAAGTTGGCTTAACTCACTCGTTAGGTAGCCCTATTCTCAACCAACTTTAATCTCAGTTCATCAACTCCTAAAGATAAGTACCTTCTTCTGGATTTTCAAACTTGGCCAACTGTCGATGACACCAAACAACCATTCTAGCAGCCCTTGACTCAAAAGCTTCCAATATAGCACCAGGGTTTAGCCAAGCCTCAGCTGCACCCATTGGATTTGTAGTTGATAAAACAATTAAAGATCTTAAGGTCTATTGTGGTTGTGATTCACAAAGCTTATGTCCAATAACTAATATGTACATATTTGGTTTATGTGCATGGAAAAAACAAGTTTCAATGATTGTTAAAAAAGATAATCTACCAGTTTGAACAGCACAGTTATTTTGCATCAAAGATGCCACTCTCCCCATATAAGTTGTTGTCCCCACTGGTTTTTTGTAATCAAGGTCTGAGACTGTTTTTACAAGATAACTTGCAACCTATAAAGATTTCAATCAACAAGCAACTTATTATAAAGAGTCAATCGATTCACATAAATTTGAATTTTAGAGGATAATTTGATATATCCTTCCGGTACAAACTTAGTATAATATCATATTTACCAAAAACAAATCATACTATCAAACATACTCATTTTGATTAATTCCTTGAATATAATACAGAAACATAATAACAAATCAGACTTACCCGTTAGTCCAGTAAAGATTGACAGGGAAGACAATGCCATGAGGATTATACTGATCAGGTTCCCGTTTAAGGTGTATAGTTAAGATGGCTTAAGGAGATCAAAGATCTTAGTTTATAGAAAGGAGAGGAGGGACGAATTATTGCTTGAAAGTAATGGTGTTTATTAGTCTCTAATCTCTCCTAATGATTTCTATATATACACCCAAGGGGAAACCCTATTTTATGGTTCATTAAGGGTAATTATGTCCATCACATAAAGACCAGTTAAACCAATAGGGGTATTTAGGTCATTGATCACTTATTAGATAAATTATTATAAAGGCCACATAATAGAATATATAAATATATTATTGTATTCTCCCACTTGGCAGAGAAATACAGTCGCTGAATCAATAATCAACTCAGGATCCCCATTAATCATACTATAACTCAAATTTAAAACTTAACATTAGGATAATGACAATTAAGCCTTTAACGATTGATTTGTATAATTATTGTCTATATGCAGTAAGGCTAGCATTACATATATTTAGAGAGAAACAAACGTAAGTAAGCACAGTATGTTCTTAAATAAGGTCTTTAGAAAAGCGCCCATCTTCGAAACAAGTTCTTCGAATACTTTAGATGGGAGACCTTTGGTCATCGGATCCGCAAGCATATTTTATTACTTCTATACTCAATACAAAGGTTATTTTCCTCAACTCGTTCACATATGAACAAATACTTTGTATCGAGGTATAATCCAGCGCCAGTCGAGCTGTTACGGTTCGAGAAACTAATGACAACTGACTTACGACAATACAACTTCAATGTTCTAGAAATGGAACTAACTGCTTTGAGTCTAGTGATAAGGTTTCTAAGCAACATTCCATGACAAAGTTGCATTATATACAACAATGTATTCTATCATCATTGTGGATGTGTGGTCAACTGCTGTATATGACTCTTCCATGAGATAGGTATGCAAGCTAACATAATAATATACCCCGAAGGGGATTTCTTGTCATCTTTGCACTTGGCAAAATCAGAATAACCAACCACTTTCAAATTGTCATTTTTCTATAGGTCAACTTATAGTTTTTTGTACCTTTCAGATATCAAAGTACTTTCTTTGCTGCTTTCCAGTGATCTAGGCCAGAATTAGTTTGACAATTGTCTAGCATTCCAACAATATAAACGATATATGGGTGAGTACAGACTTGAGCACATAAGGCTCCCGACTACTAACGTATAAGGTATCATTTTCCTTCGCTCCTTTGCAGCTTCTGTTTTTGGACATTGAAATGAACCAAAAACATCCCCCTCAAATACTAAAGCTATAGAAGGGGAGCAATTATGCATGTTATAATGGTTAAGGACATCCTCAATATAGGCCATTTGGGATAAACCCAAGATCCCATTGTGTCTATCTAGGTGTATTTCGATGCCTATAACGTAGGAAGCCTCTCCAAGATCCTTCAAGTAAATTATGTGAAAGTAAGCGCTTAGACTCATGCAGCATATCTATACTATTACTTGCTAAAAGAATGTTATCTACATCAAGGACAAGTATACTAAAGTTGATTCCACTCATATTGATGTAGGTGCATTGATCTACTTGATTCATAAGGAAATCCTGTATCTCCATGACTTCCCCAAACTTTAGGTACCATTTTCATGGTGCTTGCTTTAGCTCGTATATCAATTTATTTAGCTTACAGACTAAGTGTTCTTGACCTATAGGTTAAAAACCATTAGATTTTTTCATGAACACATCTTCTTTCAGGTCACCATTTAGGAAAGCGGTTTTGACATCCATCTTTTCAAGAAACACGATAAAAGATTTCTTGATAATCGATTCTCTCTTTAGGAGTGTAGCCATTTGCAACGAATCTTGCTTTATAGCGTTCAACGTTTCCATTCGGACCTAATTTAATTTTGAACACCCATTTACATCCTACGGGTTTGAAACTGTTAGGCAACTCAACTAAATCCCAAACTTCAATTTTCTTCATGGATTCAGGCTCACTAATCATAGCTTTATTCGATTCAGAAGACTGGTCACTACTAATGGCTTCATGGTAAGAGGTAGGATTAACTAGTTTTCTGGCTTCCAAGTTAGCTTAAATCAGGTAGGTTTAATAATCATCAAAGTTAGTAGGCCGTTTGGACCTAGATGGCCTCCTGGGTTGATTTTTGGGTTCAACATCGGTTTGGTGTTTGTGTTTGAGGTGCCTTCGTTCTCATGTACGTTTGGAGCGGCTATGAGTTATGAGTATCATGGAGATTGTGTAGTGTCAAGTGCAAGAGGAGTAATCATAGTTCTCCCCCACCACACCTTTGTACTTCTTGGTGAACTCCATAAGGATCTTCATTCCTCCCACTTACTTGAAAATCCTCCAGGAACATAGCACGTTTTGTTTCTTCCATACGAGTTACATGGGAAGGACAATAGAAACTATAAACCTTTGAGTTCTCAGGATAACCACTAAAGAAACAACTAACTATTTTGGGGTCAAGTTTCCTTAGAAAAGGATTAAAAAGTTTAGCTTCAGCGATACAGCTCCATACTTTCATATATTTGACTCGGTTTCCTTCCTACCCAAAGTTCATAAGGAGCTTTGGGGACAAAATTTGAAGGAACTCTATTCAGTATATGAACATATGCTTTTAAGGCTCGGTCCAGAGGAATAAAGGTAAACCTGTGTTGGCTAACATACTGTGTACCATGTCCATCAAGGTCATATTTTTCGCTTAGCTATACCATTCTGCTGAGGAGTACTCGGGCATGGTGTACCAGTTTACAATCCCCTGGCCCTTACTAAACTCATAAAATGGACCAAGAGCCTGACCTATAACAGTTTATCTGCCATAATATTCACCTCTTATATCTAATATCACAAATTTTCTTTGCTGATTAAATTGTTTTTCAACAACAGCTTTATATTCTTTGATGGTTGCAAGTGATAAATGAAGTATGTCATGTGATTCCACTAATATTGTCCGCTTTGCCCCAATGGGTTGCCCATCCAGAAGCTCACGGATTTTTTTTGCCACCCCAGTGTAGAATTCCCAGGAGGTCTCCTATCTTGATACTCTCATCCACTAACATCAAGTCCCAAACGCGTTGGTTATTTAAGAGGCATTGGATTACTTATGAACCAAGGATTTCTCCTATCCACGGTCGATTTGAGATTTCCCTATGTGTTAAAATAGTCCATGTTGATCTTCTCTATAATCGCGTTATTGTTACAATCACCCCCCAGGGACTCATCGACCTCGATGAGGTTTTCCCCACCATCCTGAATGACACAGGAGTGGCTCTGGTACCATTTGTAACACCCGATGGGTTGCCCATCCAGAAGCTCACGGATTTGTTATTGTTCACCTAGTGGAAACTTCCAGGAGGTCACCCATCCTAATACTACTTCCACCTTAGCACGCCTAACTGTGGAGTTCTCCTCTCATCCACTAACGTTAAGCCCCAGAACGTGTTGGTGATTTAAGAGGCATTGAGATTTCCTAGGGTGTTACATTGGTCCATGTTGCTCTTCTCGGTAATCGGTACTATTATAACTAATGTCAGTGTGAATGAGTTATAATAAATTAGAGCTCCTAGTGGCACCTTTCTTATTCGCTAATGTAAATTTACCTTTAAATCATTTGACACATGTTCCAAAGTCTTTGAAGAGAGGTGGTAAACTTCATCCTTTATTAGTCAAGTTAAACGTTCTCTCGAAATGTGGCCCAAACGTTGATGCCACAACGTGGATGAAGTTTCTAAGTCTCGCTTTCATCTTCTCTTAGTTAGTGTGTCATCAAGATTATATGATAGCAAAAATTTGGAAAATTCATCATCTAGTTCTAATTTATAAAGACCACTATCCAGAAAACCACGTCCTAGCATTTGAGAATTAAAAGAAATATTAAGATTGCCATGACCATGAGAAACATCATAACCATGTATGTCTAACTTTGGTCCTGATACAAGATTCCGAGTAATCTTAGGAACATATAAGATATCATAAAGTTCAATACATAAGCCCGTTTTCATAATTAATTGCAAGGCTTCCATGTCCTTGACGACTAATTCCTTCATATTTCCCGGTCTAAGCGTTCTTTGGTTTCTTTCCAGCTTCTGGATTGTAAGGAATCCATGTAGTAAGTTGGTTACATGAACCATAGAAGCAGAATCAAACCACCATGTGTTAGTTGGAACATTTAAGTTATAGGACTCAAGTATCATGAAAAGATCATACCTTTCTTAGCCAGCCACTCCTAAAATTATGGGTACTCATTCTGCTCATGTCCTGTCTTATGACCATACGCAGAACCATACGCATATGTCTACGGAGGCCATCCGCGGACCAATCACAAAGCGACGCATGGCAGCGCAGGTCTAACAACTTTGACCACAAAAACTAAAGGTGCAGCCCCTTGCTCCCATTTGGCTGCACTGTTCAGCTTTTTAGCTCTGAGCCAGACGTCACATTAGACTCCTTCTAAAAAGATTCGACTGAGCAGGAAGAAAAGGAAGTGCCGGAAGCCAATCATCTCCTACCAGGTGGACCAATGGCAGGGCGGTACCACTTTTCTCTCTCTTAGAATTTATTACATCCAGTTTCATCTTATTTTTTTTGGTCTGATTCTAACTAATTGCGCCGAAATGAGGCAAGCCTGTAACCCGGGCCCAAGCCCATCGTCAAGGTTATAGGTTAATGATGCTTGGCCCACATGTATCCTATATAAAGGAGGACTCTCCTCCTCGTATAGGAACAACACATAACACAACAACATAACATTGCATACTTTGCAATAAACCAGCCAACACCATTTTTGTGTCTGCCATTATGAGTCGTTGCAACTTTCAGGCGGTCGCCTTCTTTCACTAGGCCCATCTGTCTAATTCTCTTAAGGTTTCGGTTTAAGCCACGAGTGTGTGCAAAGAATTATACTTTGCAGCAAACACGAGTTCAACACCTTAGTCGTCTCTCTTGAGGTAACTATCGTCCGTTGTTTCTTCAGTTAGTTAAATCAATTTGAAGGATTTCAATTCTAATTCCAATTACAATTTCTTTGCCAACCAAACACGATGAAGAGTTGAATTGAGATTCCATTTTTTTGTTGAAACGAACAACGTAATGAATGGAATATGAATTCTAATTCTATCTAGATCCCATTTCGTTATCGAAATGAACCCTACCTTGGTGTATAATGTTATGAGTTGATCCTTCAAACTTACGGTGAAACAATTTCTAAAGTAATGCATTACATACCTGTAGCAGTAGAACAATATTGTCCCCTTCATATGTACAAGCAGGAATGTAAGTCGCAAATAGTTCAGGAAGCCCACTACTAACAAGGTAGCCATGACCACCACATAGTTTTCTACATTCTTCAATTCCATCCTGAAAGACATACATAATTAAACCCTCTGCCTGAAATAAGTGTTCATTTAGTAAAAAACAAAATATAAAAAAATAAAGAAAGAAAGAAACTAGTTGATGAATCACATTTTATCTAAATCTAACAGATTTAATAATTAGCGGACATATATTATCAATTGAATACATAATACTCACAGCTGTCGCTGAAGTTGTCAAGGACTTTAACCCTACAGTACATGCATGAGCCTCAGGAAATGTTGAATAGTCATTAGCTGCTAATATTTCCATAACATCCGTGTATAACCACTCGCCCACAAATTTAAATGCATAAGCAGATGCCAACAAAGGGAAAAGTCTACTTTGTAGAGCTTTAAAATCAATCACCTAAAAGGAAAATTAACAAATAAATTACTTAGAACACCTTTATAAACATCTATAAAATAAAAACTTAATTTTATCTAATATAAACCTGGGTCTCAGGCCCACCGTCACGTGAGCCATGTTGTCTGCGAACTGCACTATATCTTGTAGCAATACAAACTGCACGAGATAATGCTCTAGAAGCGTCGACCACAATGGTTTGTCTAACATACACCATCCTTTGAGAGATAAGTTGTCGAGGATCATCAGATTGCACAATTTTTCCTTCCTTTGTAACATGGGTCACCCTGGAGTAAATTTAAGGAATAAAAACACTCATATCTAATTAAAAAATATTTATTAAACAATAAGAATACGAACATGTTTATCCTGCTAGGAATCAAGAATGTAAAAATTAATGAACAAGAACTTCAATTGAATTGTCTAGAATGTGATGATACCATAATCTATTTATTCTAATATTGTGGACGCTATATAATACTAGTTTAATAGACACCATCTAATTAACACAACCCTTGATTGAATTGGTGTGCCCCTTGGTTGATTGATATTGAAACCCTACGACTCCATGAAGCATCGCAGCCCTTACCTTTTGGCGCCCAATAATCTGATTTATGTGATGCTTTTGATATTAATAACATCCCCCAGTTTGTTTTCCATCCTTGTCATGTTTTACCCCTATACCTTGACATAGTTTACATATATATCTTATATATACTATACGTTATTTATACCAAGACCCTTATACCAATATTTGTTTTAACTTCCAATACTTTTGTTAAACTAAATATAGTTTATGTGAGGTCTTCAACATTCCTCAAAGTCAGGTTACAACAACTTGGTTCATTGTCCTCTTCCTAGATCAGGTTTGACTCCTCTTTCCTTTCCTAATTTAGATAATCATTCTCGTAATGCCCAAGTTCATGATTCATATGACACCTTATGTGACTCTTGTCTCGTACTCCACCATTACTTCGACCTTTACTCGACCCTGACCTCTTCCTTGGCGAAGCCCAAAGTCTTCCTGATTGGAGTTTCCACAACAGCAATATGCACACTTCTGGTGCTTATCCTTCTTCTTCTTGTCTACTTTCGTGAATAGAAGCTTACTAGACATGTCTTCCTCCTTAGTTTGCTTCTTGGTGCGTTCATCAGATGTCTTCAATCTCCCAATGGCATCTTGGAATGGCATCGTATTAAGATCAGTAAATTTTTCAATCGTAACAACAATTTAAAGAATGAACCAATCTTTTATCATCCAAGGTATGCCCGAGACTACTTAATTATGATGAAATCTCATTGATCTTTACGGCATAGACATCGAGTGAATCATTAACATCCATGTTTAGTGATTCAAAGTGACACGAGTGTCTTTAACCACACTTCTTTAACCCAACCAATTCCTACATGTCGAACCTTTTAAAGCGGGCCAGATATCTTTTGCTTAGTAATTTGTATTATCATGTTTTCTGGATGTGTTTGGTATAAAATTGCAATTGCTGTGTTGTTCTTCTTTTGATCAGCTTCGGTTCCCGCTGTTCGTTCCACAACTTCTCAAATTCCATGGACATTTAAGACTGCCCTAATCCTTAAGGCCTAAATAGTATAATTTGTAGAGTTGAGAACTGGGCTCAAGTCATTGAATTCTTAACCGGGCTCTGGTCATCGAATTCCCCCCTTCTTTATCGTTGATAAATTTCCTCTCTTCCCACAAGTACCAATCCTATTCTGCTTTTATTGATGCCTCTAAACCTAACAATAAAAACAATATTACTGACTATACATGTATAAGATTCCTAGAAAACAAACCTAGTTGTTTGATCCTTTGGTTCTCTAATCAAACCTACCTTTTTGTTGATAGTCAAACTTGTCTTGCCAATGATAGTCAATCTAGCCTTTTGCTAGTGACAATCAATCTCGTTTATCCGTTGTTAACAATCAAACCTACTTCCATGTTGTTGATCTTCATCAATCCCGCTTCCGTGTTAATATTCAATCATGCCTCTGGATAATGATAATCAAACCCGCTTTATTCCTAATGATTTTAATCCCTTGACCAAACTTATAAACCATTGGCTTCCTTCTTTAACCATCAAATTTCCCCTTTGTTTTGTATTTCACCATTTTTTCCACTTGATAGAAAAACATACAAAACAACCATTCTACTCTCTTCCTTTTCTTAACTAATTGATTCTGGGTTTTGTAGTACACTAGTTTATGATCGAATCTAAACATATGCAAAAACTTATTTGAATAATTGATTGAATCCAACATTCTTAATTGAATCTTGATTCCAATCACCACTCCTGTATTAATTTCTGAATTAATTTGAACAAGCTTTCTTGATCCTGATTCTGATTCAATTGTGACACAAGTTTCAACTAGTTTATTTGATTAGAATAACCGCTTTGATACCATTGTTGGTAATCAAGAATGTAATAACAATTGAAGAAAAATGCAGGAAGATTTAATAAAATGTATAGAAAGTGATGATATAATTAAGATTTAACAATTTATAGATATACTAATCTAATAAAAACTATCTGCCCCACCCCTTGTGGTATGGTGGTAAAGGTGTTGGGGTTGTAAATGGGAGGTTGGAAGTTCAAGCCTCATAAGAGGCAAAAAAAAAAGGATGTAATAAAAAGGGTCTAAAATAGGGGAGGAAATTAGCCATTTTTTTTTTTTTTTTAAATAATTGTATTTATATGGTTTGGCATTTCTCATTAACACAAAAAACGAAAGTTACATCATAATAGAAGGTAGACGGGCAACAAGCTGCGCCGCCACCCCTTTCTGAATTGCAAAAATAAAAATAAAAACTATCTAATGGACACAACCCTTGATGCATAATCACAACCCTTAATTGAACTGGTGTGTTCCATAGTCGATTGATGTTAAATCGTGGGAATCCATGAAGCATCAAACCCCTTCCCTATTGGTGCCCAATAATCTGATCGATGTGCTGCTTCAGATGGTAATCGCATCCCCCAATTTGTTTTCTAGCGTTGGCATGTTTAACCCCAAGACATTTACATAGTTTACATATAGCTAATATATATATATACTATAAGTTATCTATACCAGGACCCTTATACTAATAGTTAGTGTAACTTCCAATATATCCATATATTAAAAACCAATTATGCCACTTTAAGTGGCAATAGTCATGTAATTATACTACAAATCCCCGGAAGATAAAAGAATGCAGAAATGCGTATTGTACCTCATCAACATTTGGTTCCTTGGGATACGCACGTGATCAAACCTTAAAACACCATTATCCATTGTGTTATTTCCAAACTTCATCCCAATATCACCAATAGTAATGCCAGGAAGAGGTGAGTGATCATCAAAGCTCCTCAATTGGATGATAAATCCTTCAATGAAACAACATATAACTTCATTTTTGACAAAAATGATGAACATTTAGAAAATGATTTGATCTATGAATTCTTGACAAATCCAAAACATTAGTGGGTGTTTAGATATGTGTTTTGATAGTGGCCAATTTTTAAATATTCAATTTAACAAAATGGTTGTATGAGACTATTTGGACATTGGATGTGTTTTGTTGTTTGAAGTTGTCACAATAATGTTTTGAGCGTTTTCTAAATTGTATTTACTTTTAAAAAGCAAGCTAATATGACTTTAGTGATGGGGATGATATTCTCAAAAATTAGGTTCAACATGTGTAATAGGTAATATCAATTTACCAATAAAACTTAGTTTTGTTGTAACTAGTATAAAACCAATTAATAAGAAATATGTATCTAAAACACAAATCTAAAAATTCTCTTTTAACTATAATCGTATAAAACAATATTTTGTACGAACCATGAATTCCGTGGAATTGACCACATACGATGAGACGAGCATAAACGATGGCATGTGTTGAAATTTTCCCCAATCCACCAGGCCACCACTATTAGAAATCAAGACCAAAACAAAAGAAAATGGGAATTATATACATAAAAGAATTGAATCTGTTTCATGTTACATAAAAACTTACTTTGCTTGATGTTAGAGTAGGACTATGAAGAATTAATTCATCGGTTTGGGGGTCAAATGTTGCGGTTGTTTCTAGACCTTTCATATTGGAGTCATGACCGAGTTCACTTTGTGCATAACAACCAATAATTTGCATCTTTTGAGCCAATGGCAACCATTTCTCTTTTTGCTCTTCAGTGCCTTGTTCTTCAATAGCCGGGATGAACATTCCCTAAGGATTGAAAAGAATCCCATAGTCGGTTAACACCACTCATACACCTTAAGGCACCATTTGTTCTAACCATCGAAGCTAAAAGCAACTGTCCAATGGGAATACTACAAATTAAGTAGAGATATAGCACTTACCCAGTGAAGATCAGTGTACGCAGGTTCATCAATGTAAAGTCGTAACCATTGTGCCTCTTCTTCTGATATTAACAAAACATGCAGACAATGATGAAAAGCAGGTTTCATTACTTAAACTTGATATCTTGATACCATGTTGTAGGCTTAAAGTGAAGATTACCAGTCAAATGAAGATTTACAATCAACTTCCATCCATGAGCAGCTTTTCTAAGAGTATTCTTGAGCAACTCTTTCCTACCCAACATATGCCTTGTAAACTTTTCAAAGGCCTGGAAACAATAAGCAACAAAAGTAAATATATAAGTACCATGATCAATTTTATGTATTTTTTTAAATAAAAGAGTTACTTATGTAAATATAGAATTACTTAGGTGGATTATTCATCTGGATTAACCACTTTATGGATTTGATACATATTTTTAATAAATTACACATTTAGACTAGTGAGTTTGAAATAAGTAACCCATTTAGTCCTTCAGTTATTATTTAGTGTTAAGTGGTGTAAATGACCAAAGTACCCTTACCATTTAAAACTATAAAACATTTACACTAGAAGGGTGTCCAAGCAATAACACGGGAACACATATACAGGTAACCACGTAATATATTATTTTTTTTTAAATTAAAAAACTATGGTGATAACATTCTTAAATTTAAGAGAACAAAATGTTTATTGTTATGGTGCATTTAAAAGGATACATTAAAGTATGAAATAGTTATCCATTTAAAAATCATGGGGTAGTTATTTTAAATAGCAACAATATATATTCAAGGATTGTCCAGGATTGTATAATATGTTTTAAAGTTGTAATGGGCATATCAAATGAGAAAAAACTTTATTTGAGAACAAAATGGTAAACCATTAAATATTATAACTCTTCCTACAATAATTATTATCTCTCTAATTAATTAGTCATCAACACTTTACCCTATAAATTACTCCCTCCGTCCCATTAGAAGTGTCCATATTTTCTTTTTTATTTGTCTCATTTCATGTGTCCACTTTAAAAAATTATTAGCCAACTTCCAAATTTACCCTTAAAAACATAACTAAAATAAACAAAGAACATGATGGACCCACATATGACAAGGGTATTATTGTCATTTAGCAAGCAAAAAAAGCAATCATTTAATGTGCCTAAAACTTTGTGTTTTTCAAACTAAGACACTTCTAATGGGACGGAGGGAGTACATAATTTGTCCTACACATATCAAAATTCATCCTACATGTATCCAAATTATTATATGTTTATCCTAACATATCGAGATTATCATACGTTTATCCTACACATATAAAAATTCATCGTACGCATATCTTACACATATCAAAATTATCTTTCACTATAAATTAGGATTGCTTTAAAAGAATAAGAATGTATTTTCAAAAGCTAATTATGAGTTTCATTTATTTAACTAGTTTAACGGGGTACAAAAAATTAATAATTTATTTAACATTAAGTACAATGATTAAATAAAAACTTTCTACTGGTTTAAATTTGTTCTTTTTCTTCTTACCATACATTTCTTCTTATTTAAACTCTCCCATATATATACACATATATACCTATGTAGGTGGTATCTTGTACAAATGAAATCAACTTCTAAACGTATATATAGTTGAATGGTATATAGAGAAACACAAAAAATGATGATTTTCAAAATTGATTTTGAGAATACGTTTGACTCATTATGTTGTGGGTATTTGTTTCGTGTCATTGAGTTTATGGTATTTAATGACACACGGATTAAGTGGATTCCATCTTGCTTATCTTCTGCTAAATCCTTTATTTTATTGAATGGAAGTCCAACTAAGAAGTTTATTTTGGAGCGGGTTTTAAGCAAGTAGATCAATTATCTCTATATTTGTTTATTATGGTGATGAGGGTCTTCATATAGTTTTTCGTGACAAAATTGGGGTTGGCTTGTTTAAGGGGCCACTGTGGGATAAGATACTTATCCATTGTTCAATTTATATTATGCAAACGATGCTATTTTTGTGGGACTATGGTCCTAGACAATATTCTAAGCATAGTCATAATGATTAACTGTTTTTATCTTGCTTCATGTCTGATATTGAAATTGCATAAGTCCAATTTATACGGTGTGGGAGTCGATTATGAATATTTGTCTAGTTTTGCATCTATTATAAGTTATAAACCAATTAGATTCCTTCCATGTAATTGGGTCTTCTGGTTAAGAAGTTTTAATTAGGCGCTTTTACAAAAATGGAGATGGCATTTTGTGACTCGGAAAACTGATTTGTGGGTGAAAATATTAAAGCTATTTATGGGGAGAAAGTTCGGGTTTTAAATGGTCAAACCCAAGGCATTATAGCCTAGTGGTATTTTGGTGGTGAGATAAGACTTAAGGGCCATAAGGTCCTGGGTTCGAATCTCACAAAGGGGGTTTTCTCATAATTATGAGTTTCCTCCTGAATTGGTGACTTGGTGGTTGAATATGATCGCGTGGCAACACTGGTGACACTCCAGTGTTCCGTGAGTGATTCCAATTTGTTGGCCGTTCAAAAAAAAAAATGGTCAAGGCGGTGGCATGACTAATTGGGTTTTGGAAGGGCATTGTTAAATATACCAAGTTAGTCAAACATTTTACTTACATTAAATGCTATTGGCTTTTCAATGCACACTTCTTCAATCAATTTATTAATTTTTTTTTTAAAAACACATAATTTATTAAATAAGTTAGGGGCTGTTTGGTAGCCTCTTAATCAGCCTCTTAACCATTCAGGTCTGAATCATTCAGCATTCAGACTGTTTGTTTCAGCATCTGAATGGAATGATTAAGTGTTGAACCATTAAGCTAATAAGGGATGCTGAATGATTAAGCTTTTAACCATTCAGAGCCTCTTAACCAGTTAGACCATCTTAATGATTCAGCACTTAATCAACCAAACAGTCCCTTAGTTGGATTAAAGTTATTATTATTTTTTTTTTTTTTGAAAAGCACATAAGTAACCTTCTTATAAATAGCAACTTGTACAATGACTATGGCTACCACCACAAACTTTTATTATAATTTCTTATAGATGTCGATTTCTAGCAAAAACAACTCAATCATAGGAGATTCTTTTATGAGGACACCCGAATTTGTCACTAATCAGGTACCAACTTCTATTTTATTGTTTCATGTTCATGTAGGAGGTATTTCAACTTTTATTTTGCATTCACAAAGTTTTACACGGTAAATATAAAACTACTTATAAATGTTAACACAAATAAAATTCATTTTTAGGCATTCGGGTCTCGTGAAGCATTGGTGGATTGGGTACAAAAGTTGGGATACTCACTTGGTGTTGTCGTTGGGAAAAAAAGATCAAATAAAAGACCATGTGGTTTCGTGTATAAGGTTGTGTTCCAATGTGATCGTAGCGGCAAATATAAAGTTAAAGATTCAAGTAAAGTTACCGGCAACAAAAAAACTAATTGTCCATTCGAATTAGAAGGAACATATTCAAATGTATATGATTGTTGGACCTTAAGGGTGATATGTGATGAACATAACCATCAACCTGTACTGTATATGGATGGTCATCCATATGTAAAGCGACTTTCCAAAGATGAATTTAATTTGGTTGTAGATTTGACAAGGATGAATGTGGCGCCACGTGATATTCTAGCAATAGTTAAGGACCGAAATTTAAGTAATGTGTCTACACTTAGGACTATTTACAACGCACGCAACAAAATTCGCATGGTCGATCAAGTAGGCAAATCTCCAATGCACGTTCTCTTGTCCATTTTGCACTCTAATGGGTATGTTTATGAAATTACTACAACCGGTTGTAACGAGTTAGAAAATTTATTCTTCGTTCATCCGAAAAACGAACCACTATAATATTCCTTTCCTACAAAACGAACCACTATAATATTCCTTTCCTTCAGGTTGTTGGTGTAACTTCAACTAGCAATATGTTTTCCATAGCTTTTGCCTTTATGCATAATGAAAAGACAATTAACTATGCATGGGTCTTAAACTGTTTAAAGTTGACACTAGACAAGTGCATGTACCCACGTGTTATAGTCACAGATAGAGAGCTGGCACTAGTGAATGCATGCAAAGAAGTGTCAAAAAGTGTCAAAAAGGAGTCGGAACCTCAAGTTGAAAGAAATCACAACAAAAAAGTGTCAAAAAGGAGTCGGAACCTCAAGTTGAAAGAAAAACTCATGGACGACCAAGCTTGAAGAAAGCGCAGCAAAAAAGGTGTGACAAAAAGGAGCCGGCCAGATATAGCTCATTCGAATTTGACTTTAACAAGGAACCGGTGATAGACTGGAACGAGATCCCAAATGAGCCGGCCAGACATAGTTCATACGTGATAGACTTGAATGAAGTACCACTCATGAATGGTTTAGATATGCTGGTTGATATTCCAAAGTATTACATCCATACATAACAAATATACAAAATGTTAAAGGCGATGGAAATTGTGGATATCGAGCACTAGCTGTTTGCCTTAGACTTGATGAAGATAGATATTATGAGTACATTCGACAAATGATGAGAGAGGAGTTACAAAGTCGATATGATATCTACGCGAACATTTTTGTTAGGGATGTAAATTCATTGTATCAAGACTTATGCTTCTTTGGGTCACCTTGTCCAGAAGTACACTGGATGAAAATGCCTGAGGCAGGTGTTCTGATTGCTAATAAATTTGGTGTAATCGTCCATTCTTTAAGCATGTCAGGCAGTACAACTATTTTCCCGTTTTGGAGTGGTCCAGAAGAGACTCAACATCACAAAGCTCTTACAATTACCCTAGTTAATGATGAGAACCATTATGTCATGGTGGAATTACAAGGAGGGTACCCAATGCCTACTATCACGCCTTATTGGAATTTTCGCAACATTAGCCAATCTGCAACTAGATGGGAAACCATGTATAGGTCGCGTCTAGAACTATATACTCAACTTTGTCACCGTAAAAGTGGTTTTGTCGATCTAGTTGACTAAGTATTTTAATGTTTGCATGTTTACTTTTTTTATTAGAGACTCGTATCGTTGTTTATTTATAATGAACTTTTGCACTTTCGTATTTATTTATATTTTTTTATGAAAGATTAATTTATTTTTTATTGATATTGGTATTAATATTATTAATAATAAGTACAACAAAATAAAATTGTAAATAAAAAAAGATAGGAGATACTAATATAAATAATAAATAATAGTATAATAATGTAAATGTCTATCTATCATTAAATGTCTACCTATCATTAAATGCCTACCTATCATTAAAGTTTGACTAAATTGGTATATTAATCCTCTTACTTGGTATATTTAACACAAGCCGTTTTGGAATCAATTTTAAGACAATCAAGAAGCTAAAGATAAGGGTATACTTTACAGTACAATATTAATAATATTATCAAATACATATTCCAAATTCCAAAATAAAATTTATTTTTTCACGTAATGAACCTAATAAAATAAATTACCAAAACAAAATATAAAAAAGATTTCGGGTATATAGTTCGGTTAAACAAGTATGTGGTTTCGGGTCATTAGGTCAGGTATCGCCTAATCCCATACCCGTCCCAAACTCACTAAATTTTTTAAACTAATCCCATACCCGAACCAAACTCATCGAATTTAGGGTATACCCGTCCCATATGTTTCGGGTTTTGGGTATACTTGTCGAGCTCAGGTTTTTTTTTGCCATCCCAAGCAGCTTGAAGTCATGAATACTATTAGCTGGGGTTCTGACAAAGACGATTTGTTTTGGGATTTTGATGTTGAAGGTTCCTTTAGTGAGAAAGATGTTCAAAATTTTATTTATTTCGTGATTTTACGAGAAAACTTGTGCATTACTAGATGGATTTAATACATTTCAATAAAGGTTGAATGGCAGATTAAGTAAATTGACTTTCAACTAGGACTAACTTGGTTGATTGGTTGATGTTCTTAGTTGTATATGTGTCATTTGTGATGGTACTATTAAGATATTGGATCATGTCCTTAGAGAGTGTGATAATGTTAAAGGAGTGCGAGGTTCAATCGCTAAAAGGTTAGATTTGACTTTGCTTCCTAACAATTATCCTTCGTAGTTGGTTAATTGAGTTGATGATCTAGAAATCTATACAACGATAAAATAAGTTATACATGATGTTCTTTTGATGGTTTGGTGGGTGACCTAGAGATTTCGCAATGAAATCGTTTTTCTCAAGATGATGAAACAAAAGAATGTTTATTAGATCAAATTCTAAATTATTCCTATTTGTGGTTTGTAAATAGGAATAGAATGTTGAACATTAGTTAAGTAGTTAATTACAAAACCCTCTTCTTTTGTTTATGTTCCTTATTTTTTTTTTGTTCTAGCAGCTTGCTAGTTGTAATAAAATCTTCTTGTTAAAAAAAGTAGGGTAATAATAGATCTTGTTCAAAAACCGTAGAGTAATAATAACTACTTAGTGTAGATAGTGTTGTAAAACTCGGCCTACGTAGGCGAGTAGTCGGAGAGTAATCGCTACTCGGTAGGGTTCCGTTGTAATTTTCTTCAACTCGGTCAAATGCGAGTACCTCCTTTAAGAACCGGATCCAGTAGCTCAACTTAGAGCTAATCAGTCAATTGGAAGTTCGTTAGAATGAGTTCTAGTAGGCCAAGTTTAATAAAACTAAAACCCAATTCCTATGTGTATAATATTAAAGAATTTATATGAATTTTAAAGAATGACTATCAATTCTGAAGTACTTTAATATTTGAACATGTATCTTTTAGTTTACATTGATAAATATATACTTTGTTACAAATATTATAAAATTTATAAAATTTGACACATATATAATTTCTTGGAAATTAATATCTGTATAATTAACCACATCCAAGTACTCCGCCCCCCCCCCCCCCGCCGTCTATACTCATACCTGATCTAGAAGTGCCTAAAAACTTTTTGAAGATCCAAATGTCACCATTGAATTCTTAGGGGCAAGGAAGAGTTGTTTGAGTCATAGCAACCCCGTTGTGGCAATCAAGTTATGCGAAACTGGGTCCACCTCTTGGTTGTCATCGCTTGATCACCTCATTTTCCGCTAAGTGATTGCTTTGGTACCTTAATGTATGATTTGGTTGTTTCTCTCTTGACGATTTATTTATGAAACTTACAGTACGAGATGAGATATTATGAATCCGAAGGTCAATCATTCCTAGTGAAGGTACGGGGAAAGGAGTACGTTAGTCAAATAGGGGCTCTCACTGGGGCGTAGAAAAATTGGTTAACATAATTACTCTAGTTATATGTATGCTTAGCATGAAAAGTCTATTTGTATTTGATCTAACACTACACACACATACACTAGAGTGGTGCCCGCACGATACGGCGGGCAACACAAACACTGGTAATCACGTAATGATGTGTCATTATTTATTATTTACATATATTTTACATGCATATTTAGTCTAATAATGGGATCTATTTGAGCTAAAACTGCTTAGAAATACTACATAATCGTTCCTATGTGTGATTCTCAGGAAATTGGAGCTTCAACCATAAAATAAACAATTCTTGGGCAAAAACTAAGTGGAGATTCTTAAAGATCCAAGACAAATGCATGTTAAAATATGCAAACAGGACTTCCCCGAGGTCAAATAGAAGACAAAAGCAACATTGGATTGACCATGCACGACCACACAACTTGGTGCAAGGCCCTGCATACTAGAAGACAAAGCAGCAAACTTTGGAGACAAGAAAACGTCACTGATTGTCTGTTGCACGGTCATGTTACCTCTAAAGGATAGACAACCTATAGAAGGACAACAAAAAGTATCCGGAACAGATGCTCGGGCATGCACACATGGTACACGAGTGTGCGTAACCTAAATTTTTGCCTATAAATAGCAGCTTCCATTAACTCTTAGAGTGTGCCATTTTCCACCCACTTGGGAACCAAGCCCGCTCCAAAGATAGGAACGTTCCTATCTTGTGTTCAAGATCAAGAAATGACACCGTAGGTTTTGTTTACTTTCATAATAAGTTGAGGGCCATGAGAATCACTTCATACGCATTGGATAATGGTGGTTAGAAGCTTGTCAATGAGTGGAAAGCTCTTATGTTCTTGTGTTTTCATCCTTAGATGGTTGTATCCATATAGTATTCTCTAAACTCTTAGATTTGTTAGACTTTTAAATTATTAGTAGTTTATTTTTAGTTACTTAATCTGTTTATCTTCTTACTAATTGTTGTTTGTTTATCTTTTGTGACATGTTTAAGTAGTTGATTAACTTAATAGCATTAGAACCAACCTAAAAGTAACTTAAAACTATCATAGAGTTCGTAATGCTTCTGGTAGTCTCAATCTAGATCCAATGTGACGTTTCTAGGAAGTGAAAATAGATCCTTTGGGTTTTTGATTTCCAAACCCGATTCCAAACAATGGCTTCTGAAGTGGACCAGATTTGGGTGACAAGTTTCTGGTATCGCAACAGATGTGTAAATGATTCATTGGTGAAGGTTGATTTCCTCAAGGTGAATCTGTGGTCTTTGAGCCACGCACCTCTAGGATTACATTCATCCTTTGTCAATAAACATCATTTGCAAGGCATGGGGTTCAGAGTTGTTATTTTTAAGTCACTAAATAATTACTAAACCAGACTTATCTTTACTTGATCACTAAATATTTAAGGCGTCAATAATATTTATATATTAGTATTTGTCAATCGTCAAAGTTTAGGAAATGGCTTGGAGTTGATTAAGGATATGAACCATAAATATTATATAAGGATAAACATAACAAGAATAGATTATCTAATTCTTATTAGTACAATGTCGTTTACTACTTAGGGAATTTCTTACCACAAATAATCCTTCGGTATGGAAAACAAAAATTAAGGGAGGAAGAAGTAATCCTAGCCGGGGATCTCTTCTAATTAAATTTAGGAAGATAAATTAGAAAACCTTGGGCTTAAACGAGTGATTTTGTGGTGGTTTTGGAAGTGCCTAAAAGCAGAACCCAAACTTTCCAATAAACTGTAAAATTTGCATGTGTTGAGCTCAACGGCACTTGTTGATCAGGAGAAGACTTGCCTACCAGCTGATAGTCTGAAGTCATCTTCATGGGGACTCATGCACTTGCACTGCCCGAGACACATCTAGTTCCAGAACATCATCATTTGTTTATTTCTTTTCTCATCCCCAACTCTGAAAGGACTGTTTAAAATGTTCTCCACATGCCAATGATCTGTGGTCTAGTTGGTCACACAGTGAGGTGGGAGGGTTTACTCCATTTGAGGTTCTCGCCCAGAAGAGGTCTCCGGTTCCGAATCCTGTTGGGGGGGGGGGAGTTGTGGCACCAGCTCATTCCTTGCTTTAATGCCAACCACGGGACTCCAACCCGGGCCAATGGGAGATGATAGTGGTCAGCGGACCACTGCACTATGCCGAACCAAAAAAAAATGTTCTCCACATCAATATATAAACGTACTATTTTTAGTATAATTAGTCTACTAATATAAAGAGTACCTAAGACTTGCATGTTTTCTAACTTGCTATTATATCACTTTATATATTTTTATCAAAACCTTTTTCAGAAACAATACTTTTCAAGCCCCTATGTTTTATCTTTCCAAAACAAATTACTTATATGACAAATAGTTGAGTAGGGAACAGTGTGTTATTTGGATACAATACTCGTATACGATAAAACCTATGACATACACCTCAAGTTCACTACGTGTGTGTTAGTTTTAGTGTCAAAAGTAACTATCCACTGTGTCAAAGTAACTATCCACTTATTACTTTAAAACTTGATCCCGTTCTCCTAAAACCATCTTCAAAACCAATGTTTTTGTTGTTTAAACATTAAGTTTTTGGCATCGAAAAATGATATATTTTAACTACTAAAACCGACATATCAAAGTTTTAGGTGCCGTTGCCGGGGACACACATTTCCGAAGAAACACTCATCACTTAACTAATCGGATTTATTTTTCTTTTTACTTTTCATTTCGATTTTATTTTCCTTTTTGTTGCTACACACATTTCCAAAGAAACACTCATCACTTGGAGAATTCCCGAAAAAGATACCAGAACAACCAAATTTGTCAACTTTCATTTTGAGGAAACATCGCTCCAAGCAACAAAACTCGTGGCAAAAGGCCAGTATATAGATCTTTGTGCATATCATCTGGATCCCTCATATAGATCTTCGTCCATATAATCCAGATCTCGACATTCTGAGGGATCCCACCATTCTGAGACCTCATCACCACTCCTAGACCCACCCACCTCAAAGCTAGTTGTAGCCGCCGGGGAAATTCTCGATGGTGTCCATCTATGGGTTTACATTAATGAAAGAGCGGATGAAATCAATGCATACAAGAGGTTGTTCCAGATCATGACTAGAAATTTTGGGGACCATCGGTCTCTCAGCCTACCTGATGTTAAATCCATCCATAGGTTTCCTTTGCTTTTACACCGCCCCTGCGGGACGTGATGAGCGTATCACAGAACCTTGCATCAAGTTCCGTATGGGCAGGGTCTGGTACACACTGACATTGGTAGAGTTTGGGGTTCATATGAGTATCTACAGACAAAAGGAGATACATTCACCAATCTTTAGTCTTTACTGATAGCCTCTATGACTGGCCTGTAGAGATGAGTCCTTCTAACCAATTTGTGAATAGTCATATACAAGTGATTGAAACACAAATATATTATTTAATGATTATAATTACTTTTAAACTTATTTTTTTCTTTTAGAACTTGCAAAATATAATGTTTTAACTAAAATCCTTGTGTTGATATTTTTTTACTTAAAACTGTTTTGATATTAGCCAGTACTAGTGTTGGTGTTATCGAAACCGATACATATATTCATTTTTATGGTATCTCTTTCGATTAATGATATGCATAAAATTATACTTATTTTAATATCATTTTAATCCAACTTTTTAATTGGTTAATATAAACAAAATAGGCTTAAATTAGTTTATCCTTAAATAAAAGAGGCTTAATTTAGTTTATCTTTACCGGTCCAAATCCTTAAAATATTTACATTAACCTTGTGTTTATAGAGTCAAACATTTATTGTTTTCATCTTGTTGTCTTTGTGTCTCTCTATTTCTATCTCTATATATATAAGAATTGGTTCAAATGAGAACCTTTGGTCAAATTGAGAACTGAGAGAACTATTCTAGACCACACATTTCTCAAAGGTAAAAAAAAATTTTTTTTGCTTAATCAGTACTTTTTATACATGAATATTTTTTTAAATTTTTTATCCAATATACACATATGTATAAATTAAAAAAAATCCTTGTATAAAAACGTGTGATCAAGCAAAAAAATATTTTTTTTTTGCTTTTTATAGAAATGTATGGTCCAAATTTGTTATCTCAGTTTTTAAATAGGGGTTAATTCTCTTAAGATCCCCACCCTATATATATAGCATCTGGATCCTATGAATACCTCTCTCAGTTAAGTGAACTTTAAGGACACCTATCAAACGAACTTTTTATTTAAATCAGATCGTGAATTTAATCTTAAATAGGACATGTAAAAAAGTGTAATCTTTTGTACGTGAATTTACATGTAAGTTATTAAAAAATCCTTATTTGTAAATTTCTTTTACTTATTAAAAAATGTTTACACCTGTATAGAAAGTTACTATTCATGCATTATATATTATCCTATTAAATTAAAGACACTTTAATAGTGTCACTTACTAACCTACGCAGTATATATAATAATTGCATGCCTATCATTTTTGACTTTTGCATACTAACATTTGTTTGACTTTAAATGACCATTGTTACCCATTTCTAACTCACTGTCGATAATTGAAAAATGTGGGCTCATATTTGGTGAGCAATTAATGGGTAATTGTGAGCCTCATATTTGCTGAACAAGTAATGGGTCGCGGTTATTGGAATACTTTGGGCTCCAGATGAACTCAACAATAGTCAACCCAACTATTTGTTTTTTTTAGGCTGGTCTGCAAGGTAATGGGCTGTGGGTATTTTTTTTTACCAAAGTGTTGTAATGCTAAGGCTGGTCTGCAAAATAATGGGCCGCGAGTATTTGTTTTTTGCCCACAACTGTTACTTAATGTTATGTTTAATGTCCACGAAACTCTCAACGCACCAGGAGCTCCCGCAGCGAGACACGATATTTAACGACCACCAAACCCTCAACATAATAGGAGCTCCCGCATGTAGATGCCGTTTTGCGACTAATGATTAGATATTAACATGTGTTAATGGGCGAATGAGAGAAGAAGGGGCGAAGGAAGAAAAGAAATGGGCGAAGGTAGACTTGTCATGGGCGAATCTGGAACAGGGATGCACAGAAGAACACATTCGACCAGTCTATCTGGGCGAATGTGGAAACAGCTTACATTCGACCAGTGAGACTGGGCGAACGTACAGCTACTATATATAGATTTCAAGTTTTTGTAATGTATAACGAGTCATTCAGAGTGTGTGTTTTGTGTGTGTGTTCCTGAGAGGTTTGAGAGTGATAGTTTGAGTTCTAGATTAACTGTATTGAGTCTGTAAACGTTTATTTGAACAAGTTAATCTATGAAAAGCATTTAAAATGACCTTGAATGTGTTTTGATTGAGTTTATATCAGTTTGTTCTAAGCTAGGGTTTCCGCACCTGGTTTAGCAACTTGTATGATCATATAATCCTGTATTGTTGTCAAATTCTTCCTCTACAAAGTGGTATCAGAGCGTAGAGGATCATACAACAACAAATTGATAAACTCAGAGCTGATTTGGACATAATTTTCATCAATTCACATCTGTTTTCATATAAAAATGGTTTTTATGTGTTTTTGAAAGAATTAGAGGTGATTTTGTGGTTAAAATTCAAAATTCCAAGTATTAAAGTTGTTCCAAATCATCTCCGAAGCATAACCTGATCAAGATCAATCAAATTCACAAACTTTTGAAAATCAGTGATCAAAATAACCGTTTTTCAAAGTGTAACCGTTTTTCAAAAGTCAGATATGGGCGAACCTGGAGTTTGTGGGCGAACGTGAGTGTTTTAGGTCGAAGGTGAGTAGAATTCTGGACGAACCTAGAGGTTTTAGGGCGAACCAAGAGTTTTTCACATAAAAATTTTACATTCGGGTCAAATATTTTACCTTCGGGAGATCGGGGGTACGAAGGTAAAATTCAAACGGACGAACCTAGTTTTATTTGGACGAAGGTAGAAGAGTGTTAGTATATTTTTACTTTCTGGTGAATTTTTACCTTCGAGTGAACTTTTTTGGACGAACCTAAACTAAAAGGGACGAACCTGAAAGCTTCTTGGGCGAACCTAGGATAAGTTTTGGAAAATTTTCTAAGTGTTGAATTTCTCGAAGTGCGTGACTATGTGGCGTTATCAGACTACTCCTACACCAGCAACTACACAACCACAACAGCAGGTGATGGACCCATGGACAGTGGCAGCACAGAAGACTAACACACAGTCTTCACAGCCGGTTAACTACATGACTCGGAGTGCACCTACAGTACCACAGTCTGACTACTGGGGAGTAGCAGCAGCGGTGGTAAACACTCAAACTACTAATGCTATTTCCACACTGATTAATGATTTGTCTTCAGGTAGCGGGACTCGGCCACCGAAGCTCATGGAGATTCAAGAATACAATCAGTGGCAGAAAAAGTTCAAGATACACTTGGAAGGCATGGGAGTGGAAGGTGCTGAAGCATGGAACATGATAGCTAAAGGATACACACCACCAGTTCTGGAGAACACGGGTGAACCAGTGCCATTGGAGAGCATGGCGGAGGATGAGAAAAAGAAGTTTGCTGTGGAAAAGAAGGCGTTCTCACAACTGACACAAGCCATTACAAATGATCTTTTGCATCAGTTCGGGACGTGCACAACTTCTAAGGCATTGTGGGAAATGCTTAAAAGGAAGCATGATGGAAATGAGAAGACTCGAAATTTGAGGATGGAAGAACTTGTTAAGGAGTTTGAGAATTTTTCTTATGTTGGAAATGAAACTTTGAAAGAACTAACTCCTAGATATAATCATTTGATATCTGAATTGTCTAGCTATGGTGTACAGATTCCTATGGCAAAACAGGTGGACAAGTTTGCTGAAGCATTACCACCTAACTGGGATCAGCATGTGGATGTTCTAAAGGAGAAGGATGCTTTTCAATATTGGTCTCTTCAAGAGTTCGTTGAGAAGCTGGAAAACAAGGAATTGGAAGAGAAGAGGAAGGCTAGGAGAGCACAGATTCCTCAGAATCCAAACTTATACTTTGGAGGATCGTTAGTTCCAGCAAGTACAAGTTCTGGAGGACTAGTTACACCACATGTTGCTTGTATATCCAATGCTGTAGAATCACCTATTATTAACTACCATCAACAAACTTCATCTTTATCACAACCACAACCACAAGTTCCATATCAATATTCATACATCTCACCATTCTCCCCAAAACAACAAGCAGCTTTTTACACTGCTGGTCAAACTCAACCACAACCAATGAACCAACCTAATCAACCAACTGTGGTTTTGGAAACTTCCAATCTTGGAAATGTGACAGTTGAAGTT
Source organism: Ambrosia artemisiifolia (assembly GCA_032199755.1). NCBI lineage: Eukaryota > Viridiplantae > Streptophyta > Magnoliopsida > Asterales > Asteraceae > Ambrosia > Ambrosia artemisiifolia. The sequence goes on along the minus strand of CM063522.1, from coordinate 26,987,811 downwards.
GCTCAGCAACACATTGCATTAGTCTCTGCAATGGTTTCTTCCTATAATGGATTAGTTGCTAGTCAAATTGGTAATAACAACTTGACCAATGAAGACTACGCACAGATTGATAAGGAGGAAATGGAACTCATTGATATTCAATGGCCATTTGCGAGCATAATGCGAAGAGCAACGGAGTTTATTGAGAAAACAGGTAGAACAGATTTGGGAACTTCTCCTAACACAACCTACGGGTTCAATAAGGAGAAAGTGACTTGTTTTAACTGTGGAGGTAAAGGTCATTTCAAACGTGAATGCACTCAACCACCGAAACAAGGCAACCGGAATCCATTTAATGCTACCTATCAGAACCGTCAACAACAAAACCAAAACCAAGTTTCTTCCCAAAACAACAACAACAACTACCAAAACCGTCAAAACAACTTTAACAACAACCAAAATAGACAACCAACCACACCAAACCAGACACAAAACCAAACACCAAACAATACTAACCGAACAGTCATACCAATCACTACACCAGCTGAACAACAGAATACCAATCAAGCATTGGTTACTCAACAAGACGAGAGGTTTGACTGGTCAAGTATTCAGATAGGTGTTGAGGAGATAACCACTGGGGGAAATGTGGCGTGTGTTGCCTATCAGGTTGATCTTGAAGATTCTGTGACGGTGGAGGAGAAGGTTGAAACTGAGGTTGATAGTGATGATTCTGAGGTTGAAATGGATGGGGATTTTGAACCTGTTAAGGTTAATTCTGAGGTTAATGTTGAGGTTGAAAATGAAGAGACTAATTCAGGAGTGGTGATCGATACTGTTTCTGACATACCTGAGGAGTGTGAATCGGTTTATTCTGATTCAGACAGTGACTCGGATACAGAAGCTAGTGTTAATTCTCTTGATGAAGATATTGATCAGTTACTTGCAGAGGCAGATTTTCTGATGACTAGGAAGTCGTGCATTGCAGATGATGCTTTCACAAAGATTGATTATTCCAGATTCTTTGCAGGAAAGGAAGCTCATTTCGCATTGATGGCCATGACTGACCCGCCAAAACCTGTAAGTTCTGCTTGTAGTACTGACAATACTAGTGAAAAATATTGTGGTGCTTGTGATAGATTGACTGAGGAGGTTAAACAACTCCGTATTCAACGTGATAGTGCTATCATGAACAGTCAATCTACTCGCAAAGAGTTGAATGCTTTTAACAAAGTATTAGATGGCTACAAAAAGGACATTTCTGACTTGAAAAACACATTGTCTTTAAAACAATTGGCAATTAACAACTACATTAATGAAATTGAAAACACCAAGTTAGAAATGGCCGCCATCAAATGCTTTGCTGAAAAAGTAAACAAAAAGTTGGAAAGCTATAAGAATGTTGCATATGTGGTAGACCACATCATTGATGACAAAACAACCAATTATCGGGCTGTACCATCTCCGGTTCTTTTTGAAAACCATAATTGTCACCAAGTGACACCGGAGAGTTCGGTAAAATCTGATTCAGCATCGGAAAATGAATCTAACACTTCAAGTGTTGGTGATCCAAATTCCGATGTTAGACCGATTTTGGGAATCAATGATGAGGGTGTTACTGCTGAAAGTGTTGACTCAGATTCAGAGAGTGATGATACTGGTTGTAACCAAACAGTTAATGTATGTGATATTCCAAAAGAAAATCACATCATTACAAATGAACCAGTTTCATCATCTCAAATTGTTCCAATGAGAAATGTTCATCATGTGGAAAAATCTGAGAAGAATGTTGTGAAGAAAGATCTTAATGTGGTTAAAAAGGATCTTGAGAAGAATGAGAAAAACGAACAATGTGACAAACCTGTCAAAGTGTTCTATCGGATGGAAGGATCCGATAAGATCATTTCTGACGAGGACTTTCCAATTAAAAATGCCAATTATGCTAAAATTGAAAAGATTTGGCAAGAAAGTACTATTTGGTTCCCAAAACATGAGAGAACAAATGAAATTCCACCAGCTTTGTTGAAAAAGTTGTATTTGGATGTTCCTCAAGAACCAAAGGTCCATGTCACAGAGTTTGTTAAACCCAAAAACAGAGCTAATGGTTTCAATGAGCCAACTTACTCAAAAGGGCCACTCCCTGAGAGTGTAAGGAAGCAACAGTATAATGATCAATATCCTGTTAGATCATTTGCTCAACCAAATGCTCCGAATGTTTTTGAAGAGTACCGTGCGTGCTTTAAGTGTGGAGAACGTGGGCATTTACTTGCTCAGTGTCCATATGTAAGGCACAAGAGGCACGAAGTTGAAGTGAGGAATTCTATGCGAAAGCCGATTGATCATTATGTGCCACCTCATAGGAGAGTTGTTCCTCAACAACCACAACCGTTTTATTATCAAAACAATTTTCAAATGAGGAACACTCGTCCAATGCACTATGATAGAAGGAATCGGATTGCCATGGAACACTCGTGGAGAGAGCCTGTGGTGAACTCAACAGTTGATAGGCAAAAGGTTCCACCAAAACCTTTTGTCAAATCAAATGTTGGACCTAAGTCTGTTAAATCAGATAAGGTTACCAAGAAAGTTACTTTTGCTAACAATGTTCAGAAACCGACTGAGAATCCAAAGTCTCAGATTCGTATCCTGAAAAGGACTGAACAATCTTGGACACCCAATGGTACTCCAGGAGCCTCATCTTCAAAGGTTAATGAGAAAAAGGAAACTGTTTTGAGCAATCAGAAAAAGATTGATCAAAAAGTTGTTAAAAATGTTTGTGAAAATGTTATTGTGAAACCTGATGTTGAAAGACCCAAGACTCAGGCTTGGGTCCCCCGAAAGCACTAAATGATTTACTTTTTGTGTGCAGGGAGCTTCAGCTGGCCCTATTAGCAGTCTTTGGATTGTTGATAGTGGAGCTTCAGGTCACATGACAGGGGATCTTGCGTTGTTGTTCGACGTGAAGAACATCAATGGAGGGTATGTAGCGTTTGCGGGAAACAAAGGCGGATATATCACGATGGAAGGGAGTGTGAGCAATGGGATAGTGAGTTTTGAGCGGATTTCGTATGTGAAGCAGATAGACTACAATCTGTTGAGTGTCAGTCAAATTTGTGACAAGAAATTTACTGTGCATTTTGATGACAAATCCTGCTATATCTTGAAACCGGGCTTTTCAATTCCTAAAGAGTGGATAATGTTGAAAGCACCTCGCATCAACAATCTATACATTCTTGATATGTCCAAGGCGATGACATCACAGGGGCAAATAACATGCTTTTTGTCCAAGGCGACTGAGAAAGAATCGATAATGTGGCACCGAAGAATGGGGCACATTCATCTGAAGAAAATGAATCAACTCGTGAGAAATGGACTTGTCGATGGAGTAAATGTGAAACATTTCCATCTCAATGACAAGTGTGTGAGTTGTAAAAAGGGGAAGCAACACAAACAGTCCCACAAAGTGAAAAAGGTTAACTCTGTTGAGATGCCACTAGAGCGATTGCACATGGATCTTTTCGGACCGGTCAAGCGCAAAAGTCATCTTGGAGAGCTTTATTGTTTAGTCGTCACTGACGATTACTCAAGATTTTCATGGGTGATGTGTTTGTAGAATAAAAGCGACACTTTTATCAATCTAAAAGTTCTGTTCACTCGATTGGAGAATCTCTACAATGTGAAGATAAAGAGAATTCGGAGTGATAATGGGACGGAGTTCAAAAATGCCAAGATGGATGAACTTTGTGAAGACAAAGGGATACATCATGAATATTCGGCTCCGTATACCCCTCAACAGAACGGTGTTGCTGAACGAAAGAATAGGACTCTAATTGAAGCGGCTAGAACAATGCTTGCTGATTCAAATCTTCCAGTAATGTTCTGGAATGAGGCGATTTATGCAGCAAATTACACACTTAATCGGGTTCTAACAGTGAAGAAGTTTGGAAAAACATCTTATGAGCTGTTACACCGAAGAAAGCCGAACTTAGAGTATCTAGAACCTTTCGGGGCACCTTGCACTATGTTGAATCCAAGCGAAAAGTTTAGTCCTAAAGCCGAGGAGGGTTACTTTGTTGGATATGCAACCCCACTCAAACGGGTATACAACAAGCGAACTCGTCGTGTGGAAGACTGGGCTAACGTGGACGCTCAACGATATACTCAAAATATTCAAGGCACGGGTCCTGATTGGATGTTTGATTACAAAGATTTCTTTGAATCATTCAATCTAGATAGCTTGGTTGAAGAAGCTGTTATTAGATTACTTTACGAGTGTGAAAATGCAACAACTTCACCGTTGGTGCGTCCGATCACCGTGAACCCCCTACCAGCTTCTAATGATACCAATGTTCCTATCCAAGAAGAAGAGATTTTTCAAGAGGCTTCAACTTCATTAGACACTTCAGAATCTGAAGATGAACAATTTGAAGAAGCTATTCTTGATCAAGTTGAAGAACAGGAGGCACCGCCAGTGAACCCAACTCCAACTTCTGATGTGGCTTCATCATCAAATACGGGTCATGATCTGGATGCTGTAGAGAACTTGACTGTTCAGACGGGAGTGCAAGTACCTGTTTATCCGGAATCTCGGATTCACCGTATTCACCCGCTGGAGCAAGTTATCGGTGATCCTGGAAGTAGTGTTATGACCAGAGGGCAGCTTAAAAGTGTTAATACGCCAGAGAGTTTTGGTGCTTTAGCTTTATATGCCAAAATTCAACAATCTGGTAGTCAAAATGATTGGTCGTTTGCGTGTTATGTGTCGCAGGTAGAGCCAAGGACATACAAGGACGCTTTGAAGGATGATGCCTGGGTGGAAGCTATGCAGGAGGAGTTATTACAATTCCAGAAATTAGGAGTGTGGACGCTCACGGATTTGCCGCCGGATAGAAAGAAGATTGGCACCAAATGGGTGTTTAAGTGTAAGAAGGATGATCGTGGGGTAATTGTTCGGAACAAAGCCAGATTGGTCGTGCAGGGTTTCCATCAAATCGAAGGGATTGATTACAACGAAATCTATGCACCGGTAGCACGAATCGAAGCTATTCGGATGTTCCTCGCGTTTGCTTCTTATAAGAAATTCAAAGTTTACCAGATGGACGTGAAAAGCGCATTTCTGTACGGGAAAGTCAAGGAAGAGGTGTATGTCGGGCAGCCACCAGGCTTTGAGGACCCAATCCACCGGGATAAGGTCTACGTGCTGAACAAAGCTCTTTATGGCTTGCACCAGGCTCCGAGGCAGTGGTACGAGGAGCTGAGTACATACCTCATCACCAAAGGATTTAAGCGCGGCCTCGTCGATTGCACCCTCTTTACGAAAAAGACGGGCAATGACTTGCTTCTAGTGCAGATATATGTTGATGATATAATATTTGGTTCAACTAACGAGCTTTTATGCAGGGAATTCGAATCTGTCATGCAGGAAAAGTTCGAAATGAGCGCAATGGGGGAGATGCAGTTTTTCCTAGGCTTGCAGGTGGACCAAAGACCCGACGGGATCTTCATTCACCAGACGAAATATGTCTCCGACATCTTGAGCCGGTTCCAGATGGAGGACTCAAAGCCAATGGATACCCCGATTCAACCCAATCACGGGATTGGAGTGGACGCTAAGGGGGAGCTGACGGATCTTTTTACATACAGAGCAATCATCGGATCTCTGATGTATTTGACGGCGTCTCGACCAGATATTATGTATGCAACATGTCTCTGTGCCCGTTATCAATCGAAGCCGAAACAAAGTCATCTGACGGCGGTCAAGCGTATCCTTAGATATCTGAAGGGTTGTCCCTCAAAAGGACTTTGGTACCCTAATGATGATAATTTTGATTTCATATCTTTTAGTGATGCAGATTGGGGCGGCTGTGACAAGGATAGCAAATCTACTACAGCTGGTTGCCAGTTTTTCGGGAGCAGGTTAATCACCTGGCAATGCAAGAAACAGACTTCCGTAGCACAATCTACCTGTGAAGCCGAGTACATTGCAGCCTCGAGTTGCTGTTCGCAAGTACTTTGGATTCAACAACAAATGGTGGATTACGGTTTGCAGTTTCTTAAAACTCCTATTTACTGTGACAACGAAGCCGCAATTGCATTAACTAAAAATTCGGAAAATCATTCTAAAGCGAAACACATCCGGATCAAATATCATTTTATCCGTGATTGTTACGCTAAGGAATTGATTGATATGATCAAAATTCATACTGACTACCAACGTGCAGATTTGTTTACTAAAGCTTTTGATCGTTCACGCTTTGAATATCTTTTAAAAGTAAACAATATAAAGGAAAAACAGGATTAATCGGCACCTCGGTTTATCGCTTTTTAGTTGTTAGTTTTTATATTTTGCTAATTGGGAATTTCTCTTTGCTAATTGGGAATTTCTCTTTATTTTCATAATCCTCAAAGAAGTTGATGCTTTCGAGGGGATTGTTTAATCCTCAAAGAAGTTGATGCTTTCGAGTGGATTGTTTCTTTTAAATTTTGTTTTGTTTTGTTTTCAGAAAAATGAAAATCCAAAAATATGTTCTTTATTTTAGGGGGAGCCATTTTATCAGAAAAACCAAAAACATTATAAAAATTCAAAAAGACCTAAAAAAAAAAAAAAATTTAGAAAATCAAAAATGATTTCCTGGTAAAACAGAGGAAATGATAGTACATCAGTGGGAATCTGACACAGGCTAAAGAATTGTATAGTTTATGAGGCGTGTGTTGATTATGTGTGATATGCTGATAGGCTTCGTAGACTAAATATTGCGTGCATTAGTGATACAAACATAACGAACTACGCGTTCGTGGCTGAACACCTCATGGGCATATGGTCTTAGTACCGTAATTTCGTTTGATAGGATTGCCAAAATCTGAGGTTTCGGGTCGTTATGTTATGGTTATCCGGGATATTCTGATAAACTTTTGTCGTATTGATTTACGGACCTAGTTTTATCAGAATATTTGCTAAAAAGAGCTTAATTGCCAAAACCGGAAGTTACCGAATTGAGGAACTTTATGTTTTAATTGATCATAGATCATTATTACATCGTATTGATCATCTGATGCTAATCAGTGATTAATATCAGCCTCAACCTAGTGTATATGCACATGTTACTCTGCTGCATTCATTTGCTGACCTGTACACCTCTGTGCTATATACTTTGTAACTTTTACGGATAACTCTGGCATAATCACGCGTTACGACGAAGCTTTGTGCAATTACTTGATACGGGAGTATGTCGTGTGTATGGGCACCACATCGTGTTAGTCTAATACACCTAACTCGTATCATTTTAAAGCATTGCGTAATTGTCTGCATGTGAGCTTACGTGGAACACAATATCAGCAATTGCCGTATCACATACTGTTTTCTAATGATAATATTAAACAAAAAGATCAACGCTGTGATCAGATTTCTCAGAAAACTGATATGATCCTCTGATCGGATTTCACAAAATGTTTACTGCTTTTATTTACTTTGCTGCATTTTATTTGTTGCAATTTACTTTTAATGTCAAAAAGATACAAAATCCAAAAAGATTTTAGGTGTGTTTTGATAAAATTTCAGAAATTCCAAAATTTTTGTATTTCTGCTTTATTTTTGATAACCGGGGATGCTTGATAGTCAATTTCTGAGATTTGACAACACCATCTGGGCTTTGTATCATTCTAAATGTGACAATTTGTGTTTTGGAAGCTTAAAGGATTGAAAAATGTTGAACGGGATTCGAATTTGTAATTTGGCAAAATTTTTCAAAATTTCCATTTTACATTCGCCCTTAATTGGGACGAATGTGGAAATTTTTCTACGTTCGGCCGTTTTCGTTCTGGGCGAATGTGGTTTTACCTAAACTTTCACTTTCGGGTAAAATTCTTTTACCTTCGTGCCTTTCATTAGGGGCGAAGGTGGAATTCTTGTACATTCGACCGGACCAAACGGACGAATGTGGAACCTTATATATAGGCCAAACCAGGTTCGACCACCCACTTCAATTTTTTCAAAATTTCTTCGATAAAAAGACCTTGTTGATTTTGATTTTTGTGCTTGTGCATTTTGTTCTCTAGTGATCACTGATCATTTCTACATAAGTGTTACAGGTAATGGACACAGATTGAAGATGGAATTGCTGTTTTTCTAATCCGATTTAGGGTTTAGGATTTTTGATGATTGAGGGATTGTTAATGCATGATTTTGATACACATTCATTCCATATCAGTTTTAGGGGGAGAGTTTAACAAGAATTAGATCAATAACAGTGTTTAAAGGGTGTTTGATTGTTTGAATATTTTAAAACCCTAATTCTTTATAAAAACGGATATAAAATGAATGTTAGGATAAATTGATGATAGACGAAGCATAATCGGCCATATTAGAAGAGGTTTTAATCAAAATCAGGGCTTGAAAACACATTTGAAAAATTTTCAAATTTTTGGTCAAGAACAGTTTTTCCTTCGGTCCATCGACTGGACGAAGGTGGAACAATTTGGACGAAGGAAATCTTAAACGGGCGAATGTACCTTTTTCAACAAAATCACTTTACATTCGACCAAAATATTACACCTTCGGCCAAAGTAATCTACATTCGACCAGTTAATTTGGGCGAATGTGGAATATCAAAACCTAAAATTTTGAAATTTTTGACGATTTTGTGTTTTGACGTTTTATTTTGATTTTACATTTCAGATGGCTGAAGAACAAACAACTGCTGATATTCCTGTGGAGACTACAGTTGCTGATCCAGTTCCACAAACGATGCAAGAAGGAGAATCTTCAAGTGGTACGAAATGGCCGTTTGAGAAGACCCATAATTGCTGTGCGTATCTTGGAGATGTGGAAAAGAATGTGGAGTTCACAGAGATTATAAAGTTTCTGAAGAGATGTAGAGTGGTTTATGCATTGGCAACACCAACTATTATCTACAAGGATATAGTTGAGGATTTTTATAACAACGCCAAGTATGATTACTTTGATAATCAGACTATCATCAAAAGTAAGATTCAGGGAATGGAGATGTTCATCACTGAAGCTGATATTAGAGAAGCTCTCCAGATCCAGTTTGAAACAAGTGAGGATCCAAGGGAACTGTCCTGGACTGAGCAGAAAGCATGTTTCCTGAGAATGAAATACAAAGGACCGATTACTGATGGTTCGATGTATAAAGGGAAACTGAGCGTGCAGTTCAAGTATTTTGCTCACGTCATCATACTAGTGTTTGGATGTGTTAGTGGTGGTTATGACGTGATGAGAAAGAGTTTAAGCTCGTTAATGGTTGCATTGACTCTCAATAAACCATTTAACGTTGCTGGGATGATTTTAGATCACATGTTGGAGATGTTGAAGGGTTTGAAGAAGAAATACTTTATGCTTTATCCCAGATTTCTGATGATGATCTTTGATCACAAATATCCAAACTTGAAGAAGGATCCAACCCAAATACTTGCTATGGATCACATGAATGTTAGAACCTTGGCTAGGATGAAAGCTTATAAAGGTGTGCCTGAAAATGAGAGACCACCTTACAGAAGGTTATTTGGAGCTTTGGCTAGAGAGGATTACGTGGATCCTGGAAAGAATCTAGCAAGACATCCAGACAGTGATAGTGATAATGATGATCCACTTGTTTATGCTGATGCTAGCACAAAGAGGAAAAGGCAAGTTGTCAATCCCGGAGCCAAAGGGAAGGGCAAGGGAAAGACAGATCAGGGAACTTCAAAACAACAAATAGTGAGGAAGAAGACTACTGCAAAGAAGGGTACAAGTTTGGTAGATGAGGAGTCTGTTGATTCTGAGGAGACTGAAACTGAAGAACAATGGGATTCGGATGCTGAGAATGTCCGGACTACCAAACAAAAGGCCACTTTGGTTGGTGAGTCTGAATCTTTGAATAGATCAATAGAAGAAGCTCAGAAGAGTAAGCAGTCTGTTGATGCTGAGGATGAAGGGTTGACTGTTAATCTTGATGAATTGAATGAAGGAGAAACAGTTGTAGTGAATTTGCCCAAGCCCAAACACAAATCTATGGCTAAGAAGACAAGCACAAAGCAACTCAGAGAGAAGGAGTTGAATCTATTGTTGAAAGGAAAGAGATTACCAGATGCTGGAACATCATCTAAACAATCTTCACCAGCTGCTAAGAAACAAAAGACTAAGGAGGCTACAACATTACCAGTGGATCAGTTCAATATTGCCCTGGATAATGTTCTGAACATGTTTACACAGCCTCAGAAGGGAAAAGAAGCTGAGATTGAGCCATCTAAGTCAAAGTCCAAGTCTAAGAAGATCACTGTGGATGATGAAGTGATGAAACAGATGAATAAAAGAATGGATGATATGATGAAGATGCTTGTGGCTCAACAAGCTGAGATTGCCAAGTTTAAACAGAATGAAGAGAAAATGCTTCAGATCGTTGTTGCTTCTAAATCTAATCAAGATGAAATAGATGAGAAGGTAAAGAAGCTTGAAGCAAAGAATCAGAAGCTTGAAGGTAAAGTTCTGAGAAATAAGAACAGATACAAGGCAATTAAAGAAGATAACAAAGAATTGAAGGCTGAAAACAAACGCCTTAGTGATCTGATTGATGATTTGTACAACATAGCACCCAAGCTGAAGGAGGGTGAGGAAGATGCAGAGAAAGAGGTTGAACAAGTAGATTTTGAACCATCTGAATCGGATAAAGAGGAGGATGAGGATGATGAGAATGAAGAATCGGATAAAAGGAAGTCAAAAAGATGATGATGATGCTGAAGGGTCAGGAAGCAAAAAGATGATGATAGTAGTAGCAGTGATGACAATGATGGAGGAGATGATACTGCTAAGTTTACTTTTGAGAAAAGACCACCTTCTAAGAAGAAGAAAGACACAGGTGAGTCTAGTTCGAAGAAGAAGGGAGAGAATGTAGATGATGAAACTGTGTTCTGGAATGAAAAGGTGAGGTCTTTATCTGATGATGCAAAACAAGTATACAAAGACATGTTAGAGAAGAGAGAGTGGACCATTGAGTTCACAGGTCGTTTTGCAGAAATATTCCAAACAGATGACATGAGATATGAATTGGAATATAACGATCCTGATCTTGAAGAGGGGGAAGTACCTGCTTCTGTGGCAAAGGAGATATTGGATGGACTTGCACAGAGAGTAGGGAAAACGTTTGAAGAGTTCATTGTTGATGAGTCGATTCCACCTATTCCTGAAAAGGATGTTGGAACTCACTCTGATGATAAAGAAACCCCTGAGTTTGAGGAAGTTGAGATAGAGGATATTACACATGAGGAATATCCACAGTACTTCAGACAAAATGATGAAGACGTGGTATTTCCTGATTTTACTGAAAGGCATAATACGTCTGCTAAAAGAAAGGCAAGAAAAAGAAGTGCTGAGTTTGTTGAGAAAGTACTTGGAGCTGATTTGCCAGAATCTTCAAATAAGTCTGATGAGTTGAAAGAGTATTTGAAGAAATTAAGATTGATGGATGAAAACCGACCAAAGCCCGAAGCTCAAGGAAACTTCTATAGGTTTCATAATGCAAAGTTCAGAGGAAGAGCTCTTGGGTGGACATACTTGAGCAGGCTGAAGTGTTTAGCTGCTAAGTGGGAATCAGGGATCTTGTATTTCTACAGATTCATTGATTTGCTAACTCTACCGTACTGGGCGGTTAGAGATCTATGCAGATTCCCTATGTCTGGTGCTTCAGTGAATAATACTCATGTCGGTTGGTGTGCAGACAAATTAGTTTGGGAGAGTAGAACGAAGTGGAACAGATTTAAGCCTCAATATCCTCGGAGGAAAGTTCACAAGGATATTGATCCCAGAACCAAGTTGAAAAGGGTTACCTTGATTTATAAGGCACCTGAAGTTATGAGAAAGATACCTTTGATGCCTATGCCTCAACACTTCAGTGCTGACTTCATATTTTGGTATTATGATTGGAGGAAGGCAGAAGCGGTGATTGTGTTGAGAGATGGAAAGGATAAATACAAGCATGTGCATGTATTTGATCCTATGTGGCTGATAAATTGCACCTTCGAAGACATCATCATGTTATTCTATAATCCGATTCATCATGAGCCAAACGATGCAGATCAAGCAAGGAAATACACACAAGTTGTGGGTGTTTGCTTTGCTTATGATATCAATGCTGGAAGTAATTTGGAAGGAAAGCTTGGCAAGAAGGTGAAGATGGCTAATGTGTCAAAGCCGGTAAAGAGAAAGTTAGAGCCGGAGATGACGAAAGAACAGAAGAGTATACTTAGAATCAAGCTGCTGAACAAAGCCATGGATGAAGATAGGAAAAGATCTAATCAATAGTCGAGGGGGAGTTTGTAGATGCCGTTTTGCGACTAATGATTAGATACTAACATGTGTTAAGGGGCGAAGGAGAATCAGAAGGGGCGAAGGTAAATATGGAATGGGCGAAGGTAGCTTTGTCTGGGCGAATCTGGAACAGGGATGCACAGAAGAATACATTCGACCAGTCAAACTGGGCGAATGAAGAACAAGCTTACATTCGACCAGTGTGACTGGGCGAACGTACAGCTACTATAAATAGATTTCAAGTTTTTGTAATGTAGGACGAGTCATTCAGAGTGTGTGTTTTGTGTGTGTGTTCCTGAGAGGTTTGAGAGTGATAGTTTGAGTTCTAGATTAACTGTATTGAGTCTGTAAACGTTTATTTGAACAAGTTAATCTATGAAAAGCATTTAAAATGACCTTGAATGTGTTTTGATTGAGTTTATATCAGTTTGTTCTAAGCTAGGGTTTCCGCACCTGGTTTAGCAACTTGTATGATCATATAATCCTGTATTGTTGTCAAATTCTTCCTCTACACCGCAGCGAAGCGCGGGGAACCAATATATCGTGACTTTATTTGTGTCGCATTCCCGCGACAACGCATGGGTATACTGGTACTGTAACGAACCGATACCGATCGAATTTGTATTGCATTACCGCGGCAACGCGCTAGTTATATGCCCCTAGTTATATATTATATATATAAATTAAAATTACTCATAAATAGTGTCACTGCCCTCTCATTGGTTGAGAGGAGCGTTGGCACTTATTTTATATATTTTTTTATTTTTTTACACCTTTATTTAATAATATATATAGTTGGTTTCAATTTAAAGCCAAAGTTGCTTTGGTGGAGGACTGGTTTGATGTGTATTCCTTTTGCATGAGGTCATAGGTTTGAGTTTGTTACAATGCATTTATTTACAACATTTTTTTACAGCTTTATATGATAATATATAGAATTGGTTTCAATTTAAAACCAAAGTTACTTTGTTGGTGGAGTGGTTTGATGTGCATTCCTCTTGCATGAGGTCATGTGTTCGAGTCTATTGTAATGCAATTACTTATAACATTTTTTTACTTTTCAGTTATTGTATCGTAACAAAACGAATTATTTCCGATCGATCTACCGCCGCGAAGCGCGGACGAATCCCGCTAGTATTTTTTACATATATGTGATGGTTTTTAACATGTCTAATTTTTCACGATTTTTTTTTTAAATGTTCTAGTTAAGTTTAAATCAACACTTTGAATATATTTTTTTGAAGTTCGTTTGATAGGAGTTCTAGAGTTTTTTCTGGTGGTTTCATTTTGTCCATTCTCTATATATGGATTATCAAACGGAGATAGGGTATCAAACGGAGTCCGATTGAACTCATTCAAGCGATACTGGAATCGTTTAATCGAATCCTATGATGTTAGTTTTTAGGTTTTCGATTTTGTGGATTAGCTTGTAGTTTTTAGAACTTGTGTTATATCATTGTGTCTTTAATGTTGCATTACGTCTTTCTTTATTTTCATCATTGTGTCATTTTTATGATTTATTGTGTCTTTTTTCTTTGGCATTATGTTATATGTATTGTCATTATGTTATATTTTGTGACCCATTGAGTTATATCTGGTGATTCAATTGTGGTTTTTGTATCCTTCTCGCCATTCTTATTTTTTATACACTGTATAGGATAAGTTGACCCCAATACATAGATAGATGGATTGATATATAGAAAATTAGGATATAATGAGAAATAGGGTGAGTTACGAGAACCCGTTAAAACTCTGATAAGAGTAAAAAAAAAGTTAATGTAATCCATGTATTTATAGGTGTATAGAAATATTATTTTGAAAAAACTAAAAATAAAAATTGTAAGGTTTTAATTACATATGTTTAAGAAAAAATTGCTGCAGTGAAAACATACAATTTTTTGTATTGTAGCAATATTTCTTTTATATGTAATATGTGGTTAAAAAAATTATTTTGTTAAACTTTCGTACAAATTAATATCATATGAAACATATTAGAAATAAATTAGGTAAATCTAATTCTTACGAGTTTTTATAACTCACTATATTCTCAAAGTAACTGCCATATATGTGTGTGTATGGGGATGATAATTGAAAATCCAATTGAATTGATAAAATTGTGAAAACTCATTTAAAAAACTTTTTTATGAAAAAAAATAGGACATGTAATATGTTGGAAATTTGAGTGAAAAGAGTATTTTCACAAATATAGGAAAATGAGTTTTTCCTAACTTTGGACTAAAATATATATTTGAAACAGATGTTTATTTATATACTTCTTTGTGGGTTTATGTTCTATGTTGTGAGAGCTTCACAACGAACCAAACCATATCCAAAACGGAGCTAAGATAAATGAGATATCGATGCTCAAAGACTGGTGAATAATGCACTTGATGCTGAAATGAAACAAAGTGGAACTTGTCCCACATAGGAGAAGTGATGATACCATGAGTGGTATATAAGGAGGAACACTCCTTCCTAATTGTTTCATGGGAGCTCATACTGTGGAACTCGCGAAGGGTGCGGAGCACCCCAACTCGCACTCGCACACGCACTCGCGCGTGGCGTGGGCGATGGGCGCAATGTGGCGCTTTGATGGCGCACTTTGCACTTCCAGGTAGCGCCCTGGTCTGCGCGGATGTTTCCGCGCATCCGCGCAGGCGCTCGAGTGACGTAAAACGTAAAAGACATTCTCTGCAGTAGCGCAGGTGGACGCGCGCGCGCGAATTCTCCAGCTCCTCAGCAGCATCAGATCAGAAGTGTAACTGTCCAGTCAAACAGTTTCGTCTGAAACTTTAAGAACGTAATAAATGCCATTGAAGACGTTCAATGACATTTATTTTCGTTTTTAATGCATTCCGAAACTGATTAAGCATTGGACTCCTATAAATACCAAGGAGACCCTTGGTTGGAGACACACCTCAGACACATACTGTTCTGAAAATTCACCTTTCTTCTTCTCCAGCAATCTTCCTCTGTTTCTTTTTGTTTCAGGTACATCTTTTCGGGTCAGAGCTAACTCCGGCAGCACTCTTGCTATTCCAGCTGTTGTACCCCGGGAAACAAAACGAGTTCTCGATAATAGACTCGGAATTTGTTTTAAGGGCCCCGTGTTCAACACGATCCTCAGCTTTTACTATTTTCTGCTTCTACTCCTTTCTTGTATTTTGTTTCTTTAAGTTGTAATCGTATTTATTTCTGCATTCGTTTACTTTATTTAGTTGTAATCGTAATATTATTTGTTTTATTTATTTTATATACGAGCGGTTCCTACAATCTTAAAACAAATTTTTAAAACACCGTTCGTGTATAATAAAACCATTCTAATTTTGATTCAAACCAGTTTTGTCTCACTTAGTTTGTGTTTTAAAAACAGATTTTTTTGGTTTTTCGAATCATTATAACTTACTGTTCGGTCTTCAAAGTTGGACTTAGAAGCCTACGATTTGTTATTTTGTTAGAAAACATTATCGGTTATATCTAAAACCTTTGTCTAAAATCGAAATAAAAACTTTCTGTTGGACTTCAAAGTTGGACTTAGAAGCCACAGTTTGTTATTATTTTGTCTTAAAAGTTGACATTTTTTATAGAGTTTTTATAAACTGAAAATAGTAACGTGTTTTTGGTTAAAATTTTCAGAATGTCGACTAGTAACAACAACAACAACGTGAACCAAGCTGTTCTTGGTACCCCTTTTCCTGCCAACACAATGGGAGCGTCCACTGTGGCAAATCATGCTGAAAAACCCGAAAAGTTTTCGGGCTTGCACTTCAAGAGGTGGCAACAGAAGATGTTCTTCTACTTGACCACCTTGAACCTTGCGAATTTCTTAACGGAATCCGCTCCCCAACCTACGGAAGGGCAGAACGACGTTCAATTTCAAAGCGCGTTAGATGCTTAGAAGCATTCGGATTTCTTATGTCGCAACTATGTGTTAAACGGCCTAGTAGATGGTTTGTATAATGTTTATTATACAATAAAGACTGCCAAAGAATTATGGGAGTCTTTAGACAAGAAGTATAAAGCGGAGGATGCTGGAACGTAGAAATTCGTTGTAGCCCGCTTCTTGGACTACAAAATGCTTGACTCTAAAACGGTCATGAACCAAGTCCAAGAATTACAAATTATACTTCATGAAATCTACGCGGAGGGCATGATACTTAGTGAGACATTTCAAGTGGCATCAATGATTGAAAAGTTACCTCCTTCGTGGACTGACTTTAAGAATTATCTTAAGCATAAACGAAAGGAGATGACTGTGGAGGAACTTGTCGTTCGTCTTCGGATTGTAGAGGACAACAGAATTGCTCAAAAAGGAAGCCTTGTTCAAGCCTCGGCTAAGGCTAATGTTGTGGAACTTGGGCAATCCTCCAAGGGCAACAAGAATAAAGAGAAAAAGGACAAAGGGAAAGCGAAGGTGGATCTTGGACCTAAAAGGGGGGCTGTGAAAAAGAAGCATGCGCCTTTTTCTGGTATTTGTTACAACTGTCAAGAGATATGCCACCGCGCCAACCAATGCAAGAAGCCTAAGCGTGAGCGCGCGCATATGGTGGATGAGGATGACATGCCTCTCGTAGCAATGATCATCGAGCAAGGAGCTATGGTGGAAGAAGTCAATGTGGTGGGCGACAACCCACAAGGATGGTACGTTGACACTGGTGCAACCCGTCATGTTTGTGGAGACAAGGCTCTTTTCTCTACTTTCAAGGAACTTACGGGAGATGACAAGCTTTACATGGGGAATAAAGCTACGGCCGACATCAAGGGTGAAGGCGATGTGATCTTGAGGATGACTTCGGGGAAGGACCTCACGTTGAGCAAGGTGTTGTATGTGCCAGACATACGCAAGAATCTCGTCTCGGGATGGATGCTCAACAAGTTTGGATTTCGTCTAGTGTTTGAATCAGACAAGTTTGTTCTTTCTAGGCGTGGAATGTTTGTAGGAAAGGGCTATGCCCTTAATGGTATGTTCAAAATGAATGTAATGGTTGTGAACAATTCAATGAATAAAACTCCTACTACTTCTATTTATATGCTTGAGTCTTCAAATGTTTGGCATGGTAGACTAGGACATGTAAATTTTAATTCAATGCGTCGTTTGATTAAATTGAATAGCATACCAACATTCCATATTGAATCCGATTCTAAATGCGAAGCATGTGTTGAATCCAAACTAACACGATCACCTTTCAAATCGGTTGAACGAATAACCGAACCTCTTGATTTAATTCACACCGATGTTTGTGATTTAAAGGCAATTCCTACAATTGGTGGGAATAAATATTTCAGTACGTTTATTGATGATTGCACCAAGTATTGCTACGTATACTTACTCAAAAGTAAGGATGAGGCAATAGATAAGTTTACCTTATACAAAAATGAAGTTGAGAATCAACTTAAAAAGAAAATTAAAGCTGTAAGAAGCGACCGAGGTGGTGAATATGTTGCACCTTTTGCGGATTTATGCGCAAAAAGTGGCATAATACATGAGTGTACACCACCTTATTCCCCACAATCAAATGGCACCGCGGAACGAAAAAACCGCCCATTGAAAGAAATGATGAATGCCATGTTGATAAGTTCGGGAGTGAACCGTGAAATGTGGGGGGATGCCATTCTTTCGGCTAATTATCTTTTGAATAGGATACCTCTAAAGACTAGGGACGAGACTCCCTATGAGTTATGGAAAGGTAGAAAACCTTCATACAGATACTTGAAAGTGTGGGGGTGCCTAGCCAAGGTGACTGTACCACCTCCTAAGGCTCTTAGGATAGGCCCCAAAACTGTTGATTGCATATTTATTGGTTATGTACATCAAAGTACTGCACATCGTTTTCTTGTACATGAATCCAAGAATCCCGATGTACTAAAAAACACTTTCATGGAGGTAAATCCTAATTTTGTCGAGTACTTTGAACATGTGTTTCCCATGCTAGGACAAACACTTGTTAGATCATCAACACCAATTAACGATGACCAAGCAGGTCCATCAACATTGGTTGACAATGAATTTCAAGAAGAAATACATGAACGACCTGAGGTTGAGGACGGTGACCTTAGAAGAAGCAAAAGACCAAGGGTTGCAAAATCATTTGGTCCAGATCTCTTGAGTTACATGGTTGAGGGTGAGCCCAACACCTACCGCGAAGCGGTCTCCTCATCGGAAGGACCTCAATGGAAAGAAGCAATTAAGAATGAAATTGATTCTATATTGCAAAATCATACTTGGGAGTTAGTAGATCTTCCACCGGGTTGCAAAACCCTTGGATATCGTTGGATATTCAAGAAGAAGATGAAAACTGATGGAAGTATTGATAAATACAAGGCAAGGTTAGTGATCAAAGGATTTAGACAAAAGGAAGGTCTAGATTATTTTGATACTTACTCGCCTGTAACTCGAATAACTTCTATAAGATTGGTTCTTGCGATTGCGGCTTTGAGAAATTTGGATGTTCACCAAATGGATGTAAAGTCCGCTTTTCTAAATGGTGATTTAGAAGAAGAAATTTATATGCAGCAACCCGAGAGTTTCTCTGCCCCAGGTCAAGAGGGCAAAGTATGTAAATTAGTCAAGTCTTTGTATGGCTTGAAGCAAGCTCCAAAACAATGGCACCATAAATTTGATCAAGTCATGCTTGACAATGATTTCAAAATAAATGAGTGCGACAAGTGTGTCTATTCCAAAGACACGCCAGGAGGTTATGTGATCTTATGTCTATATGTGGATGATATGCTTATCGTTGGGAGTAATGATAAGATGGTTAAATCTACTAAAGACATGTTGAAAGGGAGATTTGACATGAAACACTTTCATGTATCCAAGAATCCCGATGTACTAAAAAAACACTTTCATGGAGGTAAATCCTAATTTTGTCGAGTACTTTGAACATGTGTTTCCCATGCTAGGACAAACACTTGTTAGATCATCAACACCAATTAACGATGACCAAGCAGGTCCATCAACATTGGTTGACAATGAATTTCAAGAAGAAATACATGAACGACCTGAGGTTGAGGAGGGTGACCTTAGAAGAAGCAAAAGACCAAGGGTTGCAAAATCATTTGGTCCAGACTTCTTCAGTTACATGGTTGTGGGTGAGCCCAACACCTACCGCGAAGCGGTCTCCTCATCAGAAGGACCTCAATGGAAAGAAGCAATTAAGAATGAAATTGATTCTATATTGCAAAATCATACTTGGGAGTTAGTAGATCTTCCACCGGGTTGCAACCCCTTGGATATCGTTGGATATTCAAGAAGAAGATGAAAACTGATGGAAGTATTGATAAATACAAGGCAAGGTTAGTGATCAAAGGATTTAGACAAAAGGAAGGTCTAGATTATTTTGATACTTACTCGCCTGTAACTCGAATAACTTCTATAAGATTGGTTCTTCCGATTGCGGCTTTGAGAAATTTGGATGTTCACCAAATGGATGTAAAGACCGCTTTTCTAAATGGTGATTTAGAAGAAGAAATTTATATGCAGCAACCCGAGGGTTTCTCTACCCCAGGTCAAGAGGGCAAAGTATGTAAATTAGTCAAGTCTTTGTATGGCTTGAAGCAAGCTCCAAAACAATGGCACCATAAATTTGATCAAGTCATGCTTGACAATAATTTCAAAATAAATGAGTGCGACAAGTGTGTCTATTCCAAAGACACGCCAGGAGGTTATGTGATCTTACGTCTATATGTGGATGATATGCTTATCGTTGGGAGTAATGATAAGATGGTTAAATCTACTAAAGACATGTTGAAAGGGAGATTTGACATGAAAGACATGGGTCTAGCGGATGTTATTCTAGGAGTAAAAATCCTTAGAACCCAATATGGTCTTGTTCTAACTCAATCTCATTATGTGGACAAAATCCTTGAAAAATTTAATTCAGGAGATAAGGCTATAGCTCGTTCTCCAATTGATACCACCCACCATCTAGTTAGAAATAGAAGAAAGGGTGTTGCTCAGGTAGAGTATTCAAGGATTATTGGCAGTCTAATGTATCTAATGACATGTACTAGACCTGACTTAGCATACGCGGTGAGTAAGCTAAGTAGATATACAAGTAATCCAAGTGATGAACATTGGAAAAGTATAACAAGGGTACTTAGATACATAAGATTCACACGAGACTATGGACTGCATTATACCCGTCATCCAGCAGTGGTTGAAGGATACACTGATGCGAACTGGATTTCGGATATAAAAGATTCCAAATCAACAAGTGGTTATGTGTTTACACTTGCGGGGGCTGCTATATCTTGGAAGTCTTCGAAGCAAACTGTTATAGCAAGATCCACGATGGAATCTGAATTTATTGCCTTAGATAAGTGTGGAGAAGAGGCGGAGTGGATACCTCAATTTGTGGAGGATATTCCAAGATGGAGTAAACCTTTACCAGCTATTTGCATACATTGTGACAGCCAGTCGGCAATTGGTAGAGCCCAAAGCACAATGTATAATGGCAAATCGAGGCACATAAGACGTAGACACAAAACAAAACAATACGACAACTACTCTCAACGGGTGTTATCACGATTGACTATGTGAAGTCAATGGATAATATTGCGGACCCGTTAACGAAAGGCTTAAGAAAAGAGATAGTATATATGTCATCAAGAGGAATGGGACTAAAGCCCACGCAAAAAGGGAGTATGAGGGAAACCTAATCTAGTTGACTGGAGATCCCAAGATCTAGATTCAATAGGACGACTTAATCATATGACAAAAGGGAGTCACTGTGGGGGGCACCCCAAAATACTAAAGGGAGTATATACTTCCTAGTCCATTCCAATCAATGACAGTGTGTCGAGGTTAAGCATATTCAAGTTAATGATTCTGGTAAATCAATATAACTTTTGGTTTTAATGATTCATGGGAATCACCTATGTTAGAGAGAAGTATGGTCGCTTCGAATGGATTTGTGGGGAGGCGCAAATCCTAGAGCTCTCGCAGAATCAGGAGTGTCCATGACCATAAAGGACACGACAATGAGGGTTTGGCTAAACCAAGTGGGGTGTTGTGTGAAGTGTATTGTCGTTTACACAAACGGGGGTCAGTTCAAAGACATCAAGTTCTACTGACCGCTAATAAGCTAAGTATGCTTCACAAAGGAAGGTTCAAAGGTAAAACCTACCTATCCTGCAATACTCTGCTGTCGAATTGTATCGTTGAAACTTGTAAGAATGGATCGATCTCCATTCATGTGGGGGATTGTTGGAAATTTGAGTGAAAAGAGTATTTTCACAAATATAGGAAAATGAGTTTTTCCTAACTTTGGACTAAAATATATATTTGAAACAGATGTTTATTTATATATTTCTTTGTGGGTTTATGTTCTATGTTGTGAGAGCTTCACAACGAACCAAACCATGTCCAAAACGGAGCTAAGATGAATGAGATATCGATGCTCAAAGATTGGTGAATAATGCACTTGATGCTGAAATGAAACAAAGTGGAACTTGTCCCACATAGGAGGAGTGATGATACCATGAGTGGTATATAAGGAGGAACACTCCTTCCTAATTGTTTCATGGGAGCTCATACTGTGGAACTCGCGAAGGGTGCGGAGCACCCCAACTCGCACTTGCACTCGCACACGCGCGTGGCGGGGGCGATGGGCACAATGTGGCGCTTTGATGGCGCACTTTGCACTTCGCACACTCGCATCACCGCGAGTCGCTTGAGAGCCGCCTTAGTATTTTTTATCACAGGCTCGTGGTCCTTAGCATAGGACCAGTGGCAAGAGATGCGCGCGAGTACGAGCAGAGCACCAGGTAGCGCCCTGGTCTGCGCGGATGTTTCCGCGCAGGCGCTCGAGTGACGTAAAACGTAAAAGACGTTCTCCGTAGTAGCGCAGGTGGACGCGCGCGCGCGGAGTCTCTAGCTCCTCAGCAGCATCAGATCAGAAGTGTAGCTGTCCAGTCAAACAGTTTCGTCTGAAACTTTAAGAACGTAATAAATGCCATTGAAGACGTTCAATGAAATTTATTTTCGTTTTTAATGCATTCTGAAACTGATTAAGCGTTGGACTCCTATAAATACCAAGGAGACCCTTGGTTGGTGACACAACTCAGACACATACTGTTCTGAAAATTCACCTTTCTTCTTCTCCAGCAATCTTCCTCTGTTTCTTCTTGTTTCAGGTACATCTTTTAGGGTCAGAGCTAACTCCGGCAGCACTCTTGCTGTTCCAGCTGTTGTACCCTGGGAAACAAAATGAGTTCTCGATAATAGACTCGGAATTTGTTTTAAGGGCCCCGTGTTCAACACGATCCTCAGCTTTTACTATTTTCTACTTCTACTCCTTTCTTGTATTTTGTTTCTTTAAGTTGTAATCGTATTTATTTCTGCATTCGTTTATTTATTTAGTTGTAATCGTAATATTATTTGTTTTATTTATTTTATATACGAGCAGTTCCTACATAATATATATGTTTTTAAGCGTTTTGAGCAAACGTAATAAAGAAAGAAAAAAGCATCGAGTGGTTTATCAAAAAAAAAATATATATCTGCATTACATATGTAACAAGATTGTTACATAAACAAAAGGTATCTTTACGTATGTAACATCAAAGTTTAGTTATTTTTTAAATAAGAAAAAAACTAGTATGTGTGTTTATACTTTCTTTTTGCTAAAGACGTTAAAAGAACATGTGTATATATAGTAGATAAATCAAATGAGAAGAAAATGAATAAGTTTAAACCAATAGAAATAGTTCATTAAATAAGTGTATTTGATGTTATTATAATGTTATAAGAATAAGTTACATAAATGATTAATTTATTGTAACACCTCCAAATTATTTAGATAAATGAAACTAATAATTCATTTCCAAATCATACTCTTTCAAAGCAAACCTAATTTACAATGAAAAATAAATTTCTATATGTATAGGATAAACGTATTATGAATAAGATATATGTACGATTAATTTTGATATGTGTAGGATAAATTGTTTATAACAAACTAATTAGAGTGGGAATAATTAATGCGAGAAGAATTAAAATATTTGTTGTTTTATCATTATCTCATTTGTTTTTTCTATTGTGATCAATGTTGCAAAAGTCGGTAGGCGGCCCCTAGTCGGCTGACTGGGAAGTTGGGTGTACTCGGAGTACTCGGGGAGTATTCGGATATGGTAAATATAAAGAAAATTAATTATTGGATATAATATATGTATCAAAATAAGCATAATTCATGTCAAATATGCATGTTTTTTTAAAGATACATGTTTAAAATTCAAATTTTTCCGAGTACAAGGCCGAGTAGGCCGAGTACAGGGCTGAGTAGGACGAGGATGACTGATTTTGACCACTGAGTACAGGGCCGCGTTGGCCGAGTTGGACGCCGCCGACTAGTTTGGCCGAGTAGGAGAAAGTCGCCTCGGAGGGGTTCCGAGGTCCGAGTAGTCGCCGAGTACAAGGCCGACTAGGCCGACTTTTACAACACTGATTGTGATGTTAAAATTCTTTCAAATAATTCACACCATATATATATATATATATATATATATATATATATATATATATATATACTACATTAAAAAGTATGAGGCATGGACAAATATATTCAAATTGTCCAAAGTTAAGATGACATATGAAGAGTTCCTTGCTTCACACCCAAGATGTCATGAAAATTCTTTCAGTACTACCCCTATTTGCAAAAGCAACTTGTACATTTTTTGTGATATTGAATGAAATGGTTGAATGCACCTTGCTATGAATGTAGAAAAGTTCTAAAGATTGTCTACACCTTGTTATTTATGTAAATCATTATTCCATGTTAAAGAAATTATTAATAAGGTTAAATACCTTTTATAGTGGTTAATTAGATAATCTTTACTTTGTGTTGAATCTTATATTATTTTGTTTATTATATATTTATGTATTTTGTAATGTAAATTTGTGAGCATGTAGGAGTGGAAAGCAGATGATGTTTTTGGGTCAATTTCATCGATGATTTTGGCGAGGAGATGATATAGGTTCTAGCAATGGATTTAAAGGTCATAAGTATGTTGAGTTGATCGTTTACTACCTTTATATTTATCAATTTTTGCATACATGTGTACACGTTTGTTATGTCGAGTTGCTTGTAGTTCTTCGATGCACTTTGACAGTTATTTGACATAATAAAAGGTACAAATATGATGCCATTTACTTTAATAAAGGCTAGGAAACTATGTCACAGTTGATTTAAAATGCCGTAATTCAACATTTTTACCCCAAAAAAATATGAATTATTTAACTGTTTGGTAAATGTTAGGCATAACTTTGATGTTATAATTTTCTACACATGTTTGACTATTAAATCCGCTTTAGATTGGTCTCCTCTTATATGCGTATTACCATCATTAAAATTAATTGTCAATTGTTACATAAGACAGTTAGCTTGCCTCTTGAACATAGGTGTTTTAATGTTCATTGTTTTTACTTAGTAGATGTATTCAACATCCAGTCACCAAATTTTTCCATTAAATTAATCATCTATAATAATTCAAATATGTCATTGGTTTTAAATTTTTTAGGCGCTTCAATACGCTTAGGTCCCAAATGCCGAGTTGCGCGCATCATGTATCGAGGTGTTGCTATATGCTCATATAAATAAGCTTTATTTACAACATAAGCTGGGTCTTTCCTATCTATTTTATATATAAGCCTTTTAATCAAGCAAACCTTTCATATTTTTGTGTTACATTCTTGAGGTATTTTGAACTACTGTCTTGTTTTCGTTTTCTTGACATATACTTTAATGGCAATCTGGAATTCTTAACATGGTATTTTGTTGTTCTATAGAGGAGGATTATTGACATAGCTGGAGTGGTTGTTTCACTCAACCCAAAGCCAATTCCGGTTAGTTTTATTAAATTTTTTAGTCTTGATCATGTTTATGATGGGATGTGAGAATCGGGTATTGAAGATTTAGTTGTGAATACGATGACTGAATGGGGCTGGCTTACACAAACTATATGTATTTTGTGATAAAACATGATTTGAGATGGATTGTTTACAATAGAAAAAACCCATGCTTTACCATCTGGTATCTTAACCCCTTTTGCGGATAAAACCGAACACATAAATGATTTGATGATTATGATGATTATCGAAGATGATAGTGATGATGGATTTCAACATCTAGAGTTGGGGCTGAGAATTCTTGGAATTTTGTTGGTTATGAGCAAATGTTTTATGAACATTTGTTTTTTCACTAAAAAAACATATGTTTTTTTTGTTGTTTGAGGTATAATATATCATATGCTTTTGTTGTTTGGTTATAATTTATCATTTGTTTTGTTGGTCAGTTATAATTTACTATATGTTACATTTGTTATTTGATGCATGAACATGTGTTTCTTTGAAAATGTTTACAAAAAACATATGTATCTGAGGCTGAAACCTGGTAAAAGGAAAATGGAAATGAATTTTTTTTAGAGAAACACATGAATCTATGTTAATAAAATAATAAAATAACATAGAGAGGAAAGAGAAGAGAGGAGAGATAAGAGAATATGTAAGTTTGATATTGACAAAATTACAATTTTATGTGTAATGATATATCATTACTTTTAATCAAAATCCAGAATTGATCTTGACCATTGATTACATGTAATTAATGGTTATGATTAGGGTTTAATGGTTTTTTTTTTTTTTGAGTGAGCTAAACAAGAAACCTAAAGCTTAAGAAATCAGGACCACCCCTTAATTCACTATTTAGAGAATGCATCAGAGTTCTAACTTTCATTTTGGTTGTTAGATCACATTGTCCTGTATGGATTTTTCTTAATTCACTTTCGATGCATTCTTTAAATAGTGAAATGTGTACTCAATGTATAGAAGAATAATAATATCAACTTTAGCACGTGAGTACACTATTTAGACGGATCACACTACAAAATCTCTAGAAGGCTGAAAGACCATACAAAGCGTTTTTTTTTTCTTAGTTCCAATGTCAGGATCTTATGCTAGGAATTTTATACATCTTTAACCTGTTGAAATTTCTAATATATTTTTATTTTAAGGAAACTCGTTCGTTAACGCAGTTGTGTTTAATTTTTGTTCTCCACATTCGGATAATTTCTTTTTATTTAAAAACCGGAGTTGTTTAAAAATTAAGTTTTGACACGTAAATTATATTGAGTATTGGTACCGTGATGAACTGATGAAGCGAAGCGAACCGATACCGACCGAACAACATCCGTATCAGTATTATCGAAACCTTAATGATATTTATTTATATTGTTTTTGATTGATAGAAATAAGTGTAAATATTGTTTAGGGCATCTCACAAATTGTTGTTTTGGGTTGTACAATCAATTTAAACATGCGAGTACAAGCTTTTTTAATAGTTTTCGATCATTGTAAAAAAACATTTTAATATATATTGTGCATATAACGCCAACTTAAGCTAACGCCAACTTAAGCATATGAACCAAAATGATCCCAACCGAATCCCACACCGCATTGTGCGGGGGAATCATGCAGCATTGCAATTATACAAGAATTAAGTGAATGAGATCGAGTACGAGACTCATACCGGATCACTAGCTACGAGGTTGGCCATACGATTAGAGAGTTGCAAAGCTTCACCAGAACCAGCCCAAGCAACTTTCATGGCCTCCACATCGAACTGCTTCTTATTCCTTTCTTCACTCAAGTAATCAATTCCTTCCATTTCCTTCTTCAAATCAGAACATAAATACATTTATCATGTTAGTTTCTTCATCTTTTTATATAACCTAATTTATAATTCTTACAAAATAGACGAGGATGCTTACCAAAACTAGCTTATTACCAATGCGAAAATGGAAGATACAAAAAATGGCCACCATTTGGCCTCCATATTTATAGACTGGTGACGACGTGTTTATTTTGGTTGCTGGTGGGTGGGTAATGGTAATACAGAAATTGTAAATTATTTGAATGATTAAAGCTAAAATTAATTACTTTTATATTCGTCCGATGGTTGAATATAAAACTAAATGGAAAAACGGTGAAAGTTCAATTGTTCACAATGAAAAGTGAGTTTCAACATTAAAACAACCACAACAAATCAATAAAATAAAATAAAAAAATAGAAAAACTACTATTTGTTGTCCGTGTGTTATAATAGTTTTAACTAGTTGAATTCAAAGTGTAAATTTCAACTCATTGAGTCCCAAGCTGAAAATTAAGGGTATGTTTGGCAAAACTAGCTGGTGACTGTTAGTTGAATCTTTTAATAAAATGTATAAAATGATCAAAATTGGCATAATTAAAAGCTTTTAAGTAAGGTTTTTACTTTATTTTTAAAATAGAATGGGTATTTGTTTCATTTACTCATTAAAAACTTGTAGCTAGTAGGAGGATTTTCTTAAACGCTAGCACTAGTAGCTTTTCACTATAGAGTTTTTTCTCCTAACCAAAAAGCTTCCAGCTCCTTCAACCAAACAAGGTTTTTTATTGAGTATGATTTTTTTCTTAAAAGCTTGAAGCTGCTTGCCAAACATACCCTAACTATCCTATTAAGTCAATATCACTAAAGTCGTTCATTTAATGCATTAAGTTTTTATGAAAAGACAAAAATACCATTGTTTATCTATACTACATTATAAAGAAGTAGACATGGGCAAATATGTTCAAATTGTCCAAAGTTAAGATAGCATACCAAGGGTTTTTTTACAATTTCCTAAATTTTACCACTTTTCTTTCCTAAATGCCTCTAGAAGATAATCAACTTTTATATGAGAATGGAACTCACTAAACTAAATAAACACACGAGATAACAATATTTTTGAACAAATTTCATATAATGGCGATGAAAGATAATAATTTATGTTACCACAATGAATAATCTTATCTTAGCTAAACTTGTATGAGTTTTAAAACTTTGCCTTAATCTATACGATATTATAAAGCATCTAGCGAGGATTCCCACCAAATTTAAGTAATTACAACATTTTATTCTTATGGTACAACAACTTAATGAAGTGAGTAAGGGTGTAAAATAGTCTTTTTACATGAGCATTAAATTGATAAATGAATTGTTGAATAAATTGATAAATAAATTAAATTGCTTTAAATTATACTAGTATACTGGCCCGCACGATGCCGCGGGTATCATTTAAGCTCTTTTGAGGAGAGCAATCTAACCCTACCTTCCTTAAACACTCATTATATTTGGGTATTATTGTTATTATTATCAAAGTTGTTCGGACGAGTTGGCGCAAAAGAGAGATGCGTGAAATTACCTAATTTGCATCAACAAACCCATTATTTGTAGGAAAGAAAGGTAAATCAATATCAAAGTCATAAAGAGTACCTGTATCATTTCCAATTTTCATAGAGCTAAGCTAATTTGGGGTAACTAAATTTTGTTAAACCATTAACTCCGGAAAACAGACAAGCACACAATCTGGATACAAATCGACAATGAATAAATGGACAGGGGAAGCAATAATAACCATGAATTCAAAAATAAATCAATGAAAAAAATGGAGACAAAGATAGAAACAACCATTTGGAAGCAACATTAATAATCCGCAAAACATTGACCTTTTAGATGTTTAGACCCACTTCCATCTCATTGGTCTCCTGCGATGTTCAATCAACTTTTAAAACCGATCTTATCAACCAAAGCTCAATTTCAAACAACGTACTATTGATAGTTTACATGTCTCAAACCAAAGAGAGAAACTACCTTTCACTGAGAGAAAACAAGTAACTCGGAGTGTAAGCCTTAGCAAACTGAATCGGACGTAACACAAAAACCCCCCATCCTTTATTGAGAAACTGAAGCGGAAATAATGCTAATTAATATTGATCCCCATCAATATGATATAATACTTATAGCGTAAGCCATGTACATGGCATTAAATTAGTTTACACCATACATTTTCATGTTAATAAGTAATTTGGTGATTGTAAGGGTTAAAATCAACAAAAAAAAATATGGTGGTAGCTACCTACCAAATGAACACGTGGATTCATAGCTACGATAAGTTCCTTTAAAGCCCCTGAGCTGATGATACTAAGCACTTCTATATCCCCAGTGAATCTGAAAAGCATAAAATCCACCAGATCTACTCAATTTACCACATGTACAAGCGCACATAGAAAATAAGGTAAAATACAAAACAAAGTTAATAGGAAACGGGAGAATTCGAGGTGAGATTAGTATAAGTTTTTAACAGATATTGAGGCTAGTTAACAAATCTACAATCACAAGCATAATAATTTTCTCCTTTTCAAAGTCTCTATCGATGGCCAGTTAAGAATCGACAGCCATGAAGCTTTAGAAGATTAAAATTTTCCAACTTCGAACGAGGATTATAAAAAAATGAAGCATACACAAATATAACTTAATTATAAAAATTATAATGACTTCAAAACGGGGCATGTTACACTTTTATCTCCTATTGTCTTTTGCGTTGTGTAGTGATGCAAGTTACTTGTTTTGTTCTATTATTTGCTTAGCGTGAAAAGGGCTCATTTTTATCCACTAAAAGCCAACTGGGTGTGCTCTTTTACTTCAAAGTTTCGGGGTTTATTGAACCTTAACAACATCAAGAAAAGGGTTTATGTTCAAAGAACCAAAATTTCATGAAGACTAACCTAAACTTCCCTAATTAACAATTTTATGATTTCACTTACTCACACAAATACAATGCCTGCTTGATAATTTATGTTATTAGTTTAAATGATTTTAACCCATTTGAAAGCTCAATTGTGAAAGAAAATATTCTCCCCTTTCTTAACATATCATTTTTTCCCAATAGACCCACTATTTTCTATCAAATAACATAAATAAGTTTATTAAATTCATATGAATAATGTATTATGATTTTCATTTTCAGGGAGAAGTTTGCATCATGTAAAAAATCGTCAACCATTAAGTTATATATAGAAGATTAAAAAATTTCCAACTTCCAGAAATGATCATTAAAAACCAAAGCATACACAAATATAATTTATAAAAATATAGTTGGAAGTTCCATTATATCTTGATTTCGACCCACCCCTAATTTAGATCCATTTTGAGTTCTTTTGTTGAACCAACCTGAGATTCAATCAATTTTCTTTTGTTGAACCAAACCGAGATTCAATCAATTGAACTTTACCTATCAGATTTAGATTATTTCATGTATAAGCTCCTTCATGAGGGTTTCATATCGAGAGGCAATAGCAACAAACACTAAAGCAAATGATAAATTATAGAGAGACTAACCATAGGTTGCCCTTGCGTAGAAGTCTTAATATTATAGATCATCACTCCTCCTTTATAATGTATTATAGATAATAGTAATATCTCATCATATTCTTGTAACATGATAATAATTAAAAAGAAGAAAGTGAAGAGATACAACTCCTTATAAAATTAAATAATTTAGTAATTACTTGAGAAAACTAAAGAGACAGCAAAGTCTTATAAATTAGTTTTCTTTATACATAAAAAGAATGGTTAGACAAAGGTGAATGTAAAGAGAAAACAACCAAGCAAGATGCTTTCTGTTTGAATACATCGAAAGAAGTGAATGTGTTTTGGCAAGAAAGGTTACTCAAATGTTATATGTTTTGTCTCTATTTTGGTTATATTTGTATGTATTTTTGGATTTAGTTTTAAAAAGATGATTTATTTTTGTTCATACAAGACATTTTTATCTACTCTTGTTTTGATTTGATGATATTGTAGGAGCTTCAACTTTTATAAACATGTATATGTATGCATTGTGGTATATATTCTTGACATCATTTTTCTTTCTCTTCACTTTGACAAACACCTATTTTGCCTTAGCCATTATAACCTTGTCAATATAATAAGAGATTTAGATTAACTATATTATCAAATCATGTATAGATAACTATATCATCGTGGGGAATTCAAATGAGATCAATGTTGATAATGCTTTTTTTTTATATAATATAGGGTTAGAACTCGTGAATAAAATAAGATACAAATGATGCGGTCAATAGAAAAACACAAAAATCAAATCTTAGTATCATATGGTGGATGAACATATATTTATGTTAACATATGAAAAGTTTAACAATGTATAAGATAAATTATTCACATCTAGTGGATTATCACAGTTTTACGGGTTATAATATGTTGAGGTTTGTTGAAAAATATAAAATACTTGAGTTATATCTCTTATTTTATAATGTTTGAATATGGGGTTTTTAACTAACTTATAAACATACGATACATTTTTACAATAATCATTTACTGAATAAAAGAAACAAAAATATCACATGCCTAAAGAAAGTGAATAAGCAAAAAAATCTTTCGAACTATTATAATTTGCGCTTCTGGTACAATAATATAAATCATGGTTGAGCATCATTATTATTCCTATGTAAGCCGTCATAGACTATCATTAATCAATGTTATAGTCCTTTCGACCTATGTATTATTCTAAATGTTTGGACCAACTGATTGAGTTTCATATATGAGATTGAAGTTAAGTCAAAGATGTTATGGATGCTGTTATTAGGGGTGAGCATTTCGTGGTTTGGACCCGCAGGAACCTTGGACCTGACCCGCGAGAACCTTTGTCCCGAACCTTTTTAAATATATGGGTCGGTTTTCGGTTCTAGATTTATATGAATTATCGGTTCCGGGTCGGGTCGGTTCCAAACCCACGGTTCTAATATAAGAACCACAAGAACCGTTTGTATTTATATAAAAAAATAAAAAGTAATCTTTCTAGTCTTTTCACTGTTCGTTTTTACGTGTTATTGTAATCGATTTCATGTAATGTTAATACAATATTAAAAATATTATTTATAAGAATAACAATGTATTTTTTCATGAAATATTTTTCGGCTTGATGTATATACATAGATGTGATATATTATATAATATATATTATATCCAAATTTGAAGTAAATATTTATGTATGTCGTTCTGATGTGGGTGTATGTGTGTGTATTTATGATGTATACATAACGGATTCACATAATGTTTCGAGTGATGAGAATGACAAAACTGCTATGAAAACATAAGTCAAGAGACGAAAAGTGATTCAAAAAAGAAACTCATGGGCTATTTGTTAGAACCAAATGGATGAATTCTTTTACGAGAATGGTAAAAAAATAGGAATATGTAATCCTTTAAAAGTGGCTATTACATTAAAAGGTTTTAGAGGGTCAGACCCTTTACCCGACCCATTAGAACCTTTACGACCCAGAACCACATAACCTTTTAAGGTTCGGTTCGTGGTTCCTAATTTCCACAATAAAAGGGTATGCGGTTCTGTGGGTCCGGGTCAGGTCGGGTCAGGTCCGAACCCTTTGCACAGCCCTGGCTGTTATCTAAGTCGAAATAAAGATCACCCCAAAATTTATGTCAAAGTTATTGAAGATAGTCTATAAAGAGTTAAGAGTCTAAATTTACAAACATATTTTTAATTGATTTACAAATTTGACATGATGTTCTATTAATATAAAACATAAAAGTTCAGCATCCAGAGCCTTTATCTTGCAACAAAGTGTTATTATCACCATATTAGTCCATCATAGTGTTTATTCACCTCGATAAGGATATACTTATATAAGCCTTTATGAGTATGATGATGATTTGTATAAGGAACATGTTATAAACCATAAATTTTGCTATTTTGCTTGATTAAAATTTGAGGAGATTATGATGAAGAAGAATTAGCAGCAAAAGCATATGAATCAATGTCATTTTTTGTCTTCGCCGCATCGTGCAGGTTTCCCACTTGTTAAATATAATAAATGAATAAAAAAGCAAAGCACTTGCTATCATCTCCATTACATTCATCTTTCTATACCACCACAACTATTTCCCCCCATCATCTTTGACTTTCTCTCTCTCTCTCCATTTCTCTCTCGCTCCTTCTCCCTCTTTCCCTTTCTTTCCCCCTCTCTCCCTTTCTCTCTCTATCTCTCTCTCTAAACCTTGTCATCACCACCACCAACATAGGGTTGTTCACGAGCCAAGCCAAACCGAGAGGACTTTTGTTTGTGCTTGGATCATTCGCAAACTGAATCGAGCCGATCAGCTCATTTACGACCGAGGCGAAAATTGATCGAGCATTTTTTAGCACACGTTTTTTCGAGTAAGCGACGAGTGACGAGTTTTTAGGACAACCATGAATTTGGGATGTTTCCTCTAATGTTTTCACCGCCTGGTGATGACTGAACTAAGTCTGAGGTCCCGTTGTCCGATAACGAGGCTCAGATTGAGGCCCATGGCGATGAGCATACTACAGAGAATGATTCTCGCGTTGTGGCGTAGGTTGATAGCGCGATTAATGGCGGACAACTAATGGGAATAGGAAGTCAAGCATGTCTTTTCCTGACTTAGGGTTTTACAATTAAATTTAGTGTTAAGTTATCATTGGATTGACTGGGCCAGCAACTATAAATATAATTGTATATATGTATATATTTAGCCAAACACAACATATTACTATCTACAAAACTATAAATATAATTGTAATTAATGTGTATATATAATTATGTATATAATAAGTTAATAAAAATTATATTAATCCGAATTGAGTCGAGCGGACCTTTGCTCGTGCTTGGCTCGTTTACAAACCGAACCAAGCGAAAAACCGAGTGAGCATTTTTCTAGCAAATTTCAAGCGATCGGCGAGCGTCGAGCGATTTGAACAGCCCTACACCAACATCACTATAGTTAAAAACCACCGAAGCACTACTAGCACCAGCACTACAACATTTACGGACCACCACACCACCCCCTAAACCATCAACATCTTTACATATCTGAGCAACCCCCCTAAACCATCATCCCTAGTCAAAACCACTATAACACAGAGACTAGGGGTGTAAATGATGTGCAACGGCTCGAGAGCTACTCGGGATCGAACTGGTAAAAAAGTCGAACGAGCCGAGCCTTAACGAGCTCGAGCTTGAAAAATTACTCGTTTAGTTATTGAGCTCGGGCTCGAACTTTTCATACAAAGACGATTTAGGCTCACGAGCCTAAACGAGCCCAAACAAATTTTATATTATTATCATTATTTTATTTATAGTATACCTATTATTTAACATTGGCGAGCCGAGCCGAGCTCTAGTCGAGCTTTTGCTTGTTTAAGCTATCAAAGCGAGCACAAACCGGGCTTTTTGCTTCTTTAAAATTGTTCTAAACTTATTTTGAGCCGAGTCGAGCTCGAGCTCTTGGGTTTTACATTCAAGTCGAGCTCGAGCTCTTGGGTTTCACATTCGAGTCGAGCTCGAGCTTAAAGTATTAAGCTCGAGCTGAGCCGAGCTCAAGCCCGAGCTTCATAAAAGCATGACGAGCCGAGCTCGAGCTCAGTCAAACTCGGGCTCGGCTCGGCTCGTTTACACAAAGACGCAAATAGAGTAGTTCTCTTAGACTATGTGGTGTGGTAGAGGCAAGGCTTAGGAGAACTTGCCGTCACGTCAGCAAATTGTGGGCCCTCTTATGATGACAACTTGAGGACTACCCAAGGGTGTGTGGGTAGTCTTCCTTTGGTAGTCCTCCAATCCTATTGGTCCATATTTGTTTTATCACACCATATAGAAAAGCACATTTAACATCCATCTGATACACCTTAAATTTCATATAAGATGTGTACGCAAGAAACAATCGGATTGCTTCTATACGTGCGACCGGTTCATAGTTTTATTTTAAATTGACCCACCATTTTATTTTAAGATGACAACATTGACCAACAATTTGAAACCCATAATCAACATCACCGTCTTAAACGGCCAAAGTTGGACGGATTGAACGGATAAGGGACAACGGAAGCGGTGTTGGCCGCTCTGAGAGGGGCTGGACGGGCATAAGCCACCCCACACCACATATTCTTAAAAAAATATTTTTGATAAACTACTAAATGTGACACTCTGTGCTTTCAGCCAAAACTCATTAATGGTAGAATACGCAAACATGTGTTGTCTGTATGGGTACATCTTCAATGAAATTAAATCGTTACAACTACCGATATAAAGACATTTTTTTTTTTTTTTTTTTTTTTTGAAAGGCGAATTTCTTGCTCCTTGTGAGACTTGAACTCAAGACCCGATATAAAGACATTTAATAATAAAGGGAAATATTTATCTATGAAAGATACCCGACCCCAAATAATTCACATATATAAATGCATATCTTGTCTGATTTATTATATATACACATAATAATTGGCTTTGGGTGTTTTTGTGGCAAATTTTGGAAATGGAATAAAGTGTCTCTTTGATTGTTCAAAAAAAAAACTATAATAATGAGAGAGGCTATTGTACAAAGGCTCTTTAAAATACAAAGTGTAAGAAGCAATCCTGACCATCGATCTGTGTTTTAATCAAAATCATCCTAAATTAATTACCCACACGTGTTTTTAGTTTTAGTTAACAAGAGAAGGGCAAATTAGACAAATTGCGAGTATAATAATTTGAATTTTTTTTAATAATCGCTCCCAAATCATAGCAATCGTTCTAAAAATTTTAATTAAACCGCCCAAATCTCATAATTCTTGAGAACGATTACATTTACAGACAATCGATAGATTTGCAATTCTCATTTCATAACAAGCGATAAGTCGATTTGCTCTGAAACATGCTCTGTTTTTTTAAACAAAAAAACAGAGGATGATACTGATATTGAAAAAACACTCCAAAATAAAAGAATAACCATCTAAACGTAAATGAAGAAGATGAAATGTATAAACGTGCGTTATCGTTGTAAAAAACTTTTATAAACGCAGGTTCTGTTTTCAAACGAAAACAGAGCATGGTTAATAAAAACAGAGCTACAAAAAAAAAAAAAACTAAAAAAGGCACCCATAAAACGCACTAATAAAAACAATAACGCACCCATATTATCATAAAACGCACCCATAAAAATCATAAAACGCACCTTCATCTCTCAAAGGCAGAACAACAAAATAAGCACTCAAAGACCTGCACCCATAAAACGCACTCATAAAAACATAAAACGCACTCATAAAATCCTAAAACGTACCCATAAAATCATAAAACGCACCCATAAAAAATCAAAAAACACATACTACCTTGATCGTTGTTCTTATGTAATCACCCATAAAATCATAAAACACACCTTTATCTTCATATTCTTATTGATCATCAAAAATCTTCTTCTTCATTCTGTTCACTACCTCAATGATTGTTGTTTTTCAGTTAACAGACATAATCAACATATAAAACTGAATCACTCATGGGATCAACACTCATTATCAATCGTGAACAAACATTATAAAAATGAATGAAAAAACAGAGCGTCAGGTGAACTGTGATTAGATTTTTGAATAAGGTAAGAAATAATAATCGAATATTGTGAAATCAGTTATAAAAATTTGAATTCATATTTAACGATAAAACATGGATTTTATTATTACGTGATTAAATGAGAGATGAAAAAGTCTATAATACCCTTTAATCGGCTTCAGATGTTATAACCGCCA
This sequence comes from Ambrosia artemisiifolia, assembly GCA_032199755.1. Classification (NCBI taxonomy): domain Eukaryota; kingdom Viridiplantae; phylum Streptophyta; class Magnoliopsida; order Asterales; family Asteraceae; genus Ambrosia; species Ambrosia artemisiifolia. The sequence continues at coordinate 26,951,126 of CM063522.1, read as the reverse complement.
AGTTACACGTGGCCAATTTTGGTGGCTTCATACACTTTGTAGGTTAAGGTACTTTGTATCAAATACTTTTTCTACACATAATATATATATATATAGATAGAGGATCCGGTAAGAAAATTGTTTTGTGTAGGAAGTGTAGGAAGTATTTTCAACCATTAGATCAAATATGATTAAATCTTTAGATGAAGGGCATTATAGACTTTTTGTTTATTTTTTATTTATTACAAACCCACTAAATTAGCAACTAACATCTAGATATTTATGAAGATTAATCATCCTAAATTAACTAATTATTCATTATTTTTCATAAGAATCATAAGATATTCATATGAAATAAGTTGATCAATACCCAAAAACTTGTTCGATTCTTCAAACATATAACCCATCTCTATCACTTGTTCGATTATTCAAGTCATGGCACAAGGTTAACATCAGGAGTGTTTTACAATATCGTCAGGAGTGTTTTATAATGAAAGAGAAACTAGTATGCATTAATAAGCAGTGTTTTATAATATCACCGGGAGTGTTTTATAATAACATCAAAAGTGTTTTATATTGAAACTAAACACAGTAGAAGTGTTTTAAAACAGTAGAAGTGTTTTAAAACTGATATGAGAGAGAAAGTAGTGTGCATTAATTATGGAATTATGGGAATGGTTTCAAAACTAATAGAAGAGAGAAATTGGTTTTCTCTAAATAAAGTGCATGGTTGCTTTTGTTTTGTGGAAATGAATTTTTGACTTTGAATGATATTATTGAAAACAATAATTAGGAGAGAGAGAGAGATGTACCATAAATGTAGGAAGCATTTAAACAGTTTCTAAAAACTTGATACATAATGACCTTGATACCCTCATTTAAAACACATATTGACAATCCTACCCTAATTTCTTTAATATATTAATTAGATTTTAAACACCATCCTATCTTTTAATCTCCATCATCCATCTTTAAATCTAATGGTTCAAAACACTTCCTACACTTCTTACACAAAACCATTTTCCTACAGGAACCCTATATATATATATATATATATATATATATATAGGATTGGGTTCATTTGAGAACCACCTTGAGTTATGAGAACTAGAATAGACCAATAAAAATTTGACACATAGGCTTGTTTTGTGTATTTTATTAATGGGCATTTTTGTTTAAACATTATTATTATCTCTCTTAAATACAATCAAAATTTTTATTTTAATCAGATTAAGTTGAATTATTGTCTATAATTGTCAGGCCATAACACATCTCAAGATTGTATTTTCCCGCCCACATTTTTCTCTCACCAAATAATCAGATTACATACACACCACACACACACATATCTCACATGCAAAACAAGAAAAGTAGATCAGTCTCTCCCTAATTAACAAACCCTAAAATAAAAAAAGCCTTTTCTATGTGAATGGACGATGAGGATCAAGCCGGTGATGGGTTTGAAATATTCCCCAAGCAAGATATGGAGGATGTTGCAATGTTCCTCACACAAAAATTCCAAGGAAGTGCAGAAGCAGAGCCTAGAACGGAGGAGAGTAGTCGGCGATCGATTGAAGACAAGGGAAAAGGGTGATCGACGAGGGTGAAGAGATGGGTGATGTGTTTCAGGAGTCTATCGAGGGGGGAGTTTTCTCATCGGATGATGGTGGGTGTTCTGCTAATCCCTACAACATTTCCCCCGTGAGCTAACCGACTGTAGTTGATCATGATGGTAATATGTGCTATCCCTTTTTTTAAAAAATTTTTTATGTGCTGTGTGTATCTGTTTCATGAATCTGGTAGGAAAGTTTTAGGGTTTTTATATGTAGGTGTAAAGCCTTAGTGTTTTTTTTTTTTTGTTCAGTGGGGTGTTTTTGGCATAGGATTTTTGGTTTTACATCAATGTAAAGTTTGTTCTATTGTACAGGAAAAAAATTAAAGGAAAAATAGTGTTTTTTATTTTTTTGGTTTTTGTTTTCTTACAGGGGCTGGGTGTGCTTACTAGTTCACGCCCAATGGTACTCGTTACTGGAAACCAATAGTAGACGATAGTATAAAACCGGACATGAATGCTAGGTATAGGGAGTGGGAAGATGTGGTTAAAATGTACGAGTTGTATGCGGAGAAATGTGCGTTTTCCATTAGGATTGGAACTGTGAAAAGGGCTAGAGGTGTCATTACGCATAGGTACATATTGTGCTCTAAGGCGGGTAAACCCCAAACTAAAAGGAAGTTCGACTCGTTGGATGAAAGTTCACTGAAGATCAGGCAGTCCACTTTCCAAGTGTGTGACTGTAAAGCAAGCATTAGAGCCAAGATGTGCAACATTTTGTCGATGTGGCAGATTTATCACTTTGAAGAGGCCCACAATCATATCCTGGTTCCTGCTTATAACAGAGATTTAACAAAAATAGGTAGGAAGCTGGATTTCGCAACGAAAGAATTTATTCATCGTGTAAGTCTCAACAAGGTTGGCCCCACAGTAGCGCATAGGATGCAAGTTAGTCTTAAAGGCGGACACCATAACGTGAAGGGCACCGCTGCTGATTACAAGAATTTCGCTAGGAGCATGCGTATGTTCATTGCAAACAGGGACTCGCAGATGTTGATTGACAAATTGAATGATAGGGTGAAGCATTTGCCGAACTTTTATTTCAAGTACAGCCTTGTTATTGGCGAGCTTAGGTACGCTTTATGGGCTGATGAGATATCGAAGATGAATTATCAAGCTTTTGGGGACATTCTTGCATTTGATGCAACATACCATACAAACAGGTAAGCTGCGTGCGACTATATATATATGTATATAATTTTTTGTTACTCTTTTTGTGATATGTTTTACCCACCTGTGTTTATTTTGGGCTGATGAGGTACAATCTAATTTTTGTCCCCTTCACCGGAGTGGACAACAATAAGCGATGTGTTACGTTTGGGCCAGGCCTTTTGTTTAGTGAGACAATCGAGTCATATTGCTGGTTGCTTAACACGTTCCTTGGAGCGCATGGGAAGCAACCTAAGTTGGTGTTAACGGATCAGGATCTAGCGATGAAGCAAGCGGTGGCTGCTGTGTTTACCGAGTCAAGGCATCGGCTCTGTATGTGCCACATTATGAAAAAACTGCCAGCCAAGGTATTATTTTTTTTACACCAGTTTTTTTTGTTTTTGTACACTTGTTTTTTGTTTATTTTTTTTCTAGCTGAATCTGGGTTTTTTTTTTTTTTTTTTTTTGCGAAACAGCTTGCTGGAGGGGTTGTTGACAATGCAGAAGTACGCGCCGCAATCCATAAGCTGGTGTGGAATGTCTACATAAAACCATCCACATTTGAAAGCCGCTGGGGGAAGTTAATTGACAAGTATGGGTTCACTGAGAATGAGTGGTTAGGAGACATGTTTAATATCAGGGAGCTTTGGGTGCCGGCATACTTTCGCGAAATCCCCATGTCGTGTTTAATTAAGACTACATCGAGGTGCGAAAGTTCGAATGCATCATTCAAAGTAAACTCTAGTTGGGCTAACACACTTGTGCAGTTTTTGTTGTGTTTTGATACCACCATGGACTCCCAAAGATACAAGCAGAGGGAGGCGGAGTTCCAAACTGATAGCCGTGTCCCTGAATTAAAAACTGGGATGGAGATTGAAAAGCAATGTGCTGTGGTTTATTCTCAAACGATATTCCATGAAGTTCGTAAGGAAATTCAGAAGGTGTTGTTGTGGTGCTTCATTACCAATCAAGAAGAGGTTGATGGGGTGAAGGTGTACACTATTACGCACCTTGAAAAAAGAATAGACCCAGTGAATGACTACACGGTATGACTTTTTAAACCATTTTTTGTTTTGTTTCCTGTCTTACTTAGTTTATTTATAATTTTTTCTATTTTTTTGCTGTGATATGTATAGGTTAAGGTCGACTCTGCCAATGGGGATGTAACATGTTCATGCAACTTATGGACACGCATCGGATACCTGTGTCGCCATATTTTTTGTGTTTTCCGATACACAAAAGTTGAGGCAATACCCGACAAGTATATCATGGACCGGTGGAGGCGCGATGTGCTCCCAAAATCTGTGTTTTGTATAGATTCTCGTTATGGGGTTGACAACAGCTAGAGCGCCGTCATGCGCAATGAGTTGCTCGACATGTTCAACCAATGTGTTGATCGATTAACTCTTTCACCCGATCGTCTAACCATGTTTTCAGAGCAGTTAAAGGGTATGAAGGATGACCTGGTGGGGAAGGGTGGTGAGTCAGCGGGACCGGAGGCTTCGAACCAAAATGTGTTTGCCAACTTGTTAGGTGTTCCAGAAGCGGGTGAAGTCTCATGCAGCAATCCACATGGCATAAGGAACAAGGGATGCGGTACAAATCGCCGACTAGTGGGTCCTGGTGAGAAAGCTGTGAACAAAAAGAAGAAGAACCCGCGCCAATGCAAGACTTGTCTAGAGTACGTGACTGACCACGACTCCAGGAACTGTCCGCTGAAGAACAAGGATGCAGACCCGTAGATGGTATGTATCGGGACCCCGCAGCTGCCTGTGTTTTATAACTCCTCCTTTTTTATGTGAAATGGTATGTAAGTAAGAACAATGTAACAAAACTCGACCCCGCCAGGCGGGCTTTTGGTTTTTTTTTTTGGGATATGTTTGGTTTTTTTTTTTTGGGATATGGTGTAAATGTTTGTTCCGCATGTACGTAGTACGTGTGGAATGTGCATTTATAAACCATGAAAATGTATAGGAAACATGGGGTGGGGGTGCATGGGTTTGTATATGGGTTCCTATTTATCATCAGTATGTTTTTCATTATTGTGTGTTTTATATGAAGATGCATGCATGATATTTTATAGAAACCTTAGATTCATAGATATTAAAACACGAACAGGGTACATCACAAGTCACAAACTAAGACAAACTAACAGGGGGGGGTACTTTTACACCAGTGTAACATACTCCCGGTACACATAAACTTCAATATTAAACACGAGCAGGACATGCAGTCACACATACATTATTTTTTTTTACACAAACAAACTGCAACAGAGTCGAAAGGTTTGATACTGCTTTTTAATAACGCCCTTTTGGCGACATGACAGCATCAGAATCTGTTTCATCATCGGAGGGCCAGTCGAAACCAACCAGGTCGTCTTCAACGTCTTTGTAGTCATCCGCTGGCCAGTAGTATTCCTCGCTAACTTTTTTTGTCTTGCAGTCGACCGCCTTTGATGCATGCGCTGTAGGAGTCGCGACCGCTTTCTCGCTGTTTTCTTTTCAGAACCTCCACCAATGTTGGGACTAGTTACTGGTACATGCGGTTGTACATCCATGCTCAATGGTTTCCCCCACCCAGGTCGAGCAACTTTACTTCAGTCCCCTTCCTATCCCCCCGCGTACCCCACACCCCTCCAGGCTGCCTGCCCCCCGCGGTGGTGACTAAGCGCAGGAGCCCCCCCGTGGGCCATGCTCCCTTGATTGGGATACACAGGTAGCGGGCCATATCTTGGTCTGGGCCCGTACGCATCGTACGCGAGCGACTTGCCCCTGTCATTAGTGCGCGGACCGCTGATAACCCTAGGGGCAGTCGGCGGTTGCATTAGTGGAGGGCCAATCATCACACCCTCTTGCCTTGGTGGAAGATTGTTGTAAGTTCTGCCCATCTGCGAACGATCCCATACTTGCACTAGCTTCCCCTTCTTCTCATTACGTGGAAATTTGTGAGGTCGTTCTTCACCGCCACCCATTTTTTTTGGTGCCTCCTGTGTGAGTTATGTTTAAAACGAAAAAAATATTTAAAACAAACAAATAAACCAAACAAAACAATTCAATTGTAGAGTTATGTTTACACTAGAGACAAGGTAGTAATGTATGTGGTGATATTTTACACCAGAGACAAAGGTAGGAAATTTTTTCATAAAAGTACCTTTTTTTTTGGTCAATTTTTTGATGAGTGAATAATACTCACACTTATGAGCATGATATAAATAGAGAAAATGAAGTGACCAATGCCATCCCAAGAATTATGCATTAGTTAAAAAAAACACCAAAGGACCTATGTGAAAATGTAAGGAATAAAATCTGTTTTTGTGTTTTTTGCATACCTACTTTTGGCATTTTTTGTGTTTTACGGTGCATATCTGTTTTTACACCAATGTAAATACGTGGAAATAGTAACCAATGGGAATAAAGTGGGCCACTCCTCCTATCCACTCAACTCTGGGTTTTTTCTTCACCAGTGTAAACATGTGCAAAAATGGGGAATAAAGTGGGCCACACACCCACCATACAAGTGGACTGATGTAAGCCTTTTTTTAAACTGATGTAAAGAGACATACCAAAGATGTAAACTTCGTTTTTTCTTTTTTTTTACACAGTGAAATCTAAACACATCAGTCGTAATATTACCCCGTTGTAATACATACACATCAAACGGAAACCTCATTTTTTTCTTTTACACAAATGTAAAAACACAACTTTCCTTTTTTTTTCACAGCGACGTCTAAACACATCAGGCGTAAAATTACACCGAGGTAAAACATACACATCAAACGAAACCTCAATTTTGTCTTTGTTTTGGGTTTTTAACCTGTAAACAAAAATTTTACACCAATGTCAAAAACACAAGCTGGAATATAACGTAAGCAAAGCATCCAACCAAACAGAACTTAACCTATGCCAACCATTCAACAAAAGTTTTATATACATCAATGTAAACCTAAGGCAAAGCACCCCATTAACTAACGTAACCCCATTTAACCTGCAAAATCGACCAAGCTATTTAACACATAAATTTAACAAACCAAAAATAACAGTTGTCTTTTTAAACAACAACCCCGAAAATAACAAACCAAAAGCAGGCCTGTGCTGGCTGCATCAGGCATTGAGAGCGCCGCGCCAATTGCGATCTTTGTAGATGTTCGCCCCTGACAGCAGGATACTTGCCGCGTATTTCTTCCTCAGTGCGTCCAATTGTGATTGCTTCCCTTTACTGTTCAGGCTAAATCCACATCTGAAAGGAGCCGAAACCCCACAGTAGTTCTCCATGTGGCACATAACGAACACCCCGCAGTCCTGAGTGTTCTTGTAGGTTTATGGCAAATGAAGTCGCCTTACTGTGCGCTCACTCATCGCAGCTGCCTTAGGGTGATTAACCGTCACAAGGTAGTCCATGAAGATTTGTTTCTGCGTGCCAAGTTAGAGATCAGCGTTTTTTTACGACTATAGCCATGGATATTAAATACACAGAAAAGACAATGTCTGTTTTTTTTTCTTACCACTTTGAAAGGCATCGTCTTGCTCCAGTACATGTTGCTCTTCGATAACACCACTGGCGACTTTCTAGGCACAATGTTATCTATTAGGCATATGTCCTCATGCTTAAAATCGACCATAAGAACATAATAGTGCTCCAATTCCAGCACGGGGACAAAAACCAGGTCGAATGACTGCAGATGTAGCTTTGTATCATCCCCGCACAGTGCGCCCAAAACACCATTCTTAAAAGCTGTCACTCTCCTACCGTCTGGGTCATCGTCCAACGCCAACATCCACTGAACCTGCCCAAAAAGCAGCCAAAAGAGTTTCAGTATCGAAGCGACAAAAAAGCTAATCAACAACCTTTTTTTACAACTGCACTGCATGTTACTCACAATGGTCGTACTTGCTAGAAAGAAGCGATGCACCCCCGCAACAGCCCGGTACAGGCTGTCGTTGTTAAGGACATTCGTCCACGCATCCACAACTGAAGTGTATAGCCTCCTGCTTATCGCCAAAGATTGTAGTAGCGGGCCTCATATCGCAATCCACAGCGGGACTCAAATACTACGTACCTAAGCATGACAAAGTATAGGGGGGGAGGGGTTTAGACTGTTGTTACATAACTTGTAAAACAAAGTATGAACAGTAGGTGTTTTTTTAACTTACGGGTAATGCTCAGTGGGGTCAATGTCTGTTTCATCCACACAACATCCAACGACGTCTTTTCTGTAGCAACACAAAAAAAACTGAACAATAAATTATGTTTTTTTTGTAAGTAAAACCAAGTATTTTTTTTAAATTTCTGACGGCTTACTGTTTTGTAGCCTCAAGTGTTGCCCTTCCCATCAGTTTTGTCTTATCAGTAATCTTGAATAGGAATTCCTACACAAGTAGCTCCCTTTTTGTACTGTGTATGTTTATCTCAGTATCACTGTTTAAGACTATGGGCAACCTAGCCACCATAGCTTTTGACATGCCACAGTACGCAGCCGTTTTGGGTCCTGTTTACACCAGTGTTAGATTTCTCCGACGCATAAAGTTTTTAAAGTATTCTTAATTCTGCCCAAAAGGTTATAAACAGTAACCTTGCACAGTCTCCGGAGGTAATTTTTCTCGCTTGGCTGTTATGTTTGCTAAGGTGGGCAACACACCAACTGCAAAAAAAAAAAACCGTTTTTTTTTCTTAAAATTTTACAGCAGTGTAAACCTCCCCCCCCCCCCCTCAAAAAAAAGATAACTGTTAAAATACGTAGAAAGTTTTGTGTAAACAGACCTTGTTCTGTCTCCTTAGGCGGGGCATCTGGTTTAGCTGTTTTTGCCGCTAAATCGGTCAACTCGCGAACCTCAACTCTTGTATCCGAGATGTCGCCTCCCATAGCCTCGTTAGACTCTTTTGCTTCTTGGGTAAGCCCTAAGCTGAAACTGGGTTGACTCAAAGCTGTCGGTACTTCCTGTGTCAGGCCGATGCTAAAACTCGGCTGACTAACGCTTGCTTGTGCAGCAGTCGCCATGTCCTGCGTCAGCCCAAGGCTAAAACTTGGCTGACTCAATGGTGTGTTACCTCGACTTGATGTGCCTGCCATTTTTTTTCAGTAAACAACGTAGTAGGAAAAAAATGTATATCAATACTAAAAAAAGCGTTTTTCAAAACTCAAAGGCACTTACAATCATTCCCGGTCCATATTGTCGCAAGTCCAAATCGCCGCCTGTGTGCATCCATTTCTTCCTCTATTGTGGTTGCTCCTTGCCCACTCACCTTTATCCCAGATTCGGTCCCCATGTTTTTCACCCCAGCTGCCAAACATGCACTCTCTACCAAACTGGTTTCCGTCCCAGTACTTGTAACAACTTATTTTGTTTTTCGCATACAATAGCCGGGGAAAACAGTCAACCATAACAATAATAAAAAAACGAAAAAAAATCACATAACAAACGAGAACGTGTTGCTTACCACCACGCAGAACTCTATCGTCACAAACAATCGGGCCCGTGTCTAAACCATCAGTTGCCAGTACCCGATCAGCGCTACTAGGCGTAAGCCTGGCAATCAACCAGTCACCATCTTTCGATGTTTCAGTTGACTCTGCTGTGCCACCAGCAGCTCCACTGCAACCTGCGTCACCTGCTGTTTTTGCACGGAAAAAACAGTTTGTTACATGTTTTTTGTTGTACCTTTTTTTTCACCACTGTAACAAAAAGTACCTTCAAAGCTGACCGCTGCATTTTTTGGTGCCGCATTGTTGTATTGCTCAGCCAAATCCCTAACAACTTCGTTTATCGCTTTCGACGGTGTTTCAAACTGTTTTGGATCCTCAGCGACGAAACCAGCGAGGGGACCTAGTCCCCGGATGTACTCAGCCTTCAGTCCAGCTACGCAGTTGTTACTCGGATAACACGAACCCAACGATGATAAAATCCCCTCTATTCGCAACTTTGACGCCTTAAACTGGCTGAAATCAATTATGTTGGTTTAATATATTTTTTTAAGAAAGCATAAACATTTAACCAAAATAAAAGTTTTTTTGCATGATAAAGATATTAATTATACCTCCAGGTTGTCACCCCTTCCCCCAGTTATAACCTGCCCGAAATCAGCCTGCCAACCTGCTTCGATGGCGGCAGAAGTCACGTCTTTTAACCTTCCCAAACCAAAGCCGCCATGTTTTATCTCATGCTCCCGACGCCTGCTTAGCAGGTCAAGCGACCAGTAATGCATAGCCCGAACCCCTGTAGGAGTGTTCATACCGCCAACTGCAAAACTATCAACGTATAGTAACTGCAAATAAGATAAAGAAATTAAGTGAAACAGTAAGTCAAAGCAAATTATATAAAATCCATACGATTATCAAACAAACTCACCGTCAAGAAGGTCAACGGCCAGCGAACGCGCACCCTGGATCGTTGCGTCTCCATTTTGGCTTACAAGTTTTAAAGGAACTTATCATGTAATCACACCAATCGATACTCCCAAACTTCGTTTTGCTGGTAAAGCACTTTGGAATCTCTTCCCTACAAAGCCCATTCCCGTGTGAACAGATCATCGTTGTCACAAACAACACGATGAAGTTAACTTTGAAGTAAAACAAGTCTTCGTAATCATCAGCTTCTATCATACTGACTATCATTGATGGCGAAACATAAGTTTGCAGTGGGTAACGATTACGCTAGACTTTTAATTTGGGTCCCACTCTTCTGGCTGGAAAACATCAACCACATAATGCGCTAGTTTTACTGGGATACCATCGACAACAAAGCCCAACAACGCCCAAAGCCCATTTCCTTAACTGCCTCGCACTGCTTGCTACTAAGTTTTGAAAGTGCATTAAAATGCTGTCTAGGGGATGACCGTGTTTTCAAGCCCCCCCATGAGTGCTCATGGGGGGGGGGGGTTGCAATTGTTCTTCGCGGAGGTGTCTCAGTGACATAGTCGTCGTCTAATTCTAATTTGGTCTTAACCCTTGCTCGCTTGGGTTTCTTTCTTTCTATCACTTCTAGACAACAATGTACCCTCCGCTCCTGTAGATGACCCTATATAAATTGGATCACTTATACGTTTACCGGTACTAGGTCCAGGCGTACCATCCCTTGTACACCGACTCATCAGGAAAGAAAACAAAACACCTAGTGTTAAAATAGGAAAATTTTAACAAAACACTATCAAAACATTGGAAATTAACCTCTTAACCCGAAACTGAGGCAACCAACTTCTGCAAGTGTTGAAAGTTCCCTATGGTCTCGTTTAGAGCTTCTTGTCCTAACCATTTTTTCTTTTTAACGAACTGAAAGGGGAAAAAATGAATGGTTTTTTTGTGTTAGAAACTGGACAACCCACAAAACAGGATCCTAATTCGTTTTACCCAATGCAAAAACATTCAACCAACAAAAAATCTAAACCCTAAACAAATCACTAGCAGAATAAACAATAAAACTTTACTCCAAAGTAAGAACACTAAAACATATCATAAAAAACAACTAACAAAATTTATTAACGAAGACAGAAATCTAGGGTTTGTATAATAACGATTAGATGAGCACCATTAAAATAAAAAAACATACCTATCCCCTGTTCAATAATCACACGTTTGTTTGGTCTCAAAATCTTTTTAGACGATCGGATGTTTTTTTTGCCCCTTTATCTTCGATTATCGTCGACGCTTTTCTTTTCTTGATGAAAGTGAGAGAGGTTGTTTGATAAATCAACAATGTGAGAGTAAAAATTTCAAATTTAAAAAAAAAACTGCTATGAAATGAAAGGGTGAGGAGGTGTCAGTAGAGCGGGAAACGAGGGATAGAGAGTCTGGCAAGTGGTTGGTGTCAAAAGTCCAAAACACCCCTAATTGATTTCTTTTTAATAAAATAATACATTTGCAGCTTGTTGGTTTATTCAAAGACAAAACACACTAACTTTTGATCTCAACCATTGATTCCACAAGATCAAGGGCCTATAAGAGTTCTTATGGTTCTCGTAACTAACACTAGTTCTCAAAATAACCTAACCCTATATATATATATATATATATATCTATATGTGGGTAAAGATATTCTACACAGTGTAACAAAAATGAGAAAGGTGATAATGATACAGAAGACATAATAGATCACGAAATATGACATAATGAGCCACAAAATTTAACACAATGTCAAAAATTATAACACAATGCTGAAGAAAAAAGACACAATGAATCACAAAAATGACACAATGATGAAAATAAAAAAAAAAGACACAATGCTACATAAAAGACACAATGATATAACGTAAATTCTAAAACTACAAGCTAAAAATTCAAAAAGCGCCAATCGTTTTTTTTTAAAATAACTTGTGCATCGTAACATATGTTAGCATATATTTACACTAGCAACAAATGTTACGATGCAAAACTTATTTATTTAAAAAAAATGATCGGCGCTTTTTTGATTATTTTTGCTCAAAACTCTTAAAAACATGTATATTACATGCCTTAAAATTTTAAAACAACAACAAGCTCGGGAAGTAGGTTTTTCTAGGGGTTTCTACAGTTTCATCAAATTTTTGAGGTTTTCTATTAATCCTTTCCGCACACACACACACACATACGCACACACACACACACACACACACACACATATATATATATATATATATAGGTAAGGAGTTAGCTAAAAAGTCCATTTTTTATAAGAAGTGTAAGAAGTCTATGTAGGTATTGTGTTTTAAATTTTAGGAGAAATGTTTTATATTCTTTTGGTATTGTATTATATAGAAAAACAATAAAAGTAATAAATTAAAACACGATCAAATGTATTTTAATCATCAAATCTAAAACACCATGTGAATAAATATACTCAGTGTGTTTTACAATTTAACACTTAGAAGACATTTGATTGTGTTTTAAATTATTACTTTTATTGTTTTTCGATATATATATATATATATATATATATATATATATATATATATATATATATATGTGTGTGTGTGTGTGTGTCACACCCCGCCTAAGGCGGAAGCACGAGGTGCAACTGAAATGATTTCCAAGCACAAAAGTCACACGAGCATTATTTAATAAAACATGAATTACCATTTAAAACATTCAAGTCTTACAAAACATAACATTAATTGTTTGGATTAGAAACCATTGTTTAAAGTGTTTAGGTCAAAACACACAACAATAGTTCAAAAGATGGTATCCCTTAGATGCTCGCACGCGACCTTCCCAAGTTCCATGCTCTATGCTATTTTCCTGAAAAACATGCATGAAAAATATATGGGTCAACATAAAGTTGGTGAGTTCACGGGTTTTTGTATGTTAGACCTGTAATCCCAAATCCAACTAAATTACTTCCTAGCTAGGGCAATAATTAATACGTGATCTGACATGAGCCCATAACCAAACCTTGACATGTTGTGCCTCGCCCATTGTACACTCAAGACAATGAATAAATGTGAAATACTAGCACTCTTTTGATATCTGTCATTCGGTTAGAGCGACTGACCAAGAGTGGGGGTGTCAACCCAATAGATCTATTCTGGTGTTTCATGGCTAAGTCCATAGCTAATGGTTATGGTGTGATGTATGAACGAGGGCTTAATGGATCCTGAACCTTGATGTCTCATGTTCACATAATAGTCATGTATGTAACTGAAAACTGTAAACTGTACGCATGTTTTCCCCCCCGAAAAATGTAAAAACAGTGAAAAGGGGCAGTGAAACTCACCTTGTGGTATGTCTGGGAATGAACTAATGAGTCTGAGCTAGAGAGATCGACCTACGGATCCTATGTAAAAAGAGGCATTTTAGGTCTATGTTACTTGTACTGTTTTCAAGTTGTTCCCTTGTTACGCTTATCCTTGTAACTTAATTCTTTAAGTTAGATGTGTCTTTAATGTAAAGATTTGCGTATTTAATGACATATTTGTTAAAAGATATAATGTTCACCTTTTAAATGTCCCACATTAGGGTTCCTAATGTAGTATTTTCCAAAATATAATCCTCATGGTTTTGTGTTACAAGATTCACCATCTTTATGTAAACTAGTGATCTTGACAAAAAGATAGCTTTGTTTCTTGGAGAAACACCACTTTTACTTGTGAAACATGTGTTTTATAAACTTTTGACGGAGTATGTGTTCATGTGTTGTAGGTTTTACAACTTTTATCTTGACATGTGTATAGATCTACAATATTTAAGTATGTTTAACTTATTATTTTCATAGCTTGGCAACTTTGTGAAAATAATAATATTCCATGTCAAAAATATTACTTTCTTGAAAACATGACTAACAACTTATCAACACTATGTCTTATGTTAGTGAGTTTAGAAAACATACAAATTTTCTTATAAAACTTTCGGCCTTATGGATATATATCCATCTATATATTTCGGCCCTAAGTGGGTGTAAATACATACATTTGCCAACTAACATAAGGTATTTTAAGGCATGAGTTTACTCACTTGTTTGGTTTAGTCACAAGAGTAAACATACTAGTGAACAACTTTGTATTTAAGAGACTATGTAAAAAAATAAAGACACAAGTTTAAGAAAACAAATGTTATACCTCCTAGTGCATAAGAAAAGAGGGAGTTAGGGGCCTTGTACAACTTGGTTATGCTCCTTGTACCCCTAATGATCCCTTGAAGGTTAATGGTTATTGGTAGTGACTTGGGTGTGGGTGGTGGTTTGTGGTGGTGATTCGGCCGAGTGGTGGTTCGGCGGTGGAGGTGGTGTGAGCTGAGTGAGAGAGAGAGAGAGAAGTGGAGAGGTGGTGTGTTAGTTGTTTTGGTGCACTAATCCTCCTAAACCTTGGCTCTATTTATAACAAATTAAATTGACAAGGTATCATGACTTAGGAAAGGTAAAAGAGAGCATCTTTCCTTATTTAGTTGTGAATTCAACAAAGGTGATTTTGGTGAGATTAGGAAGAGATCTTGGACTTGACATGTGCATGTTTTCTTGGTTAATAGGGGCCGAAAATGGGGATTAGTGTGGAGGTTAGGATAAGTCAACTCTCTTGGATTTGATGTTAGATGATCATGGTGTTTGCTAGATTTGGGACATCTTAGGATTGATGTGGTAGGATCTTGTCTTTAGGTATGTGGGCCGAAATTTAGAGGGTGTTTGGGAGGTTATTATTTAGTCTAAATCATCCAATGTTTATGTATGATAATCATGCTCATTAGTCACATTAGTGAAATCCTAGGGAGATTATGGTAGGATCATGGTGGAAGAGTTGGTTTACAAATGGGGTAAGTCAACTTAGAACTTTCCTATATGTCATAAGATGCCTTCCTCTATGGTGTAAAGTCTAGGAATGTGATGGAAAAGACTAGTGCATGTGTTAGGAATCTTGGTGGAAGAATGTAGTGAAGGGACTTGTGTAAGAGTGGAAGACACAAACACTACACATATGTGTATATGTGTGTCGTGTATATATGTATGTATGTGGAGGTTACATATTTTTGGCAAGTCAACTACCATGAATTGAATATAAGGTCCAATGTTTAACTAATTATGGTGGAATCTTAGTGATGGAAATGATGGTTCATTAAAGGTGTAGGAGTTTAACATTGGAAAGCACATACACACATGCATATATATATATATATATATATATATATATATATATATATATATATATATATATATTTGAACAATTAATCCATGTCTTGTACAAGTGGAGGGTCACATATTATAATTAGATGTTTAAGTATGATCTTTGTACAAGTTTATGTGATACAAAACAATATATTAATGTGTGTTCAATATATATTTTTAACTAGTTGTATTACTAGTCATTTGTGGATATTGTGTCCGAGCAATTTCTTGTATATGGAAATTGTTTGTTTTTGTTCTTGTGTGGATCCCAATTGAAATATTATGTTCAATTGTATGAGTTCGCAAATTAGGGTTTGTGGTATGATCTCTCTATAGCTCCTTATAAACTATTCGACTAGTTATGAAATTGTATCAATTAGTGCGCCTAATGCTAGACTGTAAGCATCGAAATTGACTTGCTGAGACCCTGTATTGCTCAATTGTAATGAAACATGTAAAATGAATGTCATGCACAGTGTGTACGTGTAGTCAAGTGTACGGATATGACCTGTGATTTCGACGGGTGTCACAGTATGTATGTATGTATGAATGTATGATTAGGATCCTATGAGAACAAGCTTGGGTTGAGAGAATCTTGAGAACTCCGACGTAAAATGTGAATTTAAAAAATAAATAAATTTATACACTGATGTAAAAACCGATAACTTCACCGTAAAAAATGAAGTTTTTTTATTTACGATGTTTTTACACTGGTTAAAAAAACGGGCACATTTATGTAAACCATATAAGTAAATTAATATTTATTTAATATTTTATTATGCTTTAATTGACAACCACAAATTCATTATTGAATAAAATAAGTGTGTGTTTATAAAGTTAGTTTCTAACTTCCCGAGATTTATCTGAAAAAATTAGGGTATGTAATATACATGTTTTTAACAGTTTTGAGAAAAAAAATTAAAAAAACGCGGAGTGGATTTTTTTCAAAAAACTAAATAATTTTTTTTGTGCTACATATGTTACATGTCTTTAAAGTGTGTAACATACATTATCCAAAAAAACTTATCAATGTTTTTTAAAAAAAAATCCACTCGGATCTTTTTTGATTTTTTTTTCTCAAAACTCTTAAAAAACATGTATATTACAAACCCTAATTTTTCAGATAATAAAAAGCTCGGGAAGTCAGAGTTTTCAGGGTTTTCTCAATTTGAGTAGGTTTTCTCTATATACTTAGCCTATATATATATATATATATATATATATATATATATATATATATATATATAGAGTAAAGATCAAATACAAAGTGTTTTTTTGGTAAGAACAGTGAGAATCAAAGGGGGTAAAAAAATTTTATTTTTTTTTAGAATTTTTTTTTCCAATGTGCTTAAACATACTTTCTAAATGAATAATACAAAAAAAAAAAGTAAAAAAAAAATTTTTTTAGTGTAATTATGTTATTAAAGTAAATACATTAGTTTACACTAGAGTAATTATGTAATTACTCTACACCAAATTTTTTTTAGTTTTCAATACTATAATACATGTTTAACAATACGGGAAAAAAATATTCGAAAAAAAATAAAAAAATAGCTCCTTTGATTCTCATAGTTCTTACCAAAAAAACACTTTGTACAAGATCTGTACTCTCTCTCTCTCTCTCTCTCTCTCTCTATATATATATATATATATATATATATATATATATATATATATATATATATATATAGGGGGGAGGGTTATCTTGAGAACGCTAAATATCGCGAGAACCGTGAGAACAAATGAGAAAACCTATCCAAATCATTTTTTTCAATACAAACCTATTTATAATTAAAATATAACATCAAAAAATAAATTTTCTTTCCAAATTATTCATCTTTTCTTGCAAAAACAATCTAAAATTAACTTTTTACACATGTGTAAATGAAACAGTTTACACATGTATAAACAGTGAATTTACACATGTGTAAAAACAATTTATTTTAGTATACTTTTGAATTTTTACGCGTAAATTACCATTTTAAGATTGTATTTTAGTAATAAAGATAAGTGTAAAAAGAAATTTTGAATTTGAATGGTTTTAGATGCCGTTTTTGCGGTTCGCACGATATATATATATATATATATATATATATATATATATATATATATATACTAGTAGGAAACCCGCGCGATGCAGCGGCGGCGACAATTTATAACGCGGTACTTATTTTGTTTTAGTTTATTAACGGTTCCGTTATACACTATATAGTACTTAACTTAGTTCAGTTATTCGCGTAATATGTTACAACTCAATCAAGTTAACTTATAAATCATCAAGTGCCAGTGTACCGCATCCGACGTGTGTATTTTTTTCTAACGTAAGTCCGAAATCAATAAATAAATGGACGTACATTTCTATCAAACAATATAATAGTCTTCTTTCAACAGCGACCGACCATATGTAACCAAACAAAATAGCATAGTGTACTAAACTCTTTGTTGCTTGAGATCCAAGAAATCTTCAACAATGTCACGGTTTTCAAAATGGCCCATAACAAATATGAAGAGTAAGAAAATATGAGACCAACAAATAAAAGGTGTGAAAATATAGGTACAAACGTTCCAAAAAACAAAAAGTCAATCGATCATCAAGTATAAAACGGACAAGTTTTGTATTCTAAAGTTTCAATGGATGAACCAGGTGTTCCAAGAAATATGATTTCCTTAGTCATAAGAGGTAGAGACCTCGATTACCTCATTCGTATTATTTGCCCATGATTCTTCATTATACACGTCTTAGGTTTCTTGTCTATCTTGCTTTGTCACCTTTACACCTATTGGATATTTGATGAAGGTATCTTCTGTTCCTTCACTTCTACACCTATTGGGGGACTTTTTTTTACATGAACTGATATGTGTATGGAGATTCATAATTTAGCACAAATTTTATCTACTTGTAATACAAAATATTCAAAATCTATAACCATCCAAAACTATAAACAAAAATTCTCGTTTGATCAACTGAATGAACAAACACAAAAATGTGTTTTTGTCTTTTTTAATTTCCCTCCTAAGTACTATATGTAGATCATTTCCCCTCCCAACTTTTACTTCCTCCGGACTATTAATTATATAACTATTTCTTTTAGCTTTCATCCATTCCTAATCTTGTTCCCCGCTTCAATGCTACACGCTTGTATTTATACAGGTCACCTAAGTAACTACTTGTTGATTGTACATTCAATTGTCGCTTCAAGCATCATGTCTAAAGTAATTTGGATAGTTTTGTTTAACTTCGCATAATTGGAACTGTCATTTGGTGAATGTAATTTGTTTATTTGTTAATGTTAACAATGTTTTGTATCTAGTTGCATAATAAATGTTCGATTGTACTAAGAACCTATGTTCATCAACTGTTCACAAACATGACACACATATACACAACACACAGTATGTAAGTGGAAAATATGTTGACTTAAAATAGAGTGGCATAAAGAGCTTTTGACACTATTAAACATTGGTGCAGTGAGTAGGGCATTTCACTGTCTGCAATCTTTTCACCACTTTAGGATATAAACAGAGCATATCACTGTCTAACCACTTTAGGATATAAGGTTCAGTAGACCATTTTTGAAGCCTGCACTCTTTCACCGTATTGTAATTCTTTTTAACAATAGAAAACTATTTATATAAATAGACAAAAACCAACAAGAGGTTAAGAAAAGTAGATGTTACATACATAAAGACACATAAAAACTTACCTTATTGAGATTGTTATGTAGGTCTGTAATTAAAAAATTAAACAAATAATTACATTTTGAACCAGAAAGATATATTGAAAGGGAAACAACCAAATTACTAAATCATAAAAGGAAAACAGTTTTATTGGCATGTATGAATGACTTAAATCATATCTTATGATCTCTGGAGCCACACAAAAAGCTAGGTAGTAGAAGACCCTAGGCAAAAGCGAGGCCTTTTTAAGAAAGGGGCACATTACAAACACACCTTTTTTAGAGGTTTTAGACATGATTTAGGCTAGTTTTGGCCTATATTGTCAGAGCGCCTAGGTGCACTCAAGGCGCATAGGCCGAGCCCGGAGCCTAGGGGCTAGGTGCTTAAAAATGAGGGCTCAACTAAATTAGGCGCATAGTAAAAAATATACCTTTTAGTTTTTGTAAAACGCCGCTTCCTTCAAATTGCTCTTCCTAAGCTTCTCATCATCCCTAATTTTGTTTGTTTCCTCAAAGCATTTTGAGATAAACTGATATATCAAAACTAAATTATAAGACCAATAACAGGTTGCAATGAATCTAAGGTAGTGAAAATATTACAGTGAAAAACAACAAGATGCAAATTTGCAATTGATTAGTTTAAAATAAGTGACCTACCAGAAATAGAAATAAGCCTGATGGAAAGTAAATTCCTATATCACTAATGACACTCGTATCATAACCTAGTAATAACTTAAAATTCTCGTAACTAATAACTTTTCTCAAGGTTTTTAATGGTGCATGCTTAGATTTTCTCAAGTGTGCTAATGGTGCATGATTGTTACACATTTCATCCGCTCTATACTTTCTACAGTTAACAATGGATGAATAATCTAAAAGGTGATACGGACCACTTAGGATTCATAGATAATAAGTTCAAGTTGGCTTTGTTTCTTTCGCTTCAAATAATATATTTTTGCGATTGCAACTTCAAACCATTTTCAGAAAGAGGATAACTATTTCTAGAATTTCAAAAAAAGATGATTAAAAGGCTGACCCATTTGAATTTAAAAACATCCAAATATACCCACTCATAAGTTGCAAGTACAAAAAAATTACCAGTGACATGAGATCCACAAGAACAAAGTGGTTTCACTCCATCCAGAGAAGAATGTGTATCCTATCAACCAGTTCATCGTGTGTTCCACCCCAACATTTGAAGTGTTGACTGCAGGTTTTTGACAATGAAGATGATTAAATCGCATTGAAGCAAGTTGACAAACAATATATTAAACAGGAAAAAGTTTTGCTGACTCTTCCTCACCTCTTGCTACAACAAAATCATGGAGAGCTAATGTTATTTAAATTTAAGTAACACTATACTCATATATTATATAATATCATGACATACCATCTTCAGGTAACAAATCTTCGGCTGGCAAAAGACCTTTGCCTAGCAAGTGACTAATGTCTATGACATCATCAACATCTATGTAGACGCCTACAACCAGAACCAAAAAGTTCAACATGATTTACAACAATTTAAAACATTTGAATAGATTTAAAAGCAGCAAAATCAAATAATTTTAATTTCCAAACTCAAGAGCATCAAACTATTTTTACACATTGAGCGAAAGACACACAATGAATGACGAAAACAAAAACTGGCAAACAATAATCAATATTAGCTGGATACCTGATTCAATTGACAGTAGACATGGAAATGATCAGGGTAATTAGTTGCAAACCAGTCGATTTCTTCCTGAAAAATAGCAATGAATCAAATTACATTAGTATACAATAATCTCATCTTACAATAATAAGAAGACATTATTAACAGATCAAATCAACTCTAGAGCAGACCAGAAACATTGGTCCAGGTTGGAAATGGTTCTCCTAACAACAACAGAGTAACATCAGCAGTCTTCTGTTCTGTATGTTTGATTACCAGCAATAGATCGGGGTGTGCTTAAAGGTTAGTAATGGTAGTGTACAATATGTAGTAAACGGTAACCAATAAATCAGCTAATTCATTAAAACTTTAGGGCAATCAGAAACTGGTAACATATTGAAGCAACCCATAAATCAGCTAATTCATTAAAACTTTAGGGCAATCAGAAACTGGTAACATGAAGTGCCAAATTAAAATGGAGTTAGATTGATTACAATAAAGAAAGGCTTAAACAAATATCAAAAAGAAAGCTTACCACAAACTTGCGCCCAAGCAGCCGGCTATGACCAGCCTTACTGAGTTTCTTGTCCTTGTGCTCTCAGTTTGACACCACCTCAATGGCATTAGATGGTCAAGAAATAAACTAACAGAACCAATTATAAGTGTTGAAACATAATAATGTCAAAGTAATAACTTGTATAAAAAGAACTATGGTAGTTTATCAACGCTCTCGTGATAACTTGTACAAAAGGAACCAAGAATTTTCCTGCAAAAGTTCAAGATTAATGGAAGTAAGATTCCAAAGTTTGTGGCTGCTGATACTACAACTATTTTTCTTGTGACAACAAGCTCCCCATACGTCCATTATCCAAGCTTTTAGGTATTTACCTAATTCATATAAACAAAGATATAGTTATTCAAGAACATATTATTGACCATTGAGCAATAGTGTCGAAGAAGATTTTTAATAATATGAAGTCTGGACACTTTTAATAAAAATGATTCAGAAGATTTTTTTTTCTGTTTTACAGTTTAGACGACTTTCAATCCATTGAAACCACCAACTCATCCGACCAATTTTGTTCAGAACTTTTTGAACCATTTGACTCGTTACAGATTAAATAAAGCATGTTGGCCCGTTTATTAACAATTTGGTCGAAATTGCCACAATAAGAATGTGTACTATTAAGAGTGTACATACTATATAGAAAAAAGATTTAGTGCAACTTACAATGGTGGCAAAATCAAGATACGTTATACAAAAGAATAGAACAAACAAACAAACAAACACATGTTGGACACCTTCAACGTCAAGGGCTGGCCGAATTGTCCCTAGATGAACATCCATGGTTGTTGTAAGCCCCTCCAACTTCATTGTCGCCAGTTTACCTCCTGCAAAATTATGAAACTATAAAAAATTATTTTCGACATTTTTTTGTGACAGCTTAAATGTTAGATGCAAGTTAAGTACATAATAAACCTTGTTCATATCTTATGCCCTATTTTTAAGAATTTCTAGACCTTCCTTAAGAATTTGTGTATTCATATTAAGTAGCCCTTGGATTTCCAAGTAGACAAGGTTGTTGTAATAGTCAACCTAGGTGAAGGCATTAATGAACAAAGCTGATAAGCACCACAAAGATTCAGATTCCATCCTATTCAAGCAAGTATATTTAAAACATAATACACTATTACTTATTTTAATTTACAACAAATAGAAAACTTAGAGGTGATAAAATGAGGGGAACATCCGAACTTGCATTTCATAACAAGTCAAAAATTCAAATCATGTAGTGTGTGTGTGTGGGGGAGGAGCGTTGGGTTCGGTTCCATAACACAACAATCTATAGCTTTTTTAATAAAACTTTGGTGTCATATATGGTTATTAATACTATATCATTTAAGTAATGATCTATATTTTTTTAATTAAAATGATCTTGGGTGTTTTGCTAATTTAAAAATACAATTTGGTTTAACTTCAACCAGCGTGACCCGTTCCATTTAAGCATTGACCTGAAAAGATAAAATACAACCTGAATTGACTAATTCATAAGCAAATGAGTCAAATTTACCACATTTAAGACATGTCGACAATATGAGAAACATGAAATAGGACTTTGAATTCTACTTAAGTACCTTGAAAGAAGTTCACGCCTTGAATACCTTGCACTTTCATTGCTGGGCTTAATGTTAGATGGTTGAGAGCAAATTTTCTACCTTATGCCTTCTTGGCACATACACATTTCTGCTACTGAAAACTTAATCAGTTAGATGGTTACCATAACAAATTTTATCACAACATAGTTTTGATAGCTTTGAGCACCAAAAAAACAAAAAACAATCCATTTGTACCAAAGTTACAACTTAAAGTATGAGAAAAAACCAGAAATAAACCTATTATATAGCATGAGATCTGACTCATCACATTAGGAACCCTAACCTTCGGTCCGAATCGTGACTCAGTCACTAAACTTTGCCTTGCCGAATCTTGAAGATTACAAATCAGCCCTACTAATGTCGTTGCAGACGCAGTTTCTTAATGGTAGGGGTCACCAGAACATTAGCTCTTTACCATCATCAGTCAACCCTCAAAGATCTTCACCTACCTTCGCATATAGTATAGTATATGCTATATATATATATCTATACTATATTAATAAGCATATAGGAAGGGCAGGAATGGTCATTTGCCACGTTACAACACCTTAAACCATATTGTACAATGACTCCAAGCATAAAAACTCTTAAACTTTTAAAAGGTACAAATTATAAAGCTTTATGTACAAGCCTATATGCTTATGGAGAAAAAAACACCAGATACACACATGACTAGGATTAGGGTTTCAATATCATTCTCACGCTTCTCCGCCCCCTTCACTCACTCTCTCTCAATTCAAAGAACATCAAGCACATTTCATCATGAAGATTTACCAGATCTACGAAGATTTCAACTTTCTTCAAGGTAAGTGACGCTTTTTTATTTTATTTTGAACACTATTCCATCATTCAAGAGATTGTGACCTGCACGATCTTTTGGTCTGTTGAATCAAAAATATGGTATGAAATTTCTTATATAGGGTTTCTTTTTTTCTGTTAATCTGGGATGTAAAAATGTTTTTCAAAATGTTGATTTTTAAACCAAAGGTTCTTAGAGATATTAAAGCATTGGATTTCTGATGAAAATTAAACCATTGACTAAAGTGTGATAGCAATTATAGTTGATTGAAGCCTTACTTCTAATGTAATCGTCATCGAATTCCAGCCCTTATTTGTGGCTGGCGTCTGCTACAACTAAGATTTCTTATTTATGTTAGGGTTTTTTAATAATATTTTAGGTGGCTTTCGCAGGGCATCTGATTTCGATGGTAAGCGGCCACTACTGGCGTTGGCTTCGGTGGATCTATATGCGAAGGTAGGTGAAGATCTTTGAGGGTTGACTGATGATGGTAAAGAGCTAATGTTCTGGTGACCCCTGCCATTAAGAAACTGCGTCTGCAACGACATTAGTAGGGCTGATTTGTAATCTTCAAGATTCGGCAAGGCAAAGTTTAGTGACTGAGTCACGATTCGGACCGAAGGTTAGGGTTCCTAATGTGATGAGTCAGATCTCATGCTATATAATAGGTTTATTTCTGGTTTTTTCTCATACTTTAAGTTGTAACTTTGGTACAAATGGATTGTTTTTTGTTTTTTGGTGCTCAAAGCTATCAAAACTATGTTGTGATAAAATTTGTTATGGTAATCATCTAACTGGTTAAGTTTTCAGTAGCAGGAATGTGTATGTGCCAAGAAGGCATAAGGTAGAAAATTTGCTCTCAACCATCTAACATTAAGCCCAGCAATGAAAGTGCAAGGTATTCAAGGCGTGAACTTCTTTCAAGGTACTTAAGTAGAATTCAAAGTCCTATTTCATGTTTCTCATATTGTGGACATGTCTTAAATGTGGTAAATTTGACTCATTTGCTTATGAATTAGTCAATTCAGGTTGTATTTTATCTTTTCAGGTCAATGCTTAAATGGAACGGGTCACGCTGGTTGAAGTTAAACCAAATTGTATTTTTAAATTAGCAAAACACCAAAGATCATTTTAATTAAAAAATATAGATCATTACTTAAATGATATAGTATTAATAACCATATATGACACCAAAGTTTTATTAGAAAAGCTATAGATTGTTGTGTTATGGAACTGAACCCAACGCCCCCACCCCCGCCCCCCCCACACACTACATGATTTGAATTTTTGACTTTTTATGAAATGCAAGTTCGGATGTTCCCTCATTTTATCACCTCTAAGTTTTCTATTAGTTGTAAATTAAAATAAGTAATAGTGTATTATGTTTTAAATATACTTGCTTGAATAGGATGGAATCTGAATCTTTGCGGTGCTTATCAGCTTTGTTCATTAATGCCTTCACCTAGGTTGACTATTACAACAACCTTGTCTACTTGGAACTGCAAGGGCTACTTAATATGAATACACAAATTCTTAAGGAAGG
This sequence comes from Ambrosia artemisiifolia, assembly GCA_032199755.1. NCBI lineage: Eukaryota > Viridiplantae > Streptophyta > Magnoliopsida > Asterales > Asteraceae > Ambrosia > Ambrosia artemisiifolia. The sequence continues at coordinate 26,925,999 of CM063522.1, read as the reverse complement.
TCTAGAATTCTTAAAAATAGGGCATAAGATATGAACAAGGTTTATTATGTACTTAACCTGCATCTAACATTTAAGCTGTCACAAAAAAATGTCGAAAATAATTTTTTATAGTTTCATAATTTTGCAGGAGGTAAACTGGCGACAATGAAGTTGGAGGGGCTTACAACAACCATGGATGTTCATCTTGGGACAATTCGGCCAGCCCTTGACGTTGAAGGTGTCCAACATGTGTTTGTTTGTTTGTTTGTTCTATTCTTTTGTATAACGTATCTTGATTTTGCCACCATTGTAAGTTGCACTAAATCTTTTTTTTATATAGTATGTACACTCTTAATAGTACACATTCTTCTTGTGGCAATTTCGACCAAATTGTTAATAAACGGGCCAACATGCTTTATTTAATCTGTAACGAGTCAAATGGTTCAAAAAGTTCTGAACAAAATTGGTCGGATGAGTTGGTGGTTTCAATGGATTGAAAGTCGTCTAAACTGTAAAACAGAAAAAAAAATCTTTTGAATCATTTTTATTAAAAGTGTCCAAACTTCATATTATTAAAAATCTTCTTCGACACTATTGCTCAATGGTCAATAATATGTTCTTGAATAACTATATCTTTGTTTATATGAATTAGGTCAATACCTAAAAGCTTGGATAATGGACGTATGGGGAGCTTGTTGTCACAAGAAAAATAGTTGTAGTATCAGCAGCCACAAACTTTTGTAATGCCCCAAAAACCCGAATTTGTATTAATTATAATGTTTAATTAAGATATGGCAAGAGATGGTATGGCTAACTTATCTAACTAAGCTAAGTGCCTATTAGTTAGAAGGAAAGGTTAAGATTTGGAGACCAAATAGATGGGTATCAAACCTTAGGGGCTGAAATTGTAAAAATGTGTAATAAAACACACTTGGTGGGTGAGAAGGAGATTAAACTCCTGAAAAAAATGTGTGTGTGTGTGTGTGTCGAAAATGGGAGAGAAGAAAACTCTCTCAATAACAAGTTGTGCAATTCAGCCAAATCAAGGTCAAATTGAAAGCCTAATGGCTGCATGTTTGAAGATTTCAAACCATCTAGTGGTAACAAGCATGAGGTGAGTTGTGGTATCCTCAATTGGTGGTAATTTTGTTAGGAGTTCTTGCATGATGGGGATTTTAGCATGAATCCCAACAACTCTATATGCTTTCATGTGTGATTGTGTATGGAATCACTATGTGAACTAGTATGTGTGTAACTTGATATAATGTAGTTGTTGATAGAGATTCATGTGTGGTTGAAGTGGGTCTTGACATTTTGGGAGTAACCCATATTCTTTTGGTCAAATTAATAACTAGGTTGAAAGAATTAGAGATTTTGCTATGATTGGCATCTATGTATGAATTTTGATAGATATTTAGAAGTAATATGATGATTGATGTTATGATCTATGAAAGTAGGCATAAACTACTTGTACATTGAGCTTAGAAGGTTGTATGCACACCAAGTGTTTGATGAAATGTCTAAATAAGTATGATGTATGAATTTGTATGCAAAACTCGACAAAGTATGAGAGTAATGGGATAATTGGTGCAAATTGGTAGTAGGTTAACATAAGGAATTCATCTTAAAGAGTAATCATGTGGGGACTTGGTTGATTGTATGATATGGTAGGAAGTATGCATTAGTAGTGTGTACACTAATGCTTAAATACTATGATTGGAATGATGAATAATCTTGTATGTTAATGAAATAGGAATGTGATGTTTATGGTGTGTCTTATGTGATTTAGTCATCAATATAGACATATGTTTGTAAGAAGAAAGTTTGAATGGTAGAAAGTTGACTTTCCGCCAAGTCAATAGTGTGGAATAACATGGTTAGGCTCCCAAACTTGATTGTGTGATTAGAAGCACTATGTGATGCTTAACATGTTAAAACTATGAGATATATATGATGATGAGTGGTATTACATGATGAGAGAACCAATGTGGTTGTGTATGTATGTTGTAGATATAGTAGAAGTTGACTAATGAAAGTCAATGTGTTATTTGATGGAGAATGATTGTTAGTGTGACATGATCATGTATGCTAACAATGATGTGAATATGGTGATATGAAAGGATAGGAATAATGGACTCAAGCATGGGAAGCTAATGGGTCAAGACGGAACAATAAACAAGCAAGAACTTGGAGAACACGAGGTAAGTGAATTCCTATTCTATTTAGAATATCGAATTCATTTATGTATATGTATGCGTAGGTAGGAGTGGAAAATGTGAAATAATGGTACATTAGATATAGTGCCGTAAGGCCTTTTACGGAGATTATAACGGGTAAAACGCAGCTTCGGATGGATCGGCTCGGATGGGTCAAGAAGAAATGGAAAAAGAAACAAAGTGAGGAAAAGTGCAGAGCCCACCGTAAGGGAACGGTGGCTACCGTACCCTTACGGTAGCCCCTGCACCCCTTTTTCCACCGTATGGCAGCCTATACCCACCGTAGGGGTTTTGAGGCCCACCGTAAGGGTACGGTGGCCACCGTACCCTTACGGTGGCCCCTGGGGAAAAATGTTATTTTCTAACACTTGTTGATGTTTTGCTTATGTGCGCGACCCGAAATTGCGTTTAACGCACCAATTAACATTGTTGGACCTCGTGTGGGGCCTTGTAAGGGTGTAGCATGTAATAGTAATGTTGGCTTTGTAGACATGATCGTAGTACGAAATGGTACAAGTGCGTGTAGTTTAATTGATGCATTATTTGACGGCATCAAATACGGTAAGTAGATTACCATGATTATGTAGATTGTAGATGTGATGTACATATGGGTTCTCATGCTCGGGTTAGAGGGAGAGAGTTACTTGTAGGTATTGTGGTATCATAGGCGGAAGTTGTATGCTTGTATGTATTGTAGAATTATACGAAGGACTTGTATACTTGTATGTATGGTGGTATTATAGGTAGAAGTTGTATACTTGTATGTAGGGTGGTATCATAGACGGAAGTTGTATGCTTTTATGTATTGTAGAATTATACGAAGGACTTGTATACTTGTATGTATGGTGGTATTATAGGTAGAAGTTGTATACTTGTATGTATGGTGGTATCATAGACGGAAGTTGTATGCTTGTATGTATTGTAGAATTATACGAAGGACTTGTATACTTGTATGTATTGTAGAATTATACGAAGGACTTGTATACTTGTATGTATGGTGGTATTATAGGTAGAAGTTGTATACTTGTATGTATGGTGGTATTATAGGTAGAAGTTGTATACTTGTATGTATGGTGGTATTATAGGTAGAAGTTGTATACTTGTATGTATGGTGGTATCGTAGGTGGACATTGTATGCTTGTATGTATGGTGGTATTATATGAGGGAATTGCATGCTCGTATGTATTGTGAAAACTTACGAAGGAGGTGTATGCTTGTATGTACTGTGAGAGTATAGGGAGGAAATTGTATGTTTGGACATATTGTGAGGTTATTAACCTTTGTTTGAGAATGATGAAAATGTAGGTATATAAGCATGATTTGCAGGAGATGTGGAGGTTCGGGTCGGGGTAACCCACCCGAACTTGAAGGAAGGATCTTAGACAGGATCACAGACTATTGTGGGATGCTACTTCCGCATCACAAGTAGATTTTATAAAGTTACCTATTGAATTAACGGATTGGTTAAGTGGTGATTGCAGGATGACTGGTTTACCTAGTAGAGCAAGGGATGGAGATCGAGCGAGGAGGCGGATTGTACGTGGTTACGGTCGTCTGATTTAGTAGAAAGGAGTCACGTTGATTGTATTACTAAATATTATAAGCTGTAACACCAAAAATACTTAGAAGATTCGGTTTCTAAACATTTAAGTTGTTTTTAAAGAAATGAATTTTTTTCGGTTGGTATTTTCCGCTGCGAGTTATCTGTAAAACAGATTTAGGGTGTTACAAGTTGGTATCAGAGCCCTGGTTTGAGTGAAATCTAGTACAAGGAAGTATGTACTCGAACTCAAACTTGTGTGCTCCTGCATGAAAAGACCCGTACAATCCAAGGCTCGATCAAGACCCAAAGGTAGAATTTAATATTAACTCACATGACATGTTAAAAAACTAATTTGTGGTGTTTATGTTAAGGTGAGCTTTTGTGGATAATGAAGAGATCTCAAGGACGCAATCCAAGATAGATCGCGGGGATTGTAGATGAGATGGCATAATCCCAGGTACGCGATAATTAACCATTGGTACCGGTGGGAGGAAAATCCTCAGGGATGGTAAAACATAGAAGGAGAAATAACCATGTTGTTTAGGAAATTGAAATGCGGCACGAAGCTGAAAACCAGTCCCCAGGCATAAGGTAATGATTACATGAAGGCACGTGAGTAGCATGTGGACTGTACACCTTGCCAGTGCACAAGAAGCATGCGATGCACGTGAGACCATGAGAATCATTACAGATATGCGTGTTGGAATTGGAAAGTAAGTAGTCGTGTGGGTGAGTAGTCAGAATGAAAAGTTTGAGTCCATAGACAAGTACGGATCAAATCAAAATAATAGAAATACCCTTTGTGGGTTAAAGTGGTAGAATTGACCCTAATGGGTCAAAATAGTAGAAATACCCGTATGGGTTAAAATAGTATAATTGACCTTAAAAGGTCAAATGGTGGAAAAGCCCTTGTGGGCTAAAATAGTGGAATGACCATGATGGGTCAAAATGGTGGAAATACCCTTATGGGTTAAAATGGTAGGATGACCGGGATGGGTCAAAATTGTAGAAATACCCTTATGGGTTAAGACGGTAGAATGACCTTGGTGGGTCAAAATTGTAAGAGTACCCATGTGAGTCAAATTGGATGGAAAGACCTTAGCGGGTCATAAGGGTTGGAAGGACCTTGATGTGTAAGGATGGGTAATAATATACGGTAGTTAAAATAGAAACGGATTGTTCAGGGAAGATGTATATAATTAGACATTCTAATGGAAACAAATTTTGTATAGACTATTGAAAGTCAGTTGTTATGAATATAAAGGGGTATGAATAACCAATGAATTTGTAGATACGAATGGTCAAGATTATGGACTTGACGAAATCTACAAGATAGATGATATGAAGATAATGAGTTGGAACTAATTGTGAATGAATTAAGGCAAGATAATTATGGCATGAAATCATTAAGGAGAAGGTCAAGCCGACGACGAGATGATCGGGTAACATTCCGAAAGGAAGGTTAGTGAATTTGGTTGTTTTATGATTGTCAAGTAGAGAATCGATATGACAATAGTACCCACGTAGGAATGTATAGTATCTTACGTATGTTACAGCTTGGAATGTTTGACCTTTAAAGGTCAAGAAGATAAATGAGTCTTAGTATTGGACTCAGTGTTGTTAAGCAAGAGACATACATGTCTACAGTAGATAGTGCATGAATCGAACTAACAACCAAATAGGTATGAACAGAAGGACTCTAAAACCTACCAAGTAGGGGTGGGGTGAGTATGGTAAAAAATATTTGTCCTGTAGGGACTATAGAACGATGTCGGACCCTCAAGCTGAGTACGGATAAGTAATGATGAGCAATAGCTAGGCAATAATAGTTTGGTATACTTGATAATTGCAAGAAGGCTGGTGTTAACATTAGAAAGTATGGACCTATAATTATGTCTAGTCACGATTAAAGTAGTAAGTGTGGGCTTGTGATGTGGTATGAAACTTTGAATGAAGTGTCAAGGTAAATAAGTAAGTAGAGACTACCTAGTAAGGTAGTCATGAAAAAGGTTTCGGGGACGAAACCTTCTTTAAGGGGGTAAGACTTGTAACGCCCCAAAAACCCGAATTTGTATTAATTATAATGTTTAATTAAGATATGGCAAGAGATGGTATGGCTAACTTATCTAACTAAGCTAAGTGCCTATTAGTTAGAAGGAAAGGTTAATATTTGGAGACCAAATAGATGGGTATCAAACCTTAGGGGCTAAAATTGTAAAAATGTGTAATAAAACACACTTGGTGGGTGAGAAGGAGATCAAACTCCTGAAAAAAATGTGTGTGTGTGTGTATGTCGAAAATGGGAGAGAAGAAAACTCTCTCAATAACAAGTTGTGCAATTCAGCCAAATCAAGGTCAAATTGAAAGCCTAATGGCTGCATGTTTGAAGATTTCAAACCATCTAGTCGTAACAAGCATGAGGTGAGTTGTGGTATCCTCACTTGGTGGTAATTTTGTTAGGAGTTCTTGCATGATGGGGATTTTAGCATGAATCCCAACAACTCTATATGCTTTCATGTGTGATTGTGTATGGAATCACTATGTGAACTAGTATGTGTGTAACTTGATATAATGTAGTTGTTGATAGAGATTCATGTGTGGTTGAAGTGGGTCTAGACATTTTGGGAGTAACCCATATTCTTTTGGTCAAGTTAATAACTAGGCTGAAAGAATTAGAGATTTTGCTATGATTGGCATCTATGTATGAATTTTGATAGATATTTGGAAGAAATATGATGATTGATGTTATGATCTATGAAAGTAGGCATAAACTACTTGTACATTGAGCTTAGAAGGTTGTATGCACACCAAGTGTTTGATGAAATGTCTAAATAAGTATGATGTATGAATTTGTATGCAAAACTCGACAAAGTATGAGAGTAATGGGATAATTGGTGCAAATTGGTAGTAGGTTAACATAAGGAATTCATCTTAAAGAGTAATCATGTGGGGACTTGGTTGATTGTATGATATTGTAGGAAGTATGCATTAGTAGTGTGTACACTAATGCTTAAATACTATGATTGGAATGATGAATAATCTTGTATGTTAATGAAATAGGAATGTAATGTTTATGGTGTGTCTTATGTGATTTAGTCATCAATATAGACATATGTTTGTAAGAAGAAAGTTTGAATGGTAGAAAGTTGACTTTCCGCCAAGTCAATAGTGTGGAATAACATGGTTAGGCTCCCAAACTTGATTGTGTGATTAGAAGCACTATGTGATGCTTAACATGTTAAAACTATGAGATATATATGATGATGAGTGGTATTACATGATGAGAGAATCAATGTGGTTGTGTATGTATACTGTAGATATAGTAGAAGTTGACTAATGAAAGTCAATGTGTTATTTGATGGAGAATGATTGTTAGTGTGACATGATCATGTATGCTAACAATGATGTGAATATGGTGATATGAAAGGATAGGAATAATGGACTCAAGCATGGGAAGCTAATGGGTCAAGACGGAACAATAAACAAGCAAGAACTTGGAGAACACGAGGTAAGTGAATTCCTATTCTATTTAGAATAACGAATTCATTTATGTATATGTATGCGTAGGTAGAGTGGAAAATGTGAAATGATGGTACATTAGATATAGTGCCGTAAGGCCTTTTACGGAGATTATAACGGGTAAAACGCAGCGTCGGATGGATCGGCTCGGATGGGTCAAGAAGAAATGGAAAAAGAAACAAAGTGAGGAAAAGTGCAGAGCCCACCGTAAGGGAACGGTGGCTACCGTACCCTTACGGTAGCCCCTGCACCCCTTTTTCCACCGTATGGCAGCCTATACCCACCGTAGGGGTTTTGAGGCCCACCGTAAGGGTACGGTGGCCACCGTACCCTTACGGTGGCCACCGTACCCTTACGGTGGCCTCTGGGGAAAAATGTTATTTTCTAACACTTGTTGATGTTTTGCTTATGTGCGCGACCCGAAATTGCGTTTAACGCACCAATTAACATTGTTGGACCTCGTGTGGGGCCTTGTAAGGGTGTAGCATGTAATAGTAATGTTGGCTTTGTAGACATGATCGTAGTACGAAATGGTACAAGTGCGTGTAGTTTAATTGATGCATTCTTCGATGGCATCAAATACGGTATGTAGATTACCATGATTATGTAGATTGTAGATGTGATGTACATATGGGTTCTCATGCTCGGGTTAGAGGGAGAGAGTTACTTGTAGGTATTGTGGTATCATAGGCGGAAGTTGTATGCTTGTATGTATTGTAGAATTATACGAAGGACTTGTATACTTGTATGTATGGTGGTATTATAGGTAGAAGTTGTATACTTGTATGTAGGGTGGTATCATAGACGGAAGTTGTATGCTTGTATGTATTGTAGAATTATACGAAGGACTTGTATACTTGTATGTATGGTGGTATTATAGGTAGAAGTTGTATACTTGTATGTATGGTGGTATCATAGACGGAAGTTGTATGCTTGTATGTATTGTAGAATTATACGAAGGACTTGTATACTTGTATGTATTGTAGAATTATACGAAGGACTTGTATACTTGTATGTATGGTGGTATTATAGGTAGAAGTTGTATACTTGTATGTATGGTGGTATTATAGGTAGAAGTTGTATACTTGTATGTATGGTGGTATTATAGGTAGAAGTTGTATACTTGTATGTATGGTGGTATCGTAGGTGGACATTGTATGCTTGTATGTATGGTGGTATTATATGAGGGAATTGCATGCTCGTATGTATTGTGAAAACTTACGAAGGAGGTGTATGCTTGTATGTACTGTGAGAGTATAGGGAGGAAATTGTATGTTTGGACATATTGTGAGGTTATTAACCTTTGTTTGAGAATGATGAAAATGTAGGTATATAAGCATGATTTGCAGGAGATGTGGAGGTTCGGGTCGGGGTAACCCACCCGAACTTGAAGGAAGGATCTTAGACAGGATCACAGACTATTGTGGGATGCTACTTCCGCATCACAAGTAGATTTTATAAAGTTACCTATTGAATTAACGGATTGGTTAAGTGGTGATTGCAGGATGACTGGTTTACCTAGTAGAGCAAGGGATGGAGATCGAGCGAGGAGGCGGATTGTACGTGGTTACGGTCGTCTGATTTAGTAGAAAGGAGTCACGTTGATTGTATTACTAAATATTATAAGATGTAACACTAAAAATACTTAGAAGATTCGGTTTCTAAACATTTAAGTTGTTTTTAAAGAAATGAATTTTTTTCGGTTGGTATTTTCCGCTGCGAGTTATCTGTAAAACAGATTTAGGGTGTTACAACTTTGGAATCTTACTTCCATTAATCTTGAACTTTTGCAGGAAAATTCTTGGTTCCATTTGTACAAATTATCACGAGAGCGTTGATAAACTACCATAGTTCTTTTTATACAAGTTATTACTTTGACATTATTATGTTTCAACACTTATAATTGGTTCTGTTAGTTTATTTCTTGACCATCTAATGCCATTGAGGTGGTGTCAAACTGAAAGCACAAGGACAAGAAGCTCAGTAAGGCTGGTCATAGCCGGCTGCTTGGGCGCAAGTTTGTGGTACGCTTTCTTTTTGATATTTGTTTAAGCCTTTCTTTATTGTAATCAATCTAACTCCATTTTAATTTGGCACTTCATGTTACCAGTTTCTGATTGCCCTAAAGTTTTAATGAATTAGCTGATTTATGGGTTGCTTCAATATGTTACAAGTTTCTGATTACCCTAAAGTTTTAATGAATTAGCTGATTTATTGGTTACCGTTTACTACATATTGTACACTACCATTACTAACCTTTAAGCACACCCCGATCTATTGCTGGTAATCAAACATACAGAACAGAAGACTGCTGATGTTACTCTGTTGTTGTTAGGAGAACCATTTCTGTCACACCCTCAAAATCCACTTGCGGAGTTTTACCGCGAGGCGCATGACAAACCAGGATCCAAGTCAACGATCACAATGAAGAAATCTAAATGAACATATGCAATTTCAAAAACATAGTTTAAAATCCCCAAATACAGTGGAAGCTTATTCTCAAGACATAATCCAAAAGTAAACCAAGTTATTCAATGTTCGAAAACCATGCAACCCTAACTAGACGCCGTGCAGACGCGTGCGCCCTAGTTCCATTGTGCTACCTTAGCGACCTGAGAAAACATGTAAGAGTTACGTCAGCACAAAAATGCTGGTGAGTTCACAGGTTTGTAATCAAAGTACCAAGTTCAACCTGTCCATACTATAAACAATTGTAAACCAAGTACGCTAGCTAGGCGTATGTTTTGTTACTACTACGATTGGAAAACCATTACTAACTCGCAAACCAGATGTTGTGCCCGAATAGTAAACCTGTTCCTGTTTGAGACAATATGCACCCGCCCGGCCCTCCAAGCCGACGAGTGGGGTTGGTCACTCCCAATAGCGCTATTCACATTTCCCCGTTGTGCAAACCAGCACATTCATGGTTTCCCCCCGGGACTTCCAAAGATCGTATAGTAATCCGTTTGAAAACCCATAGTATGACAGTTGTTACCAAATAGTTGTTTAACACATGTTTTCTCCCCCAAAAGTGAAAACCAAGTAAAGTGGGGCCGTAAACTCACCTTAGGTTGCGTTACTTCGTAATACGAATAAGATCAGCAAGCTATGCTAGCCCCGTAAAGCGGCGACCTAACATATGACAGTTACAAGTACTTAGACTAATAACCCGTAGGTTAGTTAGTCCCAAGGTGTCCAGACCATAACCAAGTTCGTTTGAAAACACTGTGACTGTTAAACTAACCCAATGTACAAGACCCGACATCCCATTGGTGACCCGAGACTCCCCGTGTTGTCCTTGCACTCTCAAACATACAATCATGCAATCACACTTAACATACGTTAAAGTCCAACAAGTTCTAGCACATAGTTCACGTATCACATAAATAAGTCCGAGCACATGTTACTACGTTATTAGGTATGTTACGGGGTTCCTAGCATGTTCCTAGGTGTCAAATCGGGTCCCGGAATGCTAAAATACACTTACAGCAGCAATACAGGCGATTAGGAAAAGTCAACTAGCAATTATGTTGGTCAACAGGTAATTAGGAATGCTAATCGCCTATACTATAGGCAATTAGGGTCATGTGGTATGCAATTCAGGAGTTTATAGGCGATTAGGGTCATAAGACATGCATCTTTAGGCAATTAGGGTCATAAGACATGCATCTTTAGGCAATTAGGGTCATAAGACATGCACCTTTAGGCAATTAGGGTCATAAGACATGCATCTTTAGGCAATTAGGGTCATAAGACATGCACCTTTAGGCAATTAGCCCCCAATCACCTAAGCTATTAGGCGATTAGGGTGCCATAGCAGGCGATTAGCCTCCTAATCGCCTATAGCTTAGGCGATTAGGGTTGCTAATCGCCAATAACCCAGCTGTTCCGGTTTTTCGCGCGTTTAACACTCCAAATCAAACCTAGAACGTGTGTAAACATCAAATATCAATCAAACAACCATATCAAACATATTTCAATCGAAATCCTTCGTTTAACCTCGTTCTATCAGCCCTGAATGCAACCATGTATCCCAAAAACAATACACATAGCATGAAACATCATATTCACATGCATAACCGAAACCCTAATGAGCAATTACTCAGATCTCATCAACATGCTATCATCATCAATATGTAACTACCTAAAAATCATGTTAGCAATCATTCTTGAATCACCAAAAACCCTATATTTTAATTATAAACACACATACAACATGCATAATAGCTAGAATCCAATTAACAACGGTTTTTAACGAATTTCAGAAGGCACATACGTTTATAAACAGGTCTGGACCATTAGGGATTGAGTAAAAACATTATTAAAGTTGCATGAATGAAAATCACACCTTGGGTTTATGATAGATTGATGTAATAGGCTTGAAATCGTGTGTTTTGATCAAAAATCGTGTTCCAGAGGTTATGTGTGTGTTGGGGCGAGTTGTGGGACGACTAGGGTTGTTATAATGAAGTTTAGGAGGTCAAGTATTGTATTTATAGTCGTTTTTAGTCGTCAAGTACGTTGCAGGCGATTAGGGCTGCTAATCGCCACCCCTTTAGGCGATTAGCCTGCTAATCGCCACCCCTTTAGGCGATTAGCCTGCTAATCGCCACCCCTTTAGGCAATTAGCCTGCTAATCACCACCCCTTTAGGCGATTAGCCCTCCCTAATCGCCTATAGGGGTTGGTTCTGCGTATTTTGCGCGTTAAACCCCGTTTTAACATATGTTAACACATTTTCACATACCGACAAGTCACATAATGATTGTAAACACGTAATACTTGCAAACAAACACATTCACACTCGTTCACCAATTCCCGGGACTCGAGACTTGTATGTTCCCAATGCTTTGACGATTCTACGAATCGTCACCCTTTGTACACTTGGTTAAGGACTGACATCTACTGATTCTCTAGACTGATATCTAACGATCCTCTAGACTAAAATAACAGTTCCCGAACCATAACACGACTCAACTAACCCAGTTAAGTATAATATACGCGTGACTCGCTAAGGTAGACTTTAATCTAGACAACGTTGTTAACCTGAATTTGCCGGGTGTCACATCATCCCCACGTTAAAAGAATTTTCGTCCCGAAAAGTTGCACAAGTACCAAAAAGAATAACAAAAGAACAGACAAAAGATAGAAACCAAGAGAGAGATTTACCCGAGTTGTCACATCATCCCCACGTTAAAAAGGAATCTCGCCCCGAGATTCATTCAGCTGCAGAGGAAACATATCTTGATTCGAACGCTTCCTTAGGAAAGAGGTGAGGATACTTAGACTTCATCTGATCCTCCCATTCCCAAGTGTACTCTGGTCCCCGGTTCGAGTTCCAGCGAACCTTAACAATGCGAATCTTGCTATGACGTAGGCTACGAATCTTGTAATCAAGAATCTCGACAGGTTCCTCCACAATCCGAAGACGATCATCAACCTTGATCTCTTCCAGTGGAACAATAAGAGACTCGTCAGCCAGACACTTCTTTAAGTTGGACACATGGAAGACGTTATGTACGTTGCCGAGCTCCGTCGGTAAATCAAGACGATATGCCACCGGTCCAATCCGTTCCAGGATCGTAAATGGTCCGACATACTGAGGGTTGAGTTTTCCACGCTTCCCAACACGTATGACGCCCTTCCACGGTGAAACTTTCAGAAGTACTTTGTCACCAACTTGGAATTCCAATGGCTTGCGACGATGATCGGCATAACTCTTTTGCCGATCCCGTGCTGCTGCCAACCGGTTACGTATCTGTATGATCTTCTCCGAAGTTTCGTACACTAGCTCAGGCCCAGTGAGTTGACTCTCACCCACTTCAGCCCAACAAAGAGGAGACCGGCATTTCCGTCCGTATAATGCCTCGAACGGAGCTGCCTTGATGCTCGTGTGGTAACTGTTGTTGTAAGAGAATTCTACTAACGGTAAGTGAGCTTCCCAACCTTTGCCAAAATCGATCACACATGCCCGAAGCATGTCTTCTAAAGTTTGAATCGTGCGTTCACTCTGACCGTCAGTCTGTGGGTGATAAGCCGTACTCATGTCTAGCTGTGTACCCAAAGCCTTGTGTAAAGACTTCCAGAAGTGAGAAGTGAAGTGGGAGTCACGATCTGAGATAATAGAAACCGGCACCCCATGCTTAGAAACAACTTCCTTCAGATAAAGACGAGCCAAACGATCCATGGTGTCGGTCTCCTTAATAGCGAGAAAATGGGCTGATTTCGTCAACCGATCAACAATCACCCATATCTTATCATTCCCACTCGGTGACTTAGGTAGTTGTGTGACAAAGTCCATCGTAATCCGTTCCCATTTCCACTCTGGAATTTCAGGTTGTTGCAAGAGACCCGACGGTTTCTGGTATTCCACCTTGACCTTAGCACAGGTCAAGCATTTGCTCACGTATGAGGCTATATCCGACCTCATGTTTGGCCACCAGTAGAGCACCTTTAGATCTTGGTACATCTTATCCGAACCAGGATGAATAGAATAACGGGACTTGTGAGCCTCATCTAAGACAAGCTCCCGAAGTCCCCCGAATAAAGGAACCCATATGCGTTCTGCGAAGTAGTGCAGGCCATCAGGCCTTCGTTCGAGGTGTTTTTCGGCACCGTGCATAGTCTCAGCTTTAAGGTTTTCCTCCTTCAAAGCTTCTATTTGAGCAGAACGGAGTTGGTCAGGTAGAGAGGAATGAATGGTGAGCTGCAACGCCAGAACGCGGCGAGGGTTTGGTGTTTCCTTCCTGCTCAAGGCGTCTGCTACAACATTCGCCTTGCCAGGATGGTACTTGATGGCGCAATCATAGTCGTTCAGGAGTTCAACCCAACGACGCTGTCGTATGTTCAGATGTTGTTGGTCGAAAATATGTTGAAGACTCTTGTGATCGGTGTAGATGGTGCATTTGGTACCGTACAAGTAATGTCTCCAAATTTTCAACGCGAAAACCACTGCACCCAACTCCAAGTCATGGGTGGTGTAGTTCCTCTCGTGCACCTTGAGTTGACGAGAAGCATACGCAATCACTTTCTCGCGTTGCATCAACACGCAACCGAGACCATGAATAGAAGCATCACAGTAAACAACGAAATCATCAGTGCCTTCAGGCAAGGACAAAATAGGAGCAGAACAAAGCTTAGTCTTCAGTTTTTGGAATGCTGACTCTTGTGGTTCACCCAGTCGAATTTTCTATCCTTCTGAGTAAGAGCGGTGAGGGGTTGAGCGATCTTCGAGAACCCCTTAATGAAACGACGATAATAGCCCGCAAGGCCTAGGAATTGTCGCACCTCAGTTGGCGTCTTTGGTGCTTCCCAGTCCTTGATCGCTTCGATCTTAGCTAGATCGACATGAATTCCTAGTTCATTAACCACATGTCCTAGGAACTGAACTTCGCGCAACCAAAAGTCACACTTTGAGAACTTAGCATTAAGTTGTTCCCGTCGCAAAAGTTCCAAAACCAACCGCAGGTGTTCCTCGTGTTCGGTCTTGTTCTTGGAGTAAATCAGGATGTCATCAATAAACACGATAACGAACTTGTCAAGATATGGTTTGCAAACGCGGTTCATCAAATCCATGAAAACCGCCGGTGCGTTTGTGAGACCGAAAGGCATGACCAAGAACTCAAAATGGCCATAACGTGTACGAAAGGCAGTCTTTGCAACGTCAGCTTCCCTTACTCGCAACTGGTGATAACCGGACCTCAAATCAATCTTAGAGTAGTAGCTAGAACCCTGGAGTTGGTCGAATAGATCATCAATACGTGGAAGAGGATAACGGTTCTTGATGGTCACTTTGTTCAACTCTCTGTAATCCACACACAAACGAAAACTCCCATCCTTCTTCTTAACGAACAGAATCGGGGCTCCCCAAGGGGAAGAACTTGGTCTGATGAAACCCTTGTCCAAGAGTTCCTGTAACTGACTAGACAATTCCTGCATCTCGGGAGGTGCAAGACGGTAGGGGGCCCGAGCAATAGGAGCAGCCCCCGGTACAAGATCAATACTGAACTCAACCTGACGATGGGGAGGAAGACCAGATAAATCATCGGGAAAAACATCAGGAAACTCGCGTACTACAGGAATATCGTCGATCTTCTTCTCATCGGTAGAGGAAACAGATAAAAGTGCCAAAATGGCCGAATAACCCTTTCGAAGATACTTAAGGGCACTACATCTAGCAAACGACTAACTTCCAGAGATACGAAGCTCTTATCGGCACCAGAATCAAACAAAACACTAACAGAGCGATTATTGAGAAGGAACGTACCGGTAACTGTGTCAGGATCCTGTCTTGCTTCTGCGGCTCCAATGACGAAGGCGTGTGCATTCCTGCCACCGCCCCCGTTGTCCCCATTACCATTACCATTTCCATTACCATTCCCATTCCCGCCCTGTTTCAGCTTCGGACACTGCTTCTTGTAATGCCCAGTCTCCCCACAGTGATAGCAACCCTGCTTTCCCGAAGTCCCTTGAACGGCAGGAGTCGGAGTAGTAGTTGGGGCCTGGGTCGATGGAAGTGTCGCCCGACAGTCTTTAGCAAAATGTCCCAATCTCTGGCAGCGATGGCAACGATTACGGTCACAGTCCCCTTGATGATGACGCCCACACTTGTTGCACTTAGGTAACTTCCCCGCATAACCACCACCTGGTTTAGAACCCGACGAAGATGAACCCCCCACTGTCAAACCTTTTACCCTGCTGAGTTGGTGCTGGCACAGATCCTTTCCCCTCATTATCCCATTTACGCTTGTTACTCTCCGGGGCCTTGACAGTCGAACCCTTAGCAGGCAAGATGCCCTCATTCACCTTCAAGTTTGTCATCCTGTGAGCCGATCGGACCACCTCTGAATATGTAGGAAGATTCCCCGCAGCCACCAACCCTGCGATCTCTGGTACTAGCCCCGAGATATAGTGTTCAATCCTCCTGTATTCTGGCCCATGCAGATCAGGACACAACACTGCCAACTCATTACGCCTTATCGTATACTTCTCAATCTCTAACCCAGTCATCTTGAGGTTCCACACCTCATGCTCTAGTTTCTGAATTTCTTCTCTTGGACAGTACTCTCGCTTCAGTAGTTGAACAAAATTTTCCCAAGGCATAGCATAAGCCTCCCCTATACCCATAGTCTGGGTGATATCGTTCCACCAGGTCAACGCAACATCCTGGAATAACGCAGCAGAATACTTGACTCGATCCTCCGGGAGACAGTTACACATCAGAAAAACTGACTCCACCTTTTCCAGCCACCTAAGCAAGCTCACCGCACCCTCAGTGCCAGAGAATTCCTGGGGCTTACAGTCCCGAAACATCTTGTAGGTACACATAGGTGGGGGTGGGTTAATAGGACCACATGAAATGAAACACATGAGAAACCACGAAGGATGTAAACAAAGTTCACCAATGAGGCAAAAGTTGATGAGTCAACTTACCACCACCATTGTGCCCTAACTGAAAGGCAGCTTGCAGCAAGTTGTTCAGGTCTTCTTGTGTTAGGTTTACACCTCCCCGACCACCACCACCACGCCCACCAGCGCGGCCACCTCCACGTCCTCCTCGTACTCCAGACATGATTCTGACAAAAAGGACGAGAAAATTTAGTTTCACAGCTAATGATAACCACTAGCGTTCACAAGATCAAAGCTAGATCCAACCCAGGATTATCCATTCAAACCCAGAGCTCACTAGGGCTTTCATGCATTTCGGTTTCTGATTTTGTGTGCACCCAAAATGATAAACCGCTCTACATGGTCCTCCAAGTGTTCTCCTAGTTCAAAGTTCAAATCACCGGACATAGACTCTTAGCTATACACCGTAATGCTACGGTAGTTTATGGCAAGGGTTTCTATTGGAGTATGAAAGGGAGATGTCCGAGCCTTGGACAAATCTCAAGAGTACACGATTTACCCCAATATACCACACTGCCTAGAAAGCAAGTAACCCGACATAAGAGAGAACTGATGATGTAACACAGGAAAGTCAGATGATTTAGAGACACTCCGACAAGCCCATTCGTAACCCACCATAACGTTTAGTACTATGTGATCGTCTAGTGTGTGCGACTCGACTATAGACTAGACTCTACATGCAGTCCTAGTTCACTATAACCATTGGCTCTGATACCCATCTGTCACACCCTCAAAATCCACTTGCGGAGTTTTACCGCGAGGCGCATGACAAACCAGGATCCAAGTCAACGATCACAATAAACAAATCTAAATGAACATATGCAATTTCAAAAACATAGTTTAAAATCCCCAAATACAGCGGAATCTTATTCTCAAAACATAATCCAAAAGTAAACCAAGTTATTCAATGTTCGAAAACCATGCAACCCTAACTAGACGCCGTGCAGACGCGTGCGCCCTAGTTCCATTGTGCTACCTTAGCGACCTGAGAAAACATGTAAGAGTTACGTCAGCACAAAAATGCTGGTGAGTTCACAGGTTTGTAATCAAAGTACCAAGTTCAACCTGTCCATACTATAAACAATTGTAAACCAAGTACGCTAGCTAGGCGTATGTTTTGTTACTACTACGATTGGAAAACCATTACTAACTCGCAAACCAGATGTTGTGCCCGAATAGTAAACCTGTTCCTGTTTGAGACAATAAGCACCCGCCCGGCCCTCCAAGCCGACGAGTGGGGTTGGTCACTCCCAATAGCGCTATTCACATTTCCCCGTTGTGCAAACCAGCACATTCATGGTTTCCCCCCGGGACTTCCAAAGATCGTATAGTAATCCGTTTGAAAACCCATAGTATGACAGTTGTTACCAAATAGTTGTTTAACCCATGTTTTCTCCCCCAAAAGTGAAAACCAAGTAAAGTGGGGCCGTAAACTCACCTTAGGTTGCGTTACTTCGTAATACGAATAAGATCAGCAAGCTATGCTAGCCCCGTAAAGCGGCGACCTAACATATGACAGTTACAAGTACTTAGACTAATAACCCGTAGGTTAGTTAGTCCCTAGGTGTCCAGACCATAACCAAGTTCGTTTGAAAACACTGTGACTGTTAAACTAACCCAATGTACAAGACCCGACATCCCATTGGTGACCCGAGACTCCCCATGTTGTCCTTGCACTCTCAAACATACAATCATGCAATCACACTTAACATACGTTAAAGTCCAACAAGTTCTAGCACATAGTTCACGTATCACATAAATAAGTCCGAGCACATGTTACTACGTTATTAGGTATGTTACGGGGTTCCTAGCATGTTCCTAGGTGTCAAATCGGGTCCCGGAATGCTAAAATACACTTACAGCAGCAATACAGGCGATTAGGAAAAGTCAACTAGCAATTATGTTGGTCAACAGGCAATTAGGAATGCTAATCGCCTATACTATAGGCAATTAGGGTCATGTGGTATGCAATTCAGGAGTTTATAGGCGATTAGGGTCATAAGACATGCATCTTTAGGCAATTAGGGTCATAAGACATGCATCTTTAGGCAATTAGGGTCATAAGACATGCACCTTTAGGCAATTAGGGTCATAAGACATGCATCTTTAGGCAATTAGGGTCATAAGACATGCACCTTTAGGCAATTAGCCCCCAATCACCTAAGCTATTAGGCGATTAGAGTGCCATAGCAGGCGATTAGCCTCCTAATCGCCTATAGCTTAGGCGATTAGGGTTGCTAATCGCCAATAACCCAGCTGTTCCGGTTTTTCGCGCGTTTAACACTCCAAATCAAACCTAGAACGTGTGTAAACATCAAATATCAATCAAACAACCATATCAAACATATTTCAATCGAAATCCTTCGTTTAACCTCGTTCTATCAGCCCTGAATGCAACCATGTATCCCAAAAACAATACACATAGCATGAAACATCATATTAACATGCATAACCGAAACCCTAATGAGCAATTACTCAGATCTCATCAACATGCTATCATCATCAATATGTAACTACCTAAAAATCATGTTAGCAATCATTCTTGAATCACCAAAAACCCTATATTTTAATTATAAACACACATACAACATGCATAATAGCTAGAATCCAATTAACAACGGTTTTTAACGAATTTCAGAAGGCACATACGTTTATAAACAGGTCTGGACCATTAGGGATTGAGTAAAAACATTATTAAAGTTGCATGAATGAAAATCATACCTTGGGTTTATGATAGATTGATGTAATAGGCTTGAAATCGTGTGTTTTGATCAAAAATCGTGTTCCAGAGGTTGTGTGTGTGTTGGGGCGAGTTGTGGGACGACTAGGGTTGTTATAATGAAGTTTAGGAGGTCAAGTATTGTATTTATAGTCGTTTTTAGTCGTCAAGTACGTTGCAGGCGATTATGCAGCAGTTGCAGGCGATTAGGGCTGCTAATCGCCACCCCTTTAGGCGATTAGCCTGCTAATCGCCACCCCTTTAGGCGATTAGCCTGCTAATCACCACCCCTTTAGGCAATTAGCCTGCTAATCACCACCCCTTTAGGCGATTAGCCCTCCCTAATCGCCTATAGGGGTTGGTTCTGCGTATTTTGCGCGTTAAACCCCGTTTTAACATATGTTAACACATTTTCACATACCGACAAGTCACATAATGATTGTAAACACGTAATACTTGCAAACAAACACATTCACACTCGTTCACCAATTCCCGGGACTCGAGACTTGTATGTTCCACCCTTTGTACACTTGGTTAAGGACTGACATCTACTGATTCTCTAGACTGATATCTAACGATCCTCTAGACTAAAATAACAGTTCCCGAACCATAACACGACTCAACTAACCCAGTTAAGTATAATATACGCGTGACTCGCTAAGGTAGACTTTAATCTAGACAACGTTGTTAACCTGAATTTGCCGGGTGTCACAATTTCCAACCTGGACCAATGTTTCTGGTCTGCTCTAGAGTTGATTTGATCTGTTAATAATGTCTTCTTATTATTGTAAGATGAGATCATTGTATACTAATGTAATTTGATTCATTGCTATTTTCAGGAAGGAATCGACTGGTTTGCAACTAATTACCCTGGTCATTTCCATGTCTACTGTCAATTGAATCAGGTATCCAGCTAATATTGATTATTTTTTGCCAGTTTTTGTTTTCGTCATTCATTGTGTGTCTTTCGCTCAATGTCTAAAAATAGTTTGATGCTCTTGAGTTTGGAAATTAAAATTATTTGATTTTGCTGCTTTTAAATCTATTCAAATGTTTAAAATTGTTGTAAATCATGTTGAACTTTTTGGTTCTGGTTGTAGGCGTCTACATAGATGTTGATGATGTCATAGACATTAGTCACCTTCTAGGCAAAGGTCTTTTGCCAGCCGAAGATTTGTTACCTGAAGATGGTATGTCATGATATTATATAATATATGAGTATAGTGTTACTTAAATTTAAATAACATTAGCTCTCCATGATTTTGTTGTAGAAAGAGGTGAGGAAGAGTCAGCAAAGCTTTTTCCTGTTTAATATATTGTTTGTCAACTTGCTTCAATGCGATTTAATCATCTTCATTGTCAAAAACCTGCAGTCAACACTTCAAATGTCGGGGTGGAACACACGATGAACTGGTTGATAGGATACACATTCTTCTCTGGATGGAGTGAAACCACTTTGTTCTTGTGGATCTCATGTCACTGGTAATTTTTTTGTACTTGCAACTTATGAGTGGGTATATTTGGATGTGTTTAAATTCAAATGGGTCAGCCTTTTAATCATCTTTTTTTGAAATTCTAGAAATAGTTATCCTCTTTCTGAAAATGGTTTGAAGTTGCAATCGCAAAAATATATTATTTGAAGCGAAAGAAACAAAGCCAACTTGAACTTATTATCTATGAATCCTAAGTGGTCCGTATCACCTTTTAGATTATTCATCCATTGTTAACTGTAGAAAGTATAGAGCGGATGAAATGTGTAACAATCATGCACCATTAGCACACTTGAGAAAATCTAAGCATGCACCATTAAAAACCTTGAGAAAAGTTATTAGTTACGAGAATTTTAAGTTATTACTAGGTTATGATACGAGTGTCATTAGTGATATAGGAATTTACTTTCCATCAGGCTTATTTCTATTTCTGGTAGGTCACTTATTTTAAACTAATCAATTGCAAATTTGCATCTTGTTGTTTTTCACTGTAATATTTTCACTACCTTAGATTCATTGCAACCTGTTATTGGTCTTATAATTTAGTTTTGATATATCAGTTTATCTCAAAATGCTTTGAGGAAACAAACAAAATTAGGGATGATGAGAAGCTTAGGAAGAGCAATTTGAAGGAAGCGGTGTTTTACAAAAACTAAAAGTTATATTTTTTACTATGCGCCTTATTTAGTTGAGCCCTCATTTTTAAGCACCTAGCCCCTAGGCTCCGGGCTCGGCCTATGCGCCTTGAGTGCACCTAGGCGCTCTGACAATATAGGCCAAAACTAGCCTAAATCATGTCTAAAAGGTAAGTTTTATGTGTCTTTATGTATGTAACATCTACTTTTCTTAACCTCTTGTTGGTTTTTGTCTATTTATATAAATAGTTTTCTATTGTTAAAAAGAATTACAATACGCTGAAAGAGTGTAGGCTTCAAAAATGGTCTACTGAACCTTATATCCTAAAGTGGTTAGACAGTGATATGCTCTGTTTATATCCTAAAGTGGTGAAAAGATTGCAGACAGTGAAATGCCCTGCTCACTGTACCAATGTTAAAATAGCGTCAAAAGCTCTTTAAGCCACTCTATTTTAAGTCAACATCTTTTCCACTTACATACTGTGTGTTGTGTATATGTGTGTCATGTTTGTGAACAGTTGATGAACACAGGTTCTTAGTACAATCAAACATTTATTATGCAACTAGATACAAAACATTGTTAACATTAACAAATAAACAAATTACATTCACCAAATGACAGTTCCAATTATGCGAAGTTAAACAAAACTATCCAAATTACTTTAGACATGATGCTTGAAGCGACAATTGAATGTACAATCAACAAGCAGTTACTTAGGTGACCTGTATAAATACAAGCGTGTAGCATTGAAGCGGGGAACAAGATTAGGAATGGATGAAAGCTAAAAGAAATAGTTATATAATTAATAGTCCGGAGGAAGTAAAAGTTGGGAGGGGAAATGATCTACATATAGTACTTAGGAGGGAAATTAAAAAAGTCAAAAACACATTTTTGTGTTTGTTCATTCAGTTGATCAAACGAGAATTTTTGTTTATAGTTTTTGAATGGTTATAGATTTTGAATATTTTGTATTACAAGTAGATAAAATTTGTGCTAAATTATGAATCTCCATACACATATCAGTTCATGTAAAAAAAAAGTCCCCCAATAGGTGTAGAAGTGAAGGAACAGAAGATAACTTCATCAAATATCCGATAGGTGTAAAGGTGACAAAGCAAGATAGACAAGAAACCTAAGACGTGTATAATGAAGAATCATGGGCAAATAATACGAATGAGGCAATCGAGATCTCTAACTCTTATGACTAAGGAAATCATATTTCTTGGAACACCTGGTTCATCCATTGAAACCTTAGAATACAAAACTTGTCCGTTTTATACTTGATGATCGATTGACTTTTTGTTTTTTGGAACGTTTGTACCTATATTTTCACACCTTTTATTTGTTGGTCTCATATTTTCTTACTCTTCATATTTGTTATGGGCCATTTTGAAAACCGTGACATTGTTGAAGATTTCTTGGATCTCAAGCAACAAAGAGTTTAGTACACTATGCTATTTTGTTTGGTTACATATGGTCGGTCGCTGTTGAAAGAAGACTATTATATTGTTTGATAGAAATGTACGTCCATTTATTTATTGATTTCGGACTTACGTTAGAAAAAAATACACGTCGGATGCGGTACACTGGCACTTGATGATTTATAAGTTAACTTGATTGAGTTGTAACATATTACGCGAATAACTAAACTAAGTTAAGTACTATATAGTGTATAACGGAACCGTTAATAAACTAACACAAAATAAGTACCGCGTTATAAATTGTCGCCGCCGCTGCATCGCGCGGGTTTCATACTAGTCTATATATATATATAAAAGAAAGCACTTTTGCTGACGTGGCGGTCATTGGTTCCTTCAATCCCCCCTTGAAATCGCCACGTGGCATCTTAATGTAAAGGTTTTGATGTTTTTAATTTTTTTGTTTTTTTAATTAATTAAAAACAATGACAATTGAAACCCTACGATCTGATTAATCTCTTCTCATTCTCTCACATCTTTCTCTCATCCGCCTCTTCTTCCTTATCTCATCAGCCTCTTCATCTTCTCATTCTCTTACGTCTCTCTCACCTCTCAATTATCTCATCAGCCTCTTCATCTTCTCATTCTCTCATGTCTCTCTCACCTCTCAAATAATCTGAAGTTTTCTCCTTTTAATATTCAATCGATGTCGAAGATCGAAGATGAGGATTTTGGTTGCTTTATTTATTTTTGGTTGAGGTTGATGTTATAGCAACACTATACTTGGTGTGCAATACTCAATTCCTGAATATGTTCGAGTGTCCATGGACTGCAAACATCTTCTATCCCGTATATTCATAGATAACCCCCGAAAAGGTATGTATTATTCTTAACCGAGGTGAAAATACTCCTGTTCATGATTTTTAAACTCCATATATCTAACAATTTGATAAACCACAAACGGTTTGGATGAGATTAGGTGGCCCTTAACTATTTTATTGTCTTTTGTTTTCTATACCTTTAAATAAATAAATTTGTGATTAGAAAAACTTTCGTATCATAATTTTTTGATTTAGAATACGTTTGTGTTTATGTTGAATACGTTAAGGTTTTTTTATAAGGTACATGAGGGTTTGTTGTATTCTACAAAGTTCATTGTTATTTCATTTTATTTGTTGGAACAAGGTATGTTTCCTATGTTTTCTTAATTCAATTTACAAGTTTTTGAATACCGACTTATATGAGGGTTAATCTCAATAGAGTGTAATGTGATTAGCTTTATTTTTGTTTACGTTTGTTCTTTGAAAATATTGACATGTTTTAGTGAATTTCTTTGACACATACAAGGGTTATCCACATTTTCCCAGATGTCTTGATCTGGTTTTATAATTTTGTTGGCTTTGATAGGGGTAGTTGAATACCATAATTGATTTTTTTTTATTTGAGTTCAGGGCATGTTTGGATTTTTCTTACATCAGTGTCACGATCGACCAATTAAAGGAAATTATAATTATCAATCTTTGCTTAGTTTCTCTGTTTGAGAAAAAAATAGGGCTATGTTAGTGCTAAAAAGAAGTTAATATTTATGATAGTAATAAGTTTGTTTTCAATCAGCCATATCATAAGTCTAAAGATGTTAGTTTATGGTATCCACTACTTTTTTTAATGGCTATGGTATCCGCTAATGTTTGTTGATCACTCACAACCCTAAATATTAAACCAATTATTCATTTGTATGCACTAAAGTACTTTTAATAACTACATTGACGCCTATTTGATCTGTTGTGATGTTTGGATTGCGGCTAAGGAGGTATAGTTTTCTTTTTAACGTTTATAAAGACATATGGTTTAATGATGTTTTTTGTAGTGTTTAAAGAGATAAAAGCTTAAAGAATCAAACAGGTATGTCGGTGTCTCACAAGCTTGATGGGAAAAGTCAACAAGAAGCTATTAATTGGCATACAAGGTACATATTTATAGCGGAATATGATTGTCCTTTACCTATCCCCTGTTGATCACATGTTAATGATCTGACGTATAGTGTAATATTTTTAATGCTAGGGGTGTTGCGGCTCGCACATTACATCTGTCAAGAGGAGTTGAAAAACCAAGTAGGAGGGTCACATACACAATTATTCTTGAAGGTCTATGCAGATTTGGTGTCATTGAGCTTAATACAAAGGGGGCATATTCTACAGCAAGAATATCCTCCCTTGATATGACGAAGGCTGGTATGCCTCACTACCCGATTATTGCATCACGTTTTGAACTCAGGATCAAAAATTGTAGCTGAGGATCCAAATAATGAAATAAATATTGTAGGCGTGGATAAAAAGAATCACTACCAACATGGACGCCAACACCGGTAACGCAGTCATCACCAGGTGAATTGTTGAATTATGGTTTTATATTTTAAAACCAAATCAAGTGTTAAGGAAATTGATGATCTGTGTAAATTAAACATCGAAGCAGCCGTAGGCTAACCAACATTTAGATTGCATTCACGTTTGGTACATGTCTAAGTTGATGAATGATCTATTGTTCAAGTTTAAACTATATATGGCTACTATATATGGCTGAAAACAGTTAAAAAGATACTGTATAATTGGAGGCCTAACCTAGACTTTGTCATCATCCTTTATAATTGGATAAGCATCTATTTTAAGTATTTCCTGCTATAGGGACAAAGTAAAAGCCAATTTATGATTATTTGAATGCTTTTATCTTTGAAGTAGATTTTAAAGGAGTTAGTTTAAATATATAAAGTCTGATAGTTTTTATTGTTGTCTTGCGGCTTGATTTGCGTTTGATTTTGTATCTTTGATCAATATATCTGAACGGTCTTCATTTCTATTTTATAATTCTTTTTGCAGGCCATTTGTGACGTATAGGTGTCTTTGTTGCATTACATGTATCGCTATTTAAGTCAAATGATTCGTTACAATAATTAGGCAGAAGATAACACTAAACAGGACTAAGAATTTGAAATGTCTGCACGTGATGAATTGAATTACGATATCATCTTCGGCACAACGGTGACTATTGAACGTACCAAAGACAGAGTATGCAGCATGACGTTGCCTTGAAAGAGATACAAAATTTGGTTGATCCTGGTCATCACATTGTTTATTGTTATGGTGTTGAGTGTCATCAAAATTTTGTTTAAATTGCTCTTTAGCGGTGCATTTGTAGCTTACAAGATTCAATTTTTTTTTTGTTTAATTTTGCTGATAAATGGAACCTTCCATTATAAAATGCAGATATACAGTTACTGGATGAACAATAAGCAGGTATCATTAAGTTGGGGACGCTTTGAACCAGCCATTTCCTGATGGGAAGTTATTTGTGGTTTGGTCCATAGAGAATGGAGAGCACATGCATAAAAGCTAAAGGTTCAATTCTCTAAACTACTCCTGTTAAATTAGATGTGTTGTGTACATACTGATTCTCATGATACTTTTTTGGTTTTGAAATAAAAAATATGTAGCAAGCTAGCTCGAGTGACTGCCTCGTGGGACCACAATTATTGTAGCTGCATGGTGCCACATGAACAAGATTTGTGATATGATTTTATCTTCCTGCTTGGTGTTCTCCTGCTAGCTATATAAAGCTACTGGAATCATTTTCCCTTAAGGTAGGTTTCATCATGTTTGCTACACAGTTACTAATGCATTTTGAATCAAAATTAATTTTTGTTGTATTGTTACTTGGCTTAAGGTTATCAAGGTTGTTGTATTGTTACTTGGCGTTGTAGTTTATACGTTTCTGAATTTCTGGAAAAAAATAGAAGTATTTTAAGTTTATTGTTTGACACATTATGCATTTATATGTGTCTGAATTTCTGATTATATGCATTAAGTGCTTTAAGTAGATTTAAAGTCAGCCGTTAATTAGTAGAAAGTAGAATATCAAGCATTAGAGAGTGTTGATAGCAGCAAAAGAAGGGGTTTTGCATGAATTGTAGACACTAATGCATGAGGTTGGAACATTGGGGAGGTCACCTGTAAAATTGCAGCCAAAACAATATTATGTTGGTTCATGTGTGTATGTGGCTACGAGTTATGTTTGAATAGCAAAGCTAACACTTGCAAGTTACAATTATTTTTAATGATTGATAAGATTTAGATATGTAAATTGTTTGGTGAGAATGATGCTTCACCAATTAGTTACAATTATTTCGAGTAAGGCATAAGACTAAAGATATGTTTGGTAGCATAAATATAATAATGTTGATTTGACGTGTCTATGGAATGGTTGTTTGTGGGTTACTTGTGGTAGGTTATTGATAGGGTTGGTAGTGATTTTCAGGAATGATGTAGATTGTGTTGAGGTGCGGTCTTTACGATTCTAATCCCTTCACTGGAGAGGTATTCAAACTAATAACCATTCACATACACACAAACCAAGCAATCATCTCTATCATAGGTTATATGAGGGTTACTGATGCTTCAATCCATCCCATGTTTGTACCTAATGCCGATTCAAGGGAAAGTTTATGTCTTTGATGTCTTTTCGCCTGAAAATGTCCTTTACCACTTTGTTTGTTTGTTTTTTATGCATTAGGTTGTCTTAATTGGGTAAAATAAGAAGAATCGGATCCGATTTTGGCGTATACCGCGGGTGCTGAGATTGAACAGTTGCAGTGGTCGTCTTCGCAGCCGGATTGGTTTGCTATTGCTTTTGCATCAAAGCTGCTGATTCTAAGGGTATGATTGTGTCAAAATGTTGGTTTTTCTTTTCTTTTGTAATTGTGTTTGGTTGCATTGATTTTAGGTTGACTTCTAGCCTATATAAATTTGGGAATACACTGACATTTGTGTTTGACACCACATTACATACCCCTTACAGGACTTGCACCTGGAACGATAGGAGATGCAGCAACATAAACATGGGTGGTTGTATGGCCCAGGATCTGAAACATTGTCCTGGGACGTCTCCTCAGCTTGCTCCTGGACTGAAGCTCCCTGCTGAAAAAATATAATTAAGTAAAACAAGCCAAATAAAGAATTGTGTAAAAACCAATTTAATCTATTTGTTACAGTATCTTCTGCACGAAAAATAAAGTATGTGAAGATATATTATTGGTATTTGACAAGTGATGGGATTGAGTTTTTAAGAACTTATTTGAATCTTCCATCGGATATTGTTCCTGCTACTTTGAAGAAGTCTGCTAAGCCGCTTGGTCGCCCCATGGGCGGAACGCCTGGTGACCGCCCTCGGTAATAATAATTTGGAAGTTGGCTGATTTGTTTTGTTATTGATTGTTCTACGGTTTCTTTGTTTGTTTGTTTTGGATTTGATTGTTAACTTTTTGTCTATGTGCAGTGGACCTCCTAGATTTGAAGGAGATAGATCGAGGTTTGGTGATCACGATGGTTATCGTGGCGGTCCGAGAGGGCCTCCTGGGGAATTTGGCGGGGAGAAGGGCGGAGCGCCAGCTGACTACCAACCTGCTTTTAACAGGGTAATGTTTTTTACACTGTGTACTGTTTTATTATTTTGCTGTTTGGTTATACTAATTAGTAGTATTTCGTGTATGAGTCGTTTAAATATGGATGGATTTAGTTTATATGATTGATTAAATCTTAGGTCTATTACCTTAAAGTTGTTTAATTATTATATATAACTATAGGAGCGAATGACTTTTTCCAAAGTTTGATTTTGCAATTGCAAAAAGGGCGCACCAGAATATGTTGATTTGCGCATTATGCGATTGGTGTGGTCTAGCTGGTCAACATGTAATTCGAGGCGACCACGTGTCGTTTGCGAGCATAACTAACGGGAAGGTATAACGCGCGCCGTGTCTTTGATTTATTTATTTTGGTGTTAAAATATATATGGTTAAAGATATATTAATTCATTTTGATTAGTATAGTACCTGAAAATTGTTGATTGTTAGTGTTTGAAACATGAGCAAATCATTAGGTTACACTGAATGAGAGTAAGAGAAGAAGTCGAAGCGCAGGCACAACGCGCCGGATTATCCTGATAGTAGATGAGCACAACAAGAAGGAAGTATCTTATACGATTTTCATAATATGAGTTTAAGTAAAGTACCTGCAATTGTCTATTGTAAAAGACTCATTTGTGGATTCCATATTATTTATATTAATTTTTATTATTTTTCACCCCCGGGAAGCTCCCGGGTTATTTGCTAGTATATATATATATATATATATATATATATATATATATATACACACACACTAGTAAGGAATCCGCGCGATGCGGTGGCGAAAAAAATTTACAACGTGATACTTGTTTTCTATTAGTTTAGTAATCCTCTATGGTGATCTACTCACTAAAGATTCTCACCCATTTACACCCTTAACGTACGTGGTTATTACATGTATGTCATACATACATGCTAGAAACATCTATTTACATATATTGCCATAAAGTTTATACCTCCAGCCAAAGACTATTACGGTGTTTAATTAGAGAAAGCACTTGCAAGTTGCATCTTCATTCCCATATAAATTAGGGGTGTTCACGGTTTGACTTAAAACCATGAAACCACTTAAAACTTAACCGGTACGGCTCTTCAGTCAATTTTTATTTTACTTTCAGATGGTCGATTTCAAAATTTCAAACTGTAACGAACGGTTTGATTTACGGTTTATACTAAAAAATCTCCAGTCATATGACCAGACTGGGTCGTAAAATTGTGCTACTAAAAAAATCCATGTTTTTTTTAGTTGAATGACTACAACCTTTGCGAGTCTTACTTGGCCTACCGGCTGCATTATATATTAAGTTCATGTTCACGAACTAAATTTTACAGTTTTTAAGGAATTTCATCATGCAAGCATATTAAACCACAAAAATGGATATACCAACTACTAAGGTTAATGTACAAATATATTAGGAAGTCAGGAAAAAGCTAAAGTAACAACCACTGTAAAAGTGCTCGTGAACACATGCTATTTCCATACGTATTTGGACCTCCGTGATTTTGTTATTCTTTTTCGTCGATGACAATGGTGTCAGAAAGACTTGCGCAAAGCAAAGCATGTTCGACCTTGTTGACTCTTTCTTCATCACTTGTAGTATTCTCTATATCTTATCTAGAAAAATAAATTACCACCTTTTAGCAGTAATCACCTTATGGACTAACATAGACCCACACTTCGCAGCATGAAAGCGCATAATTAACCTTTTAATAGGTCATTTGTTTACGGATGGTGTTAACAAAAAAAAAAAGGTCCAGCTTAGATTCAAAGTCACTACTACATGTTTTGAGTTGCCTTAATAATACGACCCCTTACAGATGCGAGGTTCTGGGTTCAAATCCTTGAAAATGCAAGGTTATGTGGAAATAAGGTGGTATAAATATTTGCCGTTCAAAAAAAATAAAAAAAAAATACAAAAGATTATGGGCATTTAAGGGTGATTAAAAAGCTATTCTAATAGCTTGATAGGCAGTTCAAGAAATCCAAGCACCCCAATATTTTTTTTCCCACAATCATGTTTGATAATATATTCTATAATATAACAATTACAAATATGAATAGTAATAATTCTTTATTGGTACAAATGGCTTTAGTTTATTGGACAACAATGGTTTTTTTTTCAATAAATAGTTTGCATATTGTTTTTTTACTTGCATATTCGGTTTACATTTTCACCTAATTAATTTCTTGCTAGTTATGGCCATTTCAAATTGTCCATAAATAATGGTCCATTTCCAAAACTTGATAGTTATATAATTAATTAATTTTCACATTATACCCTAATTGTTAAAATCTTGGAAGTCCAAGTCAAATTGTCCATAAATAATTGTCCATATTCGGTATTCCTTAGTCAACTACTGCTAACCATAGGTATATTTCAGCCTATGAATATTATATTTTATCACCATTAAGTACCATAAAAACTATAGGTAAATCTTCAATAAACTAACATGTATTAATGAAATAAAGTGGATAGATTTTTTCATACTCTAGTAGAGGCAATACCTAACTCGCTTCCCATGTATTGATCTAATCTTTGCTTCATAACTTAATAGCTCAAACTCGATAAAAATACACATCAATTACTTACTTGATATGCCATCTCCTCACTAGATCATGTATCCCCATGTCTGATAATGGATCAAATTTTGAATTGATATCGAAAATTCTATGCAAACAACAGTCAAATCACAAATGGGTAAAGTCAGGAGAAGTTTTTGGTGCATAAATGATAAAACTTTCCAAACAAAAAAAAATACAAATTCTTTCAAAATAATGAAACTTCACTAATAATCATATATCACATACTGTACTTTTTTTGTAAAAAGAAGTTTATGACTTTGTATGAGGTCAACCCAACCAACACCTAAACTTACTTGTGTTCAGTCGCCACATTACCCAACCCCACCAATTTTTTATGATTCTATCTATATACACAATGATGAAAAATATTTGAGTTATAGGTATAAGTTGTACACCAGTTTACAAATGAATATTCCATCTAGTTTTTATCAAAGGCTAACATATGGAAAAATGATATCTAACCACATAAATGCTTTCAAAGTCAGAAAAGTTGTCTTTGTCTAGTATCTTCATAGAAACTTTTGTGCCATTCAATTTAGCAATTTGATATGTTCCCTGACAAAATATGAAAGAACATATAGTGGGATTATATAAGATGATATCATAAACCTGCATAAGAATTTATTAAATATTTGGTGAAATTTACCATGGGTGATATATGCGCAGAACTGTCGGTCGACCTAAACTGGTTGTATGACTTGGATAGACTTTGGCAATATGGGTCGTATGACCTGGATAAACTTTTGTGATATGGGTCGTATGGGCACTGATCCATATATTTTAAATTAACACCTAACCAAGTCAGATACTACACATGTGTTGATGGTTTTTTTCCTCTGTCATTTCTTATTCGATCAGATAAGGGAGCAATCTGCTAGAGTTAAATGATGTTCAACTTTTGTATACCTTCCTTCAGCCACGCAAACTTATTGCCTATAATTTGGTTGCATAAAATACACATATTAATGCAAGATTAAGTATATATTCAAGTTGCATCAGCTAAACATCAACATTGAGATTCTACTAAATGCATATGTAATTAAACGCATACTCAATTCTACAACGGTCAACAAAATAGCATCAATGATGTTTTAAACATGACAATTGGCAAATATGTAATAAAAAATATAGTTAATTTCATTTAATGATGGCAAAGGTTATTTGTCTCTTACTGAAGGTTGGCACTTATTCATAATCCCTTTGGTATTTGCGACTTCGTTATTCATAAGCCCACATGAGTAGCGAAACCTCTGGCCTTGATGGTCTAACCTTTCCTCCATTGAGTCTTCCTAACCGTATGGCTCTCGATTATTATGTCCACAAATCGTCGTATCAACATGAAGAACTAATTCTTAATAGTAAGTGTACGTATATGTGGAAATGCATGATAGATTTATACTTTTATATCTAGTTGCTATTCTCCTCATATATTAGATAGATCCATACAAATTTTTAAAATGAAAGTAATTTTATTGATACTCAATGTCAGAAAATAAGAACATATGACATCTTACCATGGTGGTGCATAGCGGAAAATGTCACTAATATTCTTAGAAGTTGAGATGCATTTGTATGTTGCAGGGCATAAAGCAGGAGAATCCTCTTAGATTCATATGAGTGATTAGATTCATACTGAAATAGGTAAACATGAGCTTTACATTCATCAGCAACAACAAAAACTTCACATGACCTATTTGGTGCTAGTTATCTAATTATCAAAATTTTACTAAAATAATAAACCTAGTCTAAAACATTAATCAAGTATCATCAGAAACAGAATTACCTAAAACTCAGTTAACCTTAGCTTTGGCTTGCTTGGCTTTTAACACGAACTGTAGAACAAACAAGACAATAAAAAATGTGGGAATGGTGGTCAAATCAAACTCAACCCTAACTTTTCTCTGCTTGGTATACCGAATATGGTACAAGCTGCATATGTAGTGTTCAGGGTTCACATATTCTACAAAACCCACACAACATACGATATTAACATTGTGTTAGCTGATAAAATAATACTTAAGTGCTGCTAAATCATAAGCTCTAAAACTGATAGACAAAGAAACATAAAATGGATAATAGTTTATAAATTTGAATCAAAACCTTGTCTCTCCTTTCTGCACCAACCTTCTTTCTTATGTGGTTATCCCACAAATGTGCCTCATATATTCCAGTCCATCTAGGCCTTATAAAATACAGAAACAAACGCCAAATGTGTTCATTAAACATGTTAGAACCATAAATCTTTAAATCCCCAATTAAAAAATGCAAATTGTAACACTGGCATTGTAATGCACAAAATTCAAACACCTTTAAATTTGAAATCGTAGCTAAACTTTAAGAACGTCTCTAGTGCCTCACGCGCCGCGTGCTTGAGGCACGCTTTTTTAAACAAAGAGTGGATACACAACGCTTTTCTATTTGTCTAAAATGTATATTGTATTTTAAATCAGTTAACATATTGGAGTTTCAACCCCAAACACCCTCTAACTATTATACACTAACTATTTTACAGAACATGAATATTATTTAAGTATACCTTTCACTGTATTTCAGTATCTTTCTACCTATATCCTCTGAAACAACATGTAAATGAAGATCAACCAAAACTGAGTTACCTTTCCAAGTCATGGTCATACAACACCGAGTTGTCATCGCTTGTATGACATAAGGGCGATCCAAGTCTTATAACGAGGGGAGGCTGGGGGATTTCTTTCAAACATCATACAACGTGCAACAACAAAAGCATATAGTTAGAGACAAATTAGTAACAGGCCACTAAATTCAAATGACTTTGCAACTTGTCTCTTGGTAGCAGATTTAGATGACGTGTCAAACGAACAAGGGGTGGCAACAACTTCATTTTCCCCAACTCTTCCCCACTTTCCACAATGAACAATTGCCATCATCTAATAAATCCTGCAACCCAATTCAACTGAATATCAAGCTACACATTCTAAATAAAAATGCCAAATAAAACAAAACTAATGAAAAAGGAAGAAAAGTATGTTTATTTTTTTAACATACAACTTAGAGTTAATCTACTTGCGATTAAATTTGTTTCATATAAAAGATCCAGACCACTTGCCGTTAGCTTGAAATCAAACATGAATTAGATAGAAAAACATATAATGAAAACAAATAAAATGATAACTGCATACCAAGAATCTTCTACCAGCAACTTGGATGACAAGAATAGTTGACTCTGATCCATTAGGAAGAAGTTTGTGAACCAAAATTCATTTTCAGATTTAAACCAAATTTAGGGTTTTCAAAATGATGTTCATAAACTAAACCAAAAATCAAGAATGTATGTATGGAGTTTCATACCAGATTGAAGATACAACGAACTATTATTGCTATAAACATATTTGCTTTAGAAAATGAATCTTTCTCCTTCGAAACCAACATCCATGTATAAAAAGAAGGAATCATTAGCGAATTTAGGGTTTAAGTGAGAGATGCATCAAGCAAAAGCAAAATGAAAAGTGGATTCAGGGCTCTATCTCTTTGATTATTTCTGTCTTTGCAGACAATGAAGAATTCAAAATTTGAACATGCTTGTGAGGATTTGGGAATGCAAAGAAAGTTAGGCAAAGAAGTTTTTCGATCTTGCTCCTCTTCTGAGACCTTGATCCTCTCCACATATTTCTGCTTTATTTAACCTCCTCTTGTAAGCTTTGCTTCTACATGCAAATTTTTTAGTATAAGTTGTTAGAGCATTCATAGTTTCCTCATCCCTCATTCCCTCACAACCAATCACAACCACGTATTACACTAAAAATCATTACAGTTTCTCTCTCCTCCACTCACAACTACTTTCAACAAATACTAAAAAATAAATACACCTTCCAGTTTTCTTCAAAAGATTCCCAACTAACCCCAGTTACAAACTAACTAAAAGACATATTTGCCCTTAAAAATTCTTTATCATGTGCATTAAGTGTTGTACCTTAAGCAATTATATATGTATTACTTAAGTTTTAAAAAGTCCCTGCCTCATGCATTATAATATAGTATAGATATAGATAGGGGAAAGTTAATTTGAGAACACCTATATTTCGTGCGAACTGTGAGAACGGCATGTAAACTATTCAAATTCAAAATTTCTTTTTACACTTATCTTTATTACTAAAATACAATCTCAAAAACACAATTTACGCGTAAAAATTCAAACGTATACGAAAATAAATTGTTTTACACATGTGTAAATTTACTGTTTATACATGTGTAAACTGTTTCATTAACATGTGTAAAAAGTTAATTTGAAAGTGTTTTTGCAAGAAAAGATGAATTATTTGAAAAAAAAAACATTCATTTATTAATGTTGTATTTTGATTATAATGAGGTTTGCATTAGAAAAATCGATTTTAATATATATATATATATATATATATATATATATATATATAGGGTAGGGATCCTAAGAGAACCATCCCCTATTTGAGAACTGAGAGAACCATTCTGGGCCACACATTTCATATAAAGGCAAAAAAAAAAATTTTTTTTTTTTTTTTTTGCTTTAATCGCACATTTTTATGCAAGGAAAAAAAAATTTTTTATTTTTTTTGAATTTTTTTTTCATTTATACATATGTGTATATAGCATTTTTCAGCTATACATATGTGTATATTTCAGTTATACATATGTGTATATTGCATTATACTACATTATACACATATGTATACTGAAAAAAAATACAAAAAAAATAAAAAAAAATTTCTTACATATAAAGCAGCGATTTTTGCAAAAAAAAAAAATAAATAAAATTTTTTTTTTTTTTTTTTTGCCTTAGAGAAATGTGTAGCCCAGAATGGTTCTCTCAGTTCTCAATTTGGGGAAAGGTTCTCATTTGAACCAAATCCTATATATATATATATATATATATATATATATATATATATATATATATATATATATATATAGGAGGGTTATCTTGAGAACGCTAAATATCACGAGAACCGTGAAAACAAATGACAAAACCAATCAAAATATAACATTAAAAAAATGAAATTTCTTTCCAAATTATTCATCTTTTCTTGCAAAACACTTTCAAATTAACTTTTTACACATGTGTAAATGAAAGAGTTTGCACATGTACAAGCAGTAAATTTACACATGTGTATAAACAGTTTATTTCCGTATACGTTTAAATTTTTACGCGTAAATTGTGTTTTTGGGATTGTATTTTAGTAATAAAGATAAGTGTAAAAAGAAAATTTTGATTTGAATGGTTTTAGATGGTGTTCTCGCGGTTCGCATGAAATATAGGTGTTCTCAAATTAAGTTTCCGATATATATATATATATATATATATATATATATAGGGTAAGGATTAAATAGAAACCTCAATTATTTGAAGAAACCCTAGTAAACCTCATCCTAGCCATTGATCTCTAAGATCAATGGCTCTTATTTATTCATGATTATTATATTGAATAATAATATACTAAAGGACAAAAAAAGGTATAATAGAGATTTTCTAGTGCATTGGGATACATTATCTGTGCATGGACAAAGCTTCCATCATCATCATCATTCTACATATGTCTTCTCTCTCTTACTACTCTCTATTACAGATCCAAAATTCAAAATCAAAAGCTCCCAAAACCTAATAACCTTCATCTTGCATATATTTAAGAAGCTTTATATAATCTCGTTCATCATCATCATCCTACATATGTCTTCTATCACTTACTACTCTCTATTATAGATCCAAAATTCAAAATCAAAAGCTCCCAAAACCTAATAACCTTCACCCTACATACATTGAAGAAGCTTTATAATAATCTCGTTCATCTTAACAGTCAAGAAGCTGCTGATCAACGGTTCATCTTAATAAAATCGACCCCCTGTACGATGATCAAAGCGAAATGCAACCCCTTTTCTGGTTATTGTCTTTGAAGAGACGTCACTGGAAGCACAAGAAATCTGATGGCAGGTATGTTTTGGGGATATACTGTTAACTTAGATTTTATTATTATTATTTTTTTTAATTTTTATGATGTTTTGGGTTGTTGTAGATAGTGCTAGTGTGTTATACATTTGTGTGGGTATTTGTATCTAATCATTCATTTATGTGGGTGTGAGTAATCGTTCATTAGCATGTTAAAACCTGCCCTCAACATTGCACTTAATAGGGGTTTGGTGTGTATGATGATAAACCAAAAACACATTGGAGGCTGTTGCTAATAATGCGCCTTCCGTATTTAAGCCATCCCTACTACCAGTGTACAGAAGGCGTAGGAGTCATGCTGTACTTCAGGCATTGCAGATGAAGATACGTATGCAACATGATGGCATGGGTACGTCGGGACAGGATATAACTAGTGATAAGGACGTTAATGACAATAAAGGTTGCAACCTGAAATGAATTGAACAATAAATTAGTTTTTTGAGGTGTGTTATAAATCTGTTGTTTGCGTGTCATAGAAACAGGTGAAGTTGAAGGGAGCGGGGAGGCTGGAATGACGCTGGCGGATGTGGAAAGTCTGGTACAGAGAGTAGTCGACATAGAGAGTAGCGCGATTGGAAAAACAACGTCAAATGAGGGGTACGATGGGCCTAGCTTCAGTGTCGTCTTAACACAGTTGGAGGTGAATGTTACGGATCAGCTGACAGGTATGTGTTGATTATGAAATCAAAACGTTTCATATGTTAAGATATTAATGTGATTTGCAAACTTGAAGTAGGCGCTATATGCGAGCTACCAAATGAAGAAGGAGATGCTAAGCCGTGTGAAAAGACCGGTGAGTTTTGTATGTCCTAATGAAGAAGGACATGCTAAGCCGCGTGAAATGACCGGTGAGTTTTGTATGTCCTGAAGGTTTGCATATGTAACACTTATATGTAAAACTTGTATATGATTGTGCTTGCAACTCTGCAGATCCATTGTTCGGCTCTGATGTGGTTGGATAAAAAGAACCTCTTAGCATTGACATTATTGAAAAGAATCGTAAGTTTGTTTTGTTAGCACACATGAACGATTGCGTTATGCATGCATTGTTGCTTACGTAAATGTTGGTTGTGACAGGTTTCATTGATCCGTTAGGCGCCATAGGTGAAGGGAAAAGTGATGAGACTATAGCAGTTGACATGGGTGGCAAGATTCCCCAAACTGGTATGCTTTAATTTGTTAACCTTGTGTTGACCGTTTGCATATGTAACACTTATAGATTGTCTTAAGTTTAATTTATTAACTTTGGGACAGCTAAAGGCAATGCGTGTCGGATGACTTTATAGGATATCGAAAGAAACAAAAGGTATAAATATTAAAATATTAAATGTATGGATGAGGTTACGAAGGATGGTGTTGTCTAAATGTATGGATGATGCATAATTGATTACAAGTCATGTTCAAAAACAGAGGAAGGTAAGTCTAGATGATAAACATATGTTTTCTGGTAATATGGAGTGTAACTTATGTAACCTTTATCTATTTTACAGCAGGTGGTAAGGGGTTGCGTCGGCGGTTAAAAAGGAAGGTTATATCAAGCGAGATAGATGAGGCAGCGGTAAGAAATGAACGAAGAGTAGTGGGACGACAACGTAAATAAGCCAAAAAGAACGAGTATTCTGGGATTAGGACTATATGGGCACCGTTTTAGTTTTCTAGGTGTATTAGTGTTTATCCTAAATATGATCAATTTCTTAACATGGAAGAAATCAATCTTTGTTACTACTATATGTTTCCTTTTGAAAGTAGTCAATTATATGTCGTGCTCAATGACTTTCTTTCCGTTTAGCATTGTATTCCATATTTTATGTAATATATGCAAATTAGTTCTTGTGTAACACATGAAACAGATGTAGCATGCATTCCATACATGACACGTGTCTTTTGTATTGATCAAAGCACGTATCTTGTGTTGAAAGTAAAATGTCGTTACATACTTACATACTTAACTTAT
The DNA here is from genome assembly GCA_032199755.1 of Ambrosia artemisiifolia. Lineage (NCBI taxonomy): Eukaryota > Viridiplantae > Streptophyta > Magnoliopsida > Asterales > Asteraceae > Ambrosia > Ambrosia artemisiifolia. The sequence continues at coordinate 26,887,129 of CM063522.1, read as the reverse complement.
TTTTATCACCTTGTAACGTGTGCAACACTTGGATAGTTAACTTGTATCACTTCGTAGCACATGCAATGTGTGCATACTTACTTTTTTCCATCTAAGACTTGGTTCAGGTAATGCTATCAACCCACCTCATCCTGTGCAGCTTGTGTGCACGTTTAAGATCTTTATGGATTGTAAGCCACACAGTTTCAGTGGGGCTAAGGGGGTAGTGGGACTACTTAGATGGATGGAGAAGATTGAGTCTGTGTTTGCTATGTGTAACTGCCCAGTAGAGAATCATGTGAAGTATGCTTCAGGTATCTTGGAAGGTCCTGCCCTGACTTGGTGGAATTCGACTACTCAGACTCTTGGATTGGGTGAAGCCAATGCTATGCCTTGGGCAGAGTTTGTTCATCGTCTGAGATCAGAGTACTGCCCCTGGGATGAAGTGCAGAAGCTAGAGCATGAGTTGTGGAGTCATCAGATGGTTGGGTCGGAGACTGAAGCATATACTACCAGGCATCATGAATTAGCAGTTATGTGTCCTAAGTTGACTACACCGGAGTATCGGAGGATTGAGCACTATGTTGCCGGATGGTGCTAGAGGTTTGGGGTTTGGTGACTGCAAATGATTCGACTACGTTACAGGGGACTATTAGATTGGCTCATAAGCTAGCCAATCAGAAGGTTCAAAAGGGTGTTTTGCCTCCTAGGGGTGCAGCTCAGAAGGCCCCTGATAGCAGCAACAAAAGGAAATGGGATGGTGTTGAGAAGAATCTGGTTCCAGCTTAGCCGCAGCAGTAGTCAAAAAAGTTTGAAGCTTCAGGATCGTCTTCGGGTCAGAAGCAGGGTGGGTATTCTGGGAAGAATCCGAAATGTAATCAGTGTGGTTGTCAGAGGACCAGTCATTTTGCTAAGGATTGTAGGGTCAATCATCATCCAAAGCCTGCTCAGGCTGTTGTTCCTACCCATGTTCCTCAGGGTAATCAGGGGTGCTTTCATAACTAATGCAGGATATCCTCTTATTCGAAATAATAACTATCTTTAGGTTTAAATTACAATTATCTTTTATTTAGGTTAATGTTTATCTGTTAGTTGGTTATTTTCTTTATGTTTTAGAACTCCTATAAGTATTAGATTAGTTTTTTGTTTTAAGGAGTTTTTATTTTAGCTGATCTATAAAATAAGAACATTGACCTGAACTGAAACTAACTATTTCAACATGAATCTATTTTGCCCTTCACTTGGGCAGATCAGTGACGGGCTTGGTCGAGTTGGGTCATATTTTCTTTTTCTTCGCTTTTTATGAATAACCAGTGTGTATAATTTGATATCAATTCAATAATAATATGTATTTTTTGAATAAATTAGTTGGTTTTATCATTTGCACATTAAGATCCACGTTGGACCACGTTGGACCGTTTTTTGCTCATTTCATTTTTAGCTAATTTTGTATACAGGTTTTACCTCTTTGACCCGTTAGTCATAAAACATAACCTCATATCCAGGTCAATCCATTCATAAGCAAATGGGTCAAAACTACCACATCTACCGGTTGCCCAATCTGTTTAGCCTACCCATGACCTTTTTTTTGTTCTTTTGTAACTAGATGCTGATAAACTCTGAAGGTCAAGAAGCAACCAGAAGATTTGAGACTATTGTACGGTTAATGAATGAAGAAATTGTGCGTTTTCAAGAGGGAATATTTTATAGATAGGTAATCAAGTTTTATTAGTGTTTCAATTAGATCACTTATAAAAATATTTGTTCTAATTAAGTCATTAGAGTTTATTTTATGTTCTAATCCTATATAGTTTACCTGAATAGCAGGTATAATATCTATTATTGGAACATTAAAGTAAACTTTAGTGACCTGATTAGAACATCAAAGTAAAATTGACTTATCTAATTGGGAAAAAAAAATGTTTTATAAAAATTGTGAATATTTAAAAAAATTGTCAAAATTTTAAAAATGTTGTATTTTAATTTTTTTTGTTTTTTTAATTATAGAGATTGCGAAAATTTAATATTTTTTGCCATTTTAAAAAAAGTTCGCATTTTTAATTTTTTTTTGTTAGTTTTTTTTTACTTTTTTATAATTGTACATGATTTTTTATAACTATTTTAATTTTTCTTCGTAATTTTTTTGTGATTTTCATATTTTTTTCGTAATTTTATTTTTCCTAAATTTTTTTGCAATTTTAAAAATATATTTTTCAATTTTTTAATCAATGATGTTATTGATAATCCAAGTCAACATTTAAAAAAATAACCAAATAACAGTCATATGGATTGATGACCTTCTAAATGGGTAAATTGTTTATGATTAGAACATTAAAATAACTTTCGTTACCTAATTGGAACAAATTTTTTTATGAGTGACTTGATTGAAACACTTCTGAAACTATGTTACTATTTAGCAAAGTTACCCCTTTTCAAGATAAAAAAACACAAGACATGGGTCAGGCTTTTCCTGAATTTGCAAAGGGCCAAGCCCATTTAGCCAAAGCTATTGCTGATGCTTGGCAAACTCTTTTTCCCAAACTCGAATCTCTCTCTGTTGCATAACATGTTTCATTTCATGTATTTTCTTTAGGTTTGTATGTTAATATTTAGCGCGTATGTGGTGTATGTTTGCCTAAATACCATAGGGAACATTTTCTTTCTTTAAGTACCCTTCTAGGGTTTTTTTGTAAGTTTTAGTTAGTTTTTGTTAATTATGTTTTTGAATACGACAAAATTGTAAGGTGCGCAGCACGCGCCTAAAATCACATAATAGTGTCGTTGCCAATTCTTTCAGCATGACGTTCAATACTACCGTTTACAAAACAAGTATGTAAGGCGCGCAACGGTTCACACTAGTTAAATATAAAGTTGTTTAAATGGATGACTGTTAAATAGCCCAACCCTTAACCTCCCGAGCTGAATGAAGTCCTTGACAAAGGTGGAATCATAATCCTAAAGGTGTATGATACAAGTGATCACTGGTGGGCCCGTAGGGAATCCTCCCAGTGCTAAGAAAATCATTCAACTACTGAATAAAATCGTTGATAAAGGTGGAACATAATCCTATAGGCGTATGATACAAAAGATCACTGGTGTGCCCATAGGGAATCCTCGCCCATAGGGAATCCTCCCTTTACCAAGAAGATTACTCAGTCATCTGGTATGTACCAGAAATGTGTCACTCAGATCTGATCCACTTCAGAAGCCGTTGCTTAGAACCCGGTTCGGATATCAGAAGCCTCAAGGATCTGTCTCACTACCGGTTTCCTCGCCTTGGATTTAGCTCGGGGTTTACCAGAAGCTGATTATACCTTTGGTTTATTTTAATTAAGTTAAAGTTTGTTAAGTTATTTAGTTAGTCATCATTCAAACCTGCCACAAAGATAAACATATAATGATTAGAAGAAGATAACAACAAAAATAACTAAAAATAAACTACTAATAATAAAAATAAAAGTCTACAAATCGAAATGGGTTTATGATGATAGAAAGATACAACCATAAAACATGATCAACACAAGAACATGGCTGCTCATAGACAAGCTATCCACCTCCAAGTGATATGTAGCTCTCTTGATCCTCACGACCCTCGATATTTATTGCTTAACTACTCTACGATCCTCTTCTTGGCCAAGCCGATCAAGGTAGGACGAGGCCTAACCATTGAGGGATGTTATGAGGGCCAGAAGGCCTCCCACAAGACCCCAAGATCTCTGGAAGAAGCTTGGAGTTCGGCCCCAAGAGAGCACACAAGAAGGGATGAACAAATGGTGAGGGTTGGCTTGCTATTTATAGACCTCTAAGGGGCAGCACGGGTGTGCCATGAGTGTCGAGGGCGTGCTTGCAGTTACACGTACGTTCTGTTGCTGCATAGCAGATCCTGTCTGTACTATCTTGTCTGGCACGGCTGTGCAACATGTATTGGCACGGGCGTGCATGTCTGTAAGTCTCTAATTTCTTGCCCTCCAAGTTTCCTGCGTTGTCTTCTCACGTGCAGGGCCTTCGTGCAGGTGAGCGTCGGCATGCAAGGTCACTCCGGGATTGATTTTAGCATTGTTTAAGTCCCGGGATTGTCTTCAAAACATACAGGGAACAGGCTTGAAGTCTGGTATCTTCAGGAATCTCCAGTTTTTGCATGTTTTTACCTGGAAATCTTTTGTTTCCATCTTGGAGCTCCAATTTCCTGAGATAAACAAATAGGAACGAATTAAGCATCAATTATAACTAATATAAGCCTAATTGTAACCTATTTTGGGACTGTTTATGCCTGTTTTATATGTTAATTCTGTGAGTTATCAGTTATTAATTTAGAAAAAAAAGTTGGATGAGGTTAATTGAGAGATTAATAAGGTGGATTTGTTGTTGAAGAAGCGGAATATGTTAGTGGTACATATGGAGTTTGTAAAGAAGAAAGAAGGAAATGTGCGTGAAAGCAAGCTCATCAGGCGATGGGTTAGTGAGTTTAAGTCTGCTATGGAATGTATTATTGATTATTTGAGTGGGAGGGGGTTCGATGGGGATAGGTCTGATGTTGTTAAGGTGTTGTTGCTAGATGGTTGGTTTGATTGGCTTTAAGCTTTATTCGATGATCAAAAGGGAGTGTATGAGACTTGATGATGGATTACATATTTACGCTAGTCATCAAGACATTCTTTTGCAGATACATTGTCAGCATGTAGTCTTTATAATTTATATGTTAATGTTGTGATTAGTTTTGGGAATTTGTTTTCAGTCTCGTGGATACATATTTTGTGAAGGTGATGGTGTTAATTTGTGACACTGGTTAAGGAAAAAAGCACATAGCTGGTCCAGTTTCTTTTTGATTCGGGAGTAGGTGGTGACAAGTCTACAATGTGCACTCAGCCGCGTAAACTTGCTTCAATATCATTAGAAAGTAGAGTTCCGGAAGAAGCCTATGGATGTTTGCATGATAACCAAGTCGTCTGTTCTTCAAACTACTTACGCCAACTCGAGGCAAAGGTGATATACAGTTTCTATAACAACGTTATTGAGTTTCTTTTTGTTATTCAAGATTAAAAAGATGCACCTATTTCATAGATTTTGTTATTCAGTTTCTTCAGTTTACTAGTGTTCACTTTGATCAATATTATTCTTTGATTATAGTTCAATTTATTCAATTTGTGGCGAGTTTAATCATCATTCTCATATTTGAGGTGACTTTAAGTTGGATTGAGCTCATATTTCAATTTAGGTATTTCCTTAAGTAGTTCATTGATAGTTCTAGAAATCAATCAATTTAACATGTTAATTTTTTTTACTTCAATTACAGCTTCATACAGATTTGTAAAAAGTTAACACTAAAAAGATTTAACATGTTAAATTAAATTTGTTCAACATTGTAAATAGTCTTGTTATTGGAAGGTTTATCGGATTGTCAACTAGAGTGTGCAAGTGTTCTTGTATTAAAACATGTATGATTGTGCGCTTCTTGCTACGGATATTGAGTTTAATGTTTCTGGTAATAATATATCTGGTATTGTTCCCGAAAGATTTAAATCACGTCTGTCGTTGGAAGTGGTTGATTTGTCCCAGAATAATACTTTGGGCGAGTTACGATTGGATATGTTTAGGAATTTGAGTAGGTTCAAGGTGTCGAACCTTTGGTTAAATAATTATGTTGGTGAGTTGAAGGATTCCTTATCTGAGATTGTGAGTTTGGAGAGGTTTGATGTGAGTTGTAATCGGATTTCAGAGCGGATTCCTAAAGGGATTTGTGAAGGTGGTTGTGGAACTCAGTTGTAGGTGTTGTATTTGCAAAATAATATGTTTACTGGTTTTGTTCCTATAGGTGTTGGCAATTGTTTGCAAATGGTTTCGCTTTATTTGAGTTTTAATTTGCTTACTGGAAATTTGCCAGGAAGTTTCAATTTAACATGTTAAATTGTTAAACATGTAGTCATTGATTTACCATCAACTGATTTTGTCTACTACATAGTTATCAAATGCGTGTTAATGATCATTTAGAGACTCCGCATCACTTCGTTTTGTTCGAAGAAACTAGTTATTGAAATTTCAATTTAACAAAACCATATTCGTCGTTTTTGTGAATCATTCTTTTATTTCTTTTAGATCTTATTCTACCATCTTCAATGCCCTCACTGTAAGTTACCAATTTTCTCTTTTCATAATTATTATTGTTATTTTTTTTAATTTGTATGATTTGTACCTTCTCTGATTCGTATACAAAGCGATTTCTGATAGAAACTGAATAGAAAGTTTAGATTAATTTTCTAAAAGCACTATACAAGTGTATTTACACATATACATAAATAACTGTTAAAATACAGTTATGGGTAGTTATGGGAAGAGAATGTATATATGATTTTATAACACTCCCCCTCATATATACATTATTGTTCATTATACACAATATAACAACATGCTTCAGGATGATGCTAAATCAGTACTTCAGGACCTATAATATAAACTGATACTGCCGGATCAGTTATGCTGCCTCGTTAAAAACCTTACTAAGAAAACCCAATGGGACAAAACTTAGTCAAGGAAAAGAGTACAGTGTGTATAATGCTCCCCCCCCCAATTTAATTAACATCTTTCAATCTTCGGAGCCCGATCTTCAGTGATAACTGCTCAAAACTCCTTCTAGGTAAAGATTTTGTGAACAGGTCAGCTAGATTTTCACTTGACTTGATTTGACGTACATCAATTTCCCCTTCTTTTTGCAGGTCATACGTTGAGAAGAACTTTGGTGAGATATGTTTTGTTCTATCACCCTTGATGTAGCCTTCCTTGATTTGTGATATGCAAGCAGCATTGTCTTCATAAATAATCGTTGGGTCCTTTTTGATTTGTTCTAACCCACATGCTTCTTGTATATGATTGATCATTGATCTCAACCACACGCATTCTCTACCAGCATCATATAATGCTATTAATTCGGCATGATTTGATGATGTTGCTGTAAGTGTTTGCTTAGTTGACTTCCAAGAAATTGCTGTGCCACCATATGTGAATACGTAACCTGTCTGAGATTTTGCTTTATGAGGATCTGATAGATATCCGGCGTCAGCATACCCAACAAGCGGGGACTTGTTATCTTTTTTATAGAAAAGACCCAAGTCTTTTGTCCCGCAAAGATACCGAAATATATGTTTTATTCCGTTCCAATGTCTGCGTGTTGGATTCGAGCTATATCTCGCTAGTACATGTACCGCGAATGCGATATCAGGTCTAGTGTTATTTGCGAGATACATAAGAGCACCGATCGCACTTAAGTACGGTACTTCTGGACCAAGTACTTCTTCGCCTTCTTCTTGAGGTCGATAAGGATCCTTATGTGGATCTAGCGGTCGGATAACCATAGGTACGCTAAACGGATGAGCTTTGTCCATATTAAAACGTACTAACATCTTCTGGATGTAGTTTGACTGATGGACAAATGTGCCACTGCACAGATGCTCGAATTGTAAGCCAAGACATAGTTTTGTTATTCCAAGGTCTTTTATTTCAAATTCGTTCTTTAATAATTGAGCAGCTTTCTCTATCTCTTCAGGAGACCCGATGATGTTGATATCATCAACATAAACTGCTATTATAGTAAATTTTGAGTTTGATCTTTTTATAAAGACACATGGGCTGATTACATCAGACTTGTATCCTTCCTTTTCGAGATATTTACTTAGTCGATTGTATCACATTCGACCAGATTGTTTGAGACCGTATAAAGATCTCTGGAGTTTTATAGCACACATATCTCGAGGTGTTGATTTAAATGCTTCAGGCAATTTTAATCCTTTAGGAATTTTCATGTAGATGTCATTTTCAAGTGTCCCGTATAAGTATGCGGTGACGACATCCATAAGTCTCATATGAAGTCCTTCAGAGATTGTAAGACCGACTAGAAACCTAAGGGTTATCGCATCCACTACAGGGGAATACGTTTCCTCATAATCAACTCCTGGGATTTGGGAAAACCCTTGTGCTACAAGTCGTGCTTTATATCGTACAATCTCATTCTTTTCATTTCTCTTTATTGCAAACACCCATCTATAGCCTACTGGTTTGACGTCTATGGGTGTTCAGACTACAGGTCCGAAAACATGTCACTTTTCGAGCGAATTTAATTCGGCATTTATGGCTTCTTGCCATCTTGGCCAATCATTTATGTGCATGCACTCTTCTAGAGTTTTAGGTATGTAATCATTTTCATTTATTACATCCGTTGCTATAGCATATGCGAATATATCATCAACACGTGTTTTATTTCGGTTCCACATTGTACTATTTTGTACATAATTGATAGAGATCTCATTTTCATTTGGTACCGTTGTTTCTTCAACAATTTCATTTTCCTCTGGAATCATATTTGTCTCTTCTGGGACATTTACCTCTACCGGGGTTTTATTTATATTATTTTGTGCGTTTTCACCAACCGCGTTATTTTGCTCTTTTCGTTTTCGTGGGTTTTTATCTTTGGAACCGATTGGTCTTCCACGTTTTCTTTGTATTGTAATCTCTTCAGGGATTACTTCAATTCGAGCAGGTGCATTTGATGCTGGTATATGTGACTTTGTCACTCGATTCGTGTCTGTGAATGCATCTGGTAATTCATTTGCTATTCTTTGCAAATGTATAATCTTTTGGACTTCATATTCACATTGACCACTTCGGGGGTCGAGATTTGATAGTGATGATGCATTCCATGTTATTTCTTGTGTTACCAGTCTTTCTTTATTCTTATCTCCCCCTAAGACTGGGAACATTGTTTCATTAAAATGACAATCAGCATACCGTGCTGTAAACATGTCCCCCGTCAATGGTTCTAAGTATTTGATAATAGACGGGGAGTTAAAACCAATATAAATGCCCAGTCTTCTTTGGGGTCCCATTGTGGTACGTTGTGGTGGCGATATTGGTACATATACCGCACAACCAAAAATTTTAAGGTGGGACAAACTTGGTTCTCGTCCGGAGACCAGTTGTAGTGGGGAGTATTCGTGATCAGCAGTTGGTCTTAATCTGATCAGTGCAGCGGCATGCAAAATAGCATGGCCCCATGCAGAAGATGGTAGTTTACATCTCATGAGGAGCGGTCTAGCGATTATTTGTAATCGTTTAATCAAAGATTCAGCTAAACCGTTTTGTGTGTGAACATGAGGCACTGGATGTTCAACATTTATCCCAATCGACATACAATAGTCGTTAAAAGCTTGGGATGTAAATTCTCCTGCATTATCCATCCGGATGTTTTTAATTTGATTGTCCGGGAAGTTAGCTCTTAATTGTATAATTTGGGCTAAAAGTCGGGCAAATGCTACATTTCGGGTAGCTAGAAGACTCACATGTGACCACCTTGAGGATGCGTCAATTAAGACCATGAAATAGCGAAATGGCCCACATGGAGGGTGTATAGGCCCACAAATATCCCCTTGGATTCGTTCTAAAAATGATGGGTTTTCATGTATCAATTTATTTTGTGAGGGCCGAGTAATAAATTTGCCCAAAGAGCATGTTGCACATGATAAAGCTTATGGTAGCAAAACTTTCAATGTTTTAAGAGGGTGCCCAGTTGCACTTTTGATTATTCTTCTCATCATTATGCTACCAGGGTGACCTAAACGGTCATGCCATACATTGAATGTATCTTTGTCTAATAATTTCTGGTTAGTCACCATATATGATTCGATAGGATTTATAGTAGTACAGTATAATCCAGAGGATAAACCTTGTAGTTGTTCAACAATGGTTTCTTGTCCATTTTTGTTGAGAATAATTTGAAGATATTCAATATTATTTTCATCTTTGGTTTTTAGATGGTAACCATTTTTTCGAATATCTTTAAAACTAAGTAAATTTCTTCTGGATTTACTAGAATATAATGCATTTTCAATAGTGAGTTGGGTACCCGAAGGTAGTATTATGTGTGCTCTGCCAGAGCCTTCAATAAGGTTACAAACACCAGAGATAGTACCAATAGGTGTCTCTGCTGGAGACAACTTAGAGAAAAATTTCTTATGCTTGAGATCTAAAGTTCAAAAAAAATCATATTCCTGGTAATCTAAAATCCAAACCCAAAGCATATTTATGTTATTCCAAAGGATTAGATCTATAATTTGAAAAATATTTAAAAGTTGTTAACTTCCTTTCCGTGGAAAAAAAAATTACACCGCTTATTATTTGTTTGTTCTGAAATCCATATCGAAAATCCTATTTCTTTTGTTCCCAAAAGATCAAATTTAATATCCAGTTTGAAAATCATTTAAAGAATGGATGTATCCTTTCGTAATAAACAATTGTCACTGTATGATGGAAATGCCATAGCACTTTTGTTCCAAAAGAAAACACCACTTTTGAAAATAGAAATTTGTGATCCATCCTTTGGATTGGATATTTTATAATATGGAACATATTCAACATAATATGGAGTATGGAGATTTTGATGATGTGTACCGGATTGTGATGAACAGGGTATGAAGATTTCCGGTAAGTTTCGTGAAGAATCAATAACGCCCGGAGTGATGAACGAAAGATTTTCTGAAAGAAAAGCAAAATAGAGTCTGATCTTGCTGTGATTTGAGAGCAAAACGTGCCTGATAACGTGATAGAAACTGAATAGAAAGTTTAGATTAATTTTCTAAAAGCACTATACAAGTGTATTTATACATATACATAAATAACTGTTAAAATACAGTTATGGGTAGTTATGGGAAGAGAATGTATATATGATTTTATAACAATTTCATCTTTATCCATCTGAATTCAATTTTCAGTTATCAGATTTCATTGCCTTTCAAGTATTATTATTATTTTTCTTAATTTGTATTTTGCACAATTCGATTTCTGACTTGTTTTCGTCAAAACCTTAATTTTTCTCAATCTCTTTCTATTTCTCAAAATTTATTCAACACCGTCTAATTTTATAAATTCCATTTGTGTGTTCTTTCAAAAATTTTAATTTTCACAAAGGAGATTCTGATTATTATTAACGTTTTGTTAAAAGGTTCTTCGATTACATAATCTTGGGTGTAAATTCCTTTGAATTTCTTAAACTGTTTTCAAGTTTTTATTTCTTAGGATTTCTAACAATATTGCAGAATTTTTTACTTATTTGATTGTTACTCAGATCTGATCTATTATCACATATATCATAATCAAAGGGAGATTAAGAAACTTGATCCCTGGGTAGTTTGACTTTTTAAAGTCAACCAACGTTTAAAAGGAAAAGAAAATCTATATATATATATATATAAAAGAAAGCATATATGTCCATTGAGAGTGCCACGTGGCTTAATAATTGAGTGTTTTTGGTGTTTTTGAGTATTTTTCTAAATTTTTCTCTCTATCTCTTAATTCTCAATTACTAAAATTAAATTGAGTTATTTTAGGAAAAAAGAATTTAAAAACAAATTTAAATTTTTCTCTCTTATCTTCCTCCCATAATTTTTAAACATAAATATCTTTTATATTCGAGATTTTTTAAATAAAAAAATTACACCAAATTAACGAGCGTTTTATTATCTTTCCAACGAGTACCATAGTGCTATATAAGAACGAAAAAAACCGACTATTTTTTGTGGGGTTATATTCATACAGAAAAAAAACACAAAGTGTTCAGGTTATTCATTAATCAAATTCTAACATATTTTAATTTACGTGAAGATGATTATATGTTGAAGGTTATCCTTTTAATACTTTATTATGTTTAATATGGTTTATGCTTTTTATTTTTTTAACTTTTTAAATAAATGTTTTTTAACTAAGATTGATTATGTTTAAGTTATTTACTCTTTTCGTGATTTGAGTTTTCTTTTTTTTATCATTTTTTATTAAATCATATTAAATTTTTCAACCCCGGGACCTTCCCGGGGTAATCGGCTAGTATAATAATAATAACAATACTCAGTTTTAATAACAAAGGCAAATCGAACTTTGATTTAAAAATTATTACCAAAAATAAAAGTTTCGCTTTTCACAAAAACAAAAGAACGTTGGTTGTCTTGTTTGTTGGTTGACCGAATACAGAATACAGAAGAAACAAGACAAAGGCGTTGGCTCACTGGTTTGTTGTGGCCTTGATCTACCGTGTTTTCCAAGAACCCGGGTGAATTCTTTCCTAAACCATAATAATAACATTTAGTTACTGTGTACTTTTATGCTTTAACTTTACGCGTATATAGTTGTAAGCATAGCCAGTATCGGTCATGATTTTTCCTTGAGTTCATGTCCAAGGACGAGGGGTGCTTGTAGGGGAAGGGATAGGGGTTATAATTTACGTGTGGCCTCTTGGAATGTAGGAACTCTAACTGGTAAATTGTTGGAAGTGGTAGATGCACTTAAGAGGCGTAGGGTTCAGTTAGCGTGTTTGCAGGAGACTAGGTGGAAGGGTAATAGAGGGGGAGAATACAATGGGTACAAGCTGTTATATTCAGGGTCGAATGGGATAAATAATGGGGTAGGTTTTCTAGTGGCTTCAGAACTGCACAAGAATGTGGTTGAGGTGACAAGACATAGCGATAGAATTATGATGTTAAGATTAGTAGTAGGTAAGGTTGTAGTGGCGGTGGTGTGTGCTTATGCACCACAGGTAGGCCTAGGAGATCAGGAGAAGAGCGAGTTTTGGGATTGCTTGGATGTAGTAGTGAGGGCTATACCTAGACAGGAGAAAATTTTTATAGGAGGTAATTTTAATGGTCACATTGGTAAGGATAGCGATGGATTTCACTTAGTGCGTGGGGGCTTTGGTTTTGGTGTTAGGAATGAACCTGGTAAGGATCTTCTAGAGTTTGCGGTGGCTCACGAGTTGGGTATTATAAACTCGTTCTTTAGGAAGAGGGAATCTCATTTGGTTACGTTTAGTAGTGGGGCCGAAGCTCGCAAATCGACTATCTCTTGATGAGACGTCAGGATCGTCGTTGGTGGAAGGATTGTAAGGTTATACCCGGGGAGACACCGGTGACTCAACATCATTTGTTGGTGGCAGATATAGGTCTAAGAGAGAAGTTGGTGGTCGGAGGGAGGATTATCCGACCTAGGATTCGATGGGGAAACTTGAAGGGCGAAAAAATTTCAACGTTCAAAGATAAGATCTTCTCTAGCGCAACGACTGATCTGAGTGGAGGCGCAGATCAGATGTGGGAGGGTATGATGACTATCCTTAATCAGGTGGCGACTGAGACTTTAGGGTTCACAACAGCAAAGTCGAGTGGGTATAAGGAGTCTTGGTGGTGGACTGAGGAAGTGCGGATCAAAATTAGGGGTAAGCATGAGAGTTTTAGAGATCCTTTGAGGTGTGCAGATGATCGAGAGCATGTCACATGTAAGGAAAGATACAAAAAGGCCAAGAGGGAGGCAAAGAAGGCAGTGACAGACGCAAAGAACATGACCTATAAGAAAATGTATGAACGACTGGAAACTAAGGAGGGGGAATATGATATGTTCAAGATTGCCAGAGCTACGGATCGTAAGAGGCAAGATCTAGGGATGGTGAAGTTTATAAAGGGAGAAGATGGATGTATTCAAGTAAAGCAACGCAACATTAAGCTAAGATGGCAATCGTATTTTTGCAATCTTTTCAATGGTGGGAGAGCTTACCAGCATGATCATGACAACCCCACACCCCAAAGGCTGACACCGAATAAGTGCTACTGTCGAAAGATTACTCTAGGAGAAGTGAGGTCTGCACTCAGGAAGATGGGAAGGGCTAAGGCAGTTGGTCCAGATAATATACCGATTGAAGTGTGGAAGTGTCTTGGAGAGGAAGGAGTCTAATGGTTAACTCATTTGTTCAACTGTATTTTCAAATCTAAGCAAATGCCAGAGCAATCGAGGAGTAGTGTCATAGTGCCTTTGTATAAAAACAAAGGCAACGCCCAGTGTTGTGGGAATAACAGAGGTATTAAGTTGTTAAGTCATACTATGAAATTATAAGAAAGGATTATTGAGGCTAGAATTAGAAGAGAAACTCAGGTTACTGTAAACCAATTTGGTTTCATGCCAGGGCGGTCAACCACGGAAGCAATACACATCCTAAGGAGGTTGATGGAAAAGTATAGGGATAAAAAGCGGGATCTACTGTGATACTCGGGAAAATCAAGGTAAACCTGAACTAAAACATAACGTTTAACTAATTATAAGACTTGACCCCATGTGCTTTAGGCGATGCCTAGGACATGAAATAGCAAACATATGACCATTAGAAAATAAGCTAGGAGTATTAGGGCCTTGGTCATGTGTCAAAAACTACCAAAAAAAAAAATTTGATTACCAATTAGAAAAGCCTTTGTTGTGAACTCGCGATCTTTATCTTCCACATATGCATTATATCGTTAATCAAGCCCATAAAAATTAACCAAACACTTATATATCCTATATTAAACAAAATGTTTAGGAGTATTTGGTTGGATACAAGTGTAGGATCAATTATGAGGAACACCCAAAAACTATTAAAACCCGTCTCGTTTTCTGACTGTTGATGAACTGTAGGCGCGTCTAAACTCGGGTACATGAACAAATAACAAAATATCTTGTTATAGCTATCTTGAATTGTTGAAATTTGTGTTTTACCCAACCCAAGGAACCGCCCAACCCCTTTGTTATCTTCGCTTGATTTTGGATCAATAATTCACACCTCCTTTTATTTTGCCTCAAGGCAATCCTCACATATACCTAAAGTTGTTTCTCAAGACTTTTAAGGTAAACAATTACTTATTGGTAATTATGGTGTTTTGTTACAAGTTAGAACATATACTTCTAGGTGGAAAAAGAAATAAATAACTAAAATAAAATACTTGTTTAAGGGCTTGATTATGGATATGATGAATCTGTTGGTTCTGGATATTGATTGTAGGTTGTTTACATAGAGACATACAGGAAGTTGGTGCGAAGAAATCATCCGAATTAGCACCAATCTTGAGGTATAACATCCGAAACTCGAAACTAGACGCGTCTTATGAACCTTAAGGTCAAAAATAGGGTTGTAGGTATCCAAATCCTACGAAATTTTATATGGTGATCACATACCATCAGACTAAGACTCGTACCAAGTTTGGTATTTTTTTGATAATCTGAGAATTTTTGGTGAATTTATTGGTGTTTAATGGCATTAAATCGGAAAAAATAGCAAACGGATTCAATAATTTCTCAAATTTTTTAGGGAGTCTTTATTTGGTACAAGGAAGTCCCACACAAACTTCTGGAGCCACGGGATTATCCTAGATATGGTTTCAAAAATCATGTTTCACCGAACAATCGATAGCCGAAAATCGTATCTAGGAAACTCGGTTGGCCATGAAACTTTTTACAGGAAGTATTGGGATATAATTATCCATTGTGGGAAATTTTTAGAATTATTTGATGTTGGTTGATAGGATTCGCCAATTTGACGGTTAATCGGGATTTTAAAACTAAAATTTTGATGTTATTAAACAAATTTAATATTTTACAAATTTAATTTTCCTATCAACTACATGGCAATGGGATTATTTATAAAAATTTCCAAGACTTAATAAAATTTTGAAGTATAGTTATAAAAAAAAAATTACGCGTTAAAAACCTTATTTTGACATAATCGGAAACAAGAATTCTAGATAAAAATGTTGGGACTACTTGGGTATTCAAGGGGCTAATGGGTAGGGTTCAGAAGGCCTGAAGTGAATCCGGGCTTTTCGGGAATAAATCGGACAATGTAGGAAAATTATATACGATGTGACGATTTCCAAACACCAGGGACTAAAACTGTCATTTAGGCAAACTTAGCTATTTAACACCCAACTTTTGTTTATAAAATGTATCATTTTAGGTTACTAAACGAGTCTTTAATTTGTATGTGATCATATCGGTATCTTAGATACATAAACAAACAACTGTGACAATCATAGAAAACGGTGAATTTGAGCCAAATCTAATTTTGAACTCAAAACATCACCCAATGCCACAACATAGGTCTATTGAACCAATTTTGGGTTACTAGATGCACCCACAGTTAGTAAATAGCAAGTGTCAATCTAAGAGTTATTTTTAGTAATTAATAATGTTTATCGATACTAGATCGGATTAACTTACTGTGGCACTAGCTGTGTTGAAGTAGTACGTGACCATATATTACCAGGTGAGTTTCATGGCCCCTCTTTTATACATGTTTTATCAAATGTTTTGGGGGAAAAGCATGTTATGTACACATATGCACAGAAACACAATTTTGATGCGAATTATCTAAGTTGAACATCTAACACATTGAAAATCCCCGCAAACACAAGTGATCAACCATTAGGCCGGTGAATATTGTGAATAGTACTATTTGGCCCGACAAGCCCAACCCGCATGGCCAGGACGCCATAAGGAACTATGTGGTTGCACATATTCATGCATATACATTACACGCTATGTTGTGTTAGGCATAGCTATTCGGGGTGGTGATACTATTATGGTGGTTTGAGTGGCCACGATGGGTTATATACAGTCAAGGCTTCATTTGTGGACTTAGTATAATTACATCAACTGTGCTAAATTCTATTGATATGCTTACCAATTAAATACGGACAAAACCTATGGAACTCACCAACTATGTGCAGTTGACCATTTTTTTTAAACATGCTTTTCAGGTAAACAGGAACTTGAATAATGTGTATGTTTACTACTCCAGTTTGCATGACGGATAGATATGTACGTAGAAGCAGACTTACGATAGAAATAAAACGGTTCGCGAGAACCAGCCAACGTTATCATACTCATCGTGTGTAACGACAATGTATTATGATGTAAATTAGTGTGTAATATAGTTTCTTTATAAACCATGTGCTTTATACCAGAGGTGTCTGTTACATTCCATTGTTTCCGCTGCTATTTGGGGTGTGACAGAAGTTGGTGTCAGAGCCATTGGTTATAGAGAATTAGGCTATCTTTGGAGAACCTAGACTATAACTCTAAGCTCGAAATCCACTAGTCCAATTATTAAATAACAATTTATGGTGGCAAGTACCAGGATGATCTTGTAGGGCAAGTGGGTTATTATGGTCCGGAACGTAATGACAGACTAACTTGTACTGGGGAGTTCTAGGGACGTCACCTAACATACCGAAAATATATATATATATATATATATATATATATATATATATATATATATATATATGTATATATGTGCTTACAAATATGTATACATATATATCCCTATATGTGTAAATTGCGTATAAAGATGTATATATACGTGTATGTATATTATGATTATTAACCATTACATCGAAGCTATTTATATAAATTGCCCTCCTACAGATAGCATGGCAGGGAGTATGAGTCGAAGTATTGAAGAGGAGGAAGAACCACAGGAAGAGGAGGAAGAACCACAGGAAGATGAGGAAGAGCCAGAGGAGGATGTGGTAGTGATTCGTCAGCTGCCCAGTGACGAGCCTGATTTATCCGGGTATAGATGTGATAGTCCCCCACAGTTGGCAGCCACAGGACGACAGGGTGTTAGACATGAGTTGGACCAGCCTGAGATGACCAGTAGTTACCACTCACCCGTTAGAGCCCGTCGATCCCCAACACCATCTGTGCCCTCTCCACCTATTAGGCATGCACCACTACGATGAGGGACCCATCAAACCACACGTATGCGGGTACTTCTGCCTGTACCTGCCTTCTCCCCACCGCGACACACTTATGAGATGGGAGAATCATCACACTCGGGTCAGGGCATGTCCATGCCCCATAGGGAACCGACCCCGCCCCCACATGATCAGGGGTGGATCGGGTTTCTGTTTGATCAGGTGGTAGAGCACACGATAGCCCTTGCTGAAAATGCCCAACGACGACGGGAGATATATGAGTGCATTGTCGGGTTACAGCAGATGGTTATGGTATTGCAGCAGAGTACAGCATACACATACTTTTTCCTTGGTGGCATGCAGGGTCAGCTACGATTCTGCATGGGAGCTATCATGATACTGGTCATGGTTTGTATGTGGATCATCTTAGGCACCCGTAAGTAGGTAGTAGCCAGTGGCTAGTAGTAGGTGATGTATCTTTTGGTATACCATGCAAGCACTGGACACGTATATGTCTATGTCGACATGGTTATGATTTTGTTAGCATATTACAAGCACTGACCTTACTCAGGTTATGTCTATATGTCACTTCGGTGAAAATTTTGACCCGCACTTACAAGCACTGACCCTTACCGGGTTAAGTCTACGTGCCATTTTGTGATATGTATAGCGGTACTTATGTTTAATACAAACTCTCTTGCTTTTTGTGTAATTGTATGTTTAATATTATCACCAACCAAGATGTATTTCTATGTGTTTTGTGTATTATAGACATGGATCCAGAGAGAGCAAATCCCATTTCTAAAACTGATATCGCGCAAATGATCGCACAACAACTTCAGGAAACAATCCCTACTATTGTATCACAGGTTACTGCCGGTATCAATGCGGGAATGAATAATTCCCAACAAAACACTAACATTCCTCATACCGATACGAGCACCCCGAGACAAGAGTGTTCTTATAAACAGTTTATGGCGTGCAAACCGCTGGACTTTAAAGGTACAGAAGGACCAAATGGAATTGTGAAATGGATCGAAAGAATGGAGTCAGTTATTAACATCACCAACTGCTCAGGTGATTGTATTGTGAAGTATGCTACGTGCACGTTTTAGAATCACGCGTTAACCTGGTGGAATACTATTGTGCAAACTCGTGGGCACGAAGCAATTAACCGAATGACATGGGATGAACTGAAAGTGATAGTACTTGAACAATTTTGTCCTAGAAACGAAATACAAAAGTTAGAACATGAGTTTTGGAATCACCAAATGCAGGGGGCAGATCATATTGGGTACACCAATAGGTTTCATGAGCTGGCTCGACTTCTAGCACCTGAGGTTCGAAGTATTGTCAATTCGGTTGACCATGTCACACCCTCAAATTTCCACCTGCGGAGTTCTACCGCGAGGCGTGTGACACACCAGGATCCAAGTCAACGGTCACAATAAACAACACTATATGATAAAATACGCAAAATAAAAACATTTAGTTTCATAACATAAACCAACAGCGGAAGCTTTTTAAAATCTTGATTACAACTTTAAACAACGTGACTGAAGTCTGAAAGTACTGAAAACAAGAAACTAAACTCCTAGACGCCAAGTGAGACTCCGTGCGCCTAAGTCCAATGCTGCTACCTTAACGACCTGAGAAAAACATGCTAAAAACGTCAACATATAATGCTGGTGAGTTCACAGGTTTTTGTGAAAAGCGACTTAATTAGTTCCAAAGAATATTCCAAAGTAGACCAAACCATACGTAAACCGACCAAAAGAATACTACTCAAGAATACCATCCAAAATGAATACTTGTCGCTACTACGATTGGAAAACCATTACTGGACACGCATACATGCATACAAGAATACTACCTGCCCGAATACAAGAATACAAGAATACTCTAAAGAGACAACATGCACCCGTCCGACCCTCCAAGCCGACGAGTGGGGCCGGTCACGCCCAAATAGATCTATCCATATTTCCCCCGTTGTGCAGCCACCGCACATTCATGGTTTTCCCCGGGACTTTAAAAGATCGTATAGCAAGCATAAAGAATTCAAGAATACCAATATGTAATACCATATAGTAACCAACGACTACCTTGTAAGCTTTACCAACCCGAGTACTTAGTAAATCATAGGTTTTATGAATACGAAAACGTAAGTTGACACACCTTTTATGAATACGCGAACGTAAGTTGACACACCTTTTATGAATACGCGAACGTAAGTTGACACACCTTTATGTATACGAAACGTAAGTTGACACACCTTTTATGAATACGAGAACATAAGTTGACACACCTTTTATGTATACGAAAACGTAAGTTGACACACGTTTTATAAATACAAGTACCCAGCATGTTTTCTCCCCCGAAAGCAAAACCAGTAAAGAGTGGGGCCGTGAACTCACCTTAGATTGCGTTCTTCTAATAAACCACAGACAATGCAAATGACAGCCCTAGTATCGGCAACCTATTATCGAATGCATATGAGTACCCAAACCATTGACCCGTAGGCAAAATAGTCCCCAAGTGTCCAGACCATAACCAGGTTCGTTTGAAAACACGTTGACTGTTAAACCGACCAAGTGTACAAGACTCGACATCCCATTGGTGACCCGAGACTCCCCATGTTCATCTCATATCCACACATACACAAATCATGCAGCTTAGTACTTAACATGCGTTAAAGTTCAACGATTCTAACACATAGGTCAAATAACGTACAAACGAGTCCAAACACGTGTTACTATGTTACTAGGTATGTCACGAGGTTCCTATCATGTTTCTAGGTGTCAAATCAGGTTTCGGAATGTCAAAATACACTTACAACAGCATTACACACGATTAGGAACTTAGCATGCAATTAGGAAAGTCAACATGTGATTAGGGATGGTCAACAGGCAATTACAAGGACTAATCGCCCCTTATGATAGGCGATTAGGGCTATCCACATGCATTTCAGGCGATTATGGTCATAAGGTATGCAATTCAGGGCTTAAATAGTGATTAGGATCACAATTGCATGAAATGAAGGCAATTAGGATCACAATTGCATGAAATGAAGGCAATTATGACCCTAATCGCCTATGTACACACGATTAGGCCACCTATTCAGGCGATTAGGCCCCTAATCGCCTATAGCATAGGCGATTAGGATCCCCAATCGCCTATAGCACAGCTGATATGGTTTTTCGCGCGTTTAACCCTCCAAATCAGATCCGAAACGTGTAAAGACACCCAATAATCATCCTAACACATTAACAAACATTTTTCAAGCAAAACCCCTAAGTTTTCATCGTTTTAACAGTTCCGAATGCGAGCGTTTTCCCAAAATAGCAACTTAACATGTAAACATCACATCAACATGCAAGAACTTGCCCTAAATAGCAAATATCCAGATTAAATCACATAACCACGTTGTCCGATAGCATCCTACTGTTCTAGCATCATCCTAGAGCAAACCCTAACATCAAACAATCAACAACACACCTCATATCATCCTTAATCATCCAAAATCCTTCAAATGGGTCAAAACATCAAGTATCAACAATACACCACCAAAACCATTCAAACTCCTAGGACATCATCATACTAACTTGTAACAGCCATAAACATCATAATAACACAAAAACAACCATGATTCAATCCTAAAAATTCTATCTTTAATCACATATAACACATGTAGAGGTGTGGGTTTGTTTAAAAACGGTTTTAAATGGATTTTCAAAGACAAAAACATTTATAAGTCAGGTCTGGACGTTTAGGGAGTAAAATATAATCATTTAAAGGTTTGGGTTTGAAGAACACACCTTGGATTTAAGAGGAGATGATGGAATAAGCTTGGAAATGGGTGTTTTGATGTAAAAACGAGTTCCAAAGAGTGTTTGTGTGTTGGTATGGGTTATGGGACGGCTAGGGTTGCATAAATGGTGTTTTGGAGGTCAAGGGTGGTATTTATAGGCGTTTCTAGTCGTCAGGTACAGTGTAGGCAATTATGCAGCTCTATCAGGCGATTAGGGCTGCTAATCGCCTTCCCTATAGGCGATTAGCCCCCATAATCGCCTATAACCTATCCTAATCGCCTATAATATAGTGCTAATCGCCCTCATGAAGGCGATTAGGGTCTGCTAATCGCCCTCAGGGCCTGGTCCTTGGTATTTTGCGCGTTAAACTCCATTTTAACATATGTTAACACGTTTTCACATACCGACAAGTCACATAATGATTATAAACACATAATACATGAAAGTAAACACGTTCACACTCGTTCACCAATTCCCGGGACTCGAGACTTGCGTATGTTAAAACCCCAATGGTGTGCGACTCGACTCGACTGGCCCTGTTATGTGTAACGTATGCGCGACTCGCTAAGGTAGACTTACTAAGTTTTCGAAAAGTTAGTTACCGGAGTTTGCCGGGTGTCACATCATCCCCCAGTTGAAAGAATTTTCGTCCCGAAAATTTCCCGAAGTCGAAGAGAGAAATCAAATAAGAAGAAAATTTTTCCGGGTCGTCACATCATCCCCCTGTTGAAAGGAATCTCGCCCCGAGATTCTTTCGGCCCCAACAGTGATGAGTGTCGACCTCTGTGCGTGCCCAAGTAACGTTTCCCCAAAGTTCAACGAGTGAAAGTCATGAATCAAGGCGCGACAGTAACATCCGGGAACACACCTCCCTAACTGTGAGTATGAGACAAAAGACTCCCCCGACCGAAGGCCTACTGGAGAGTACTATGATCGGTATAACTAACCCACCGGTACCGTCCAAGTAGCATCCCCAAAGGACCCTCGTCGACCCAAAGAATGAGAAGTAAAGACCAACCCACAAAGAAAATACCCAAAAACACGAACACACAATAATGCGGATAAAAGTAGAACCAAAGCGTAGCAAGAGATAAGAAAGAATACGTACGGGTAACAGTGTCCGGGTCCTCCTGGTTCTCCCTAGCCCCAATAACATAAGCACGAGCAGCTACACCACCGCCCTGGTTGTTTCCTCCATCCCTTGCCGTACTTGCCTCCCCCTGATTCAGCTTTGGGCAATTTCGCTTGAAATGCCCTGCTTCACCACAATTGTAACAACCTTGCATTCCCGGAGTTCCCTGAAGAGCAGGGACAGGAGCAGCGGCCTGAATTGGTTGTGGTTGTAAAACGACCCTGCAATCCTTAGCATGATGGCCAAATCGTTGACACCGGTGGCAGCGGGACTTACCACAATCGCCCACATGATGAAATCCACACTGATTACACTTCGGGAGCTTCCCAGCATAACTATCCTGTTTAGAGCCCGAAGAAGAAGAACCCCCAACATCAAATCTCTTACCCTGCTGAGATGCAGCTGGCACAGAACCTTTCCCAACACTATCCCACTTGCGCTTGTTACCTTTAGGAGCTTTGACAGTCGAACCTCGGGCAGGCAAGATACCCTCATTCACCTTCAGATTCGTCATCCTGTGAGCCGATCGAACCACCTCTGCATAAGTGGGGAGATTGCCCGCAGCCACCAACCCTGCTATCTCTGGTACTAGCCCCGAAACGTAGTGCTCAATCCTTCTATACTCTGGTGCGTGCAAGTCAGGACACAGCACTGCCAACTCGTTACGCCTCACAGTGTACTCCTCTATCTCCGAATCAACCATCTTGAGGTTCCAAACCTCATGTTCCAACTTCTGGATCTCCTCCCTAGGACAGTATTCTCTCTTCAGCAGCTGAACGAAATCCTCCCATGGCATGGCATACGCCTCCCCCAAACCCATATTCCGAGTAATAGTGTTCCACCAGGTCAAAGCAACGTCCAGGAAGAGCGCGGCAGCATACTTGACTCGATCCTCAGGAAGACAGTTACACATCAAGAATACCGACTCCACCTTTTCCAGCCACTTGAGCAAGCCCACGGCCCCCTCAGTGCCAGAGAAATCATGGGGCTTACAATCCCGAAACATCTTGTACGTACACATGGCTGGGGGTGGATTAACAACACCACCTGAATAGAAACACGTAAGAAAACCACAAAAGAAGGATACCATGCTCACAACGAGGCAAAACTGATAGGATCAGCTCACCGCCATGAGCATTGTGTCCTGCCTGAAAGGCAGCCTGCAGCAAGTTGTTCAGATCCTCCTGGGTTAGATTCACACCTCCCCGACCACCGCCACCATTGCGTCCACCAGTACGACCACCGCCTCTACGTCCACCACGAATTCCAGACATCTTCTAAGAAAGGTAAGAAACAAACACTCAGACCCATCACCAACGCTAAACCAAGAGAGTACGAGAAGTCCAGGATTGGGTTCAATGTGACCATTAATCCCAACACGAGATCCACCAAGTCTTCCATGCATTTTAACTTATGATTTCGTGTGCACCCGAAATGATAAATTGCTCTACATGGTCCTCAAGGCGTGCCCCGAGCTCGAACCTCAAGTCACCCGACACCCACATCTTAGGAATGTATAACCAACTTAAAAGGTCATCAAACGAGTTCCCACGACTGTAAACCCGAAGGAGAAGATAAAGTGAAGCTAGGAATAACCAAGAATGAGATAAGCAATGTGACACCGTGTGGTAAGGATACCGACACCCCGACAAGGTTAGTATGTTTACCAGAGGACACGACTCAAATGTATGTGACCGTCTAGTGTGTGAGACTCGGCTATAGTCTAGACTCTACATGCAGTCCTAGTTCACTATAACCATTGGCTCTGATACCAATCTGTCACACCCTCAAATTTCCACCTGCGGAGTTCTACCGCGAGACGTGTGACACACCAGGATCCAAGTCAACGGTCACAATAAATAACACTATATGATAAAATACGCAAAATAAAAACATGTAGTTTCATAACATAAACCAACAGCGGAAGCTTTTTAAAATCTTGATTACAACTTTAAACAACGTGACTGAAGTCTGAAAGTACTGAAAACATGAAACTAAACTCCTAGACGCCATGTGAGACTTCGTGCGCCTAAGTCCAATGCTGCTACCTTAACGACCTGAGAAAAACATGCTAAAAACGTCAACATATAATGCTGGTGAGTTCACAGGTTTTTGTGAAAAGCGACTTAATTAGTTCCAAAGAATATTCCAAAGTAGACCAAACCATACGTAAACCGACCAAAAGAATACTACTCAAGAATACCATCCAAAATGAATACCTGTCGCTACTACGATTGGAAAACCATTACTGGACACGCATACATGCATACAAGAATACTACCTGCCCGAATACAAGAATACAAGAATACTCTAAAGAGACAACATGCACCCGTCCGACCCTCCAAGCCGACGAGTGAGGCCGGTCACGCCCAAATAGATCTATCCATATTTCCCCCGTTGTGCAACCACCGCACATTCGTGGTTTTCCCCAGGACTTTAAAAGATCGTATAGCAAGCATAAAGAATTCCAGAATACCAATATGTAATACCATATAGTAACCAACGACTACCTTGTAAGCTTTACCAACCTGAGTACTTAGTAAATCATAGGTTTTATGAATACGAAAACGTAAGTTGACACACCTTTTATGAATACGCGAACGTAAGTTGACACACCTTTTATGAATACGCGAACGTAAGTTGACACACCTTTATGTATACGAAACGTAAGTTGACACACCTTTTATGAATACGAGAACATAAGTTGACACATCTTTTATGTATACGAAAACGTAAGTTGACACACGTTTTATAAATACAAGTACCCAGCATGTTTTCTCCCCCGAAAGCAAAACCAGTAAAGAGTGGGGCCGTGAACTCACCTTAGATTGCGTTCTTCTAATAAACCACAGACAATGCAAATGACAGCCCTAGTATCGGCAACCTATTATCGAATGCATATGAGTACCCGAACCATTGACCCGCAGGCCAAATAGTCCCCAAGTGTCCAAACCATAACCAGGTTCGTTTGAAAACACGTTGACTGTTAAACCGACCAAGTGTACAAGACTCGACATCCCATTGGTGACCCGAGACTCCCCATGTTCATCTCATATCCACACATACACAAATCATGCAACTTAGTACTTAACATGCGTTAAAGTTCAACGATTCTAACACATAGGTCAAATAACGTACAAACGAGTCCAAACACGTGTTACTATGTTACTAGGTATGTCACGGGGTTCCTATCATGTTCCTAGGTGTCAAATCGGGTTTCGGAATGTCAAAATACACTTACAACAGCATTACACGCGATTAGGAACTTAGCATGCAATTAGGAAATTCAACATGTGATTAGGGATGGTCAACAGGAAATTACAAGGGCTAATCGCCCCTTATGATAGGCGATTAGGGCTATCCACATGCATTTCAGGCGATTATGGTCATAAGGTATGCAATTCAGGGCTTAACTAGTGATTAGGATCACAATTGCATGAAATGAAGGCAATTAGGATCACAATTGAATAAAATGAAGGCAATTATGACCCTAATCGCCTATGTACACACGATTAGGCCACCTATTCAGGCGATTAGGCCCCTAATCGCCTATAGCATAGGCGATTAGGATCCCCAATCGCCTATAGCACAGCTGATATGGTTTTTCGCGCGTTTAACCCTCCAAATCAGATCCGAAACGTGTAAAAACACCCAATAATCATCCTAACACATTAACAAACATTTTTCAAGCAAAACCCCTAAGTTTTCATCGTTTTAACAGTTCCGAATGCGAGCGTTTTCCCAAAATAGCAACTTAACATGTAAACATCACATCAACATGCAAGAACTTGCCCTAAATAGCAAATATCCAGATTAAATCACATAACCACGTTGTCCGATAGCATCCTACTGTTCTAGCATCATCCTAGAGCAAACCCTAACATCAAACAATCAACAACACACCTCATATCATCCTTAATCATCCAAAATCCTTCAAATGGGTCAAAACATCAAGTATCAACAATACACCACCAAAACCATTCAAACTCCTAGGACATCATCATACTAACTTGTAACAGCCATAAACATCATAATAACACAAAAACAACCATGATTCAATCCTAAAAATTCTATCTTTAATCACATATAACACATGTAGAGGTGTGGGTTTGTTTAAAAACGGTTTTAAATGGATTTTCAAAGACAAAAACATTTATAAGTCAGGTCTGGACGTTGTAAAATATAATCATTTAAAGGTTTGGGTTTGAAAAACACACCTTGGATTTAAGAGGAGATGATGGAATAAGCTTGGAAATGGGTGCTTTGATGTAAAAACGAGTTCCAGAGAGTGTTTGTGTGTTGGTATGGGTTATGGGATGGCTAGGGTTGCATAAATGGTGTTTTGGAGGTCAAGGGTGGTATTTATAGGCGTTTCTAGTCGTCAGGTACAGTGTAGGCGATTATGCAGCTCTATCAGGCGATTAGGGCTGCTAATCGCCTTCCCTATAGGCGATTAGCCCCGATAATCGCCTATAACCTATCCTAATCGCCTATAATATAGTGCTAATCGCCCTCATGAAGGCGATTAGGGTCTGCTAATCGCCCTCAGGGCCTGGTCCTTGGTATTTTGCGCGTTAAACTCCGTTTTAACATATGTTAACACGTTTTCACATACCGACAAGTCACATAATGATTATAAACACATAATACACGAAAGTAAACACGTTCACACTCGTTCACCAATTCCCGGGACTTGAGACTTGCATATGTTAAAACCCCAATGGTGTGCGACTCGACTCGACTGACCCTGTTATGTGTAACGTATGCGCGACTTGCTAAGGTAGACTTACTAAGTTTTCGAAAAGTTAGTTACCGGAGTTTGCCGGGTGTCACATCATCCCCCTGTTGAAAGAATTTTCGTCCTGAAAATTTCCCGAAGTCAAAGAGAGAAATCAAATAAGAAGAAAATTTTTCCGGGTCGTCACATCCCACTATTCAGAGTGCCGTGTCTAGGGCCGGCACCATCACCTTTGATATGGTTAGAAAGGGGATTCGCAAAATGCCAGGGGAAGCAGTGGGCGCAAAAAGAACTACTGATGAGGGAAGAACGGGGAATAACCAACTTAATAAGCGAGTAAGACCAGCAGCACGGAACTATAGTATGACTACGGCTGAAGCGACGCCAGAACGGTACAAAGGACCACTGCCAAAGTGTGATAAGTGTAAGTATCATCACTTTGGGGACTGTCGATCAATGGTGTGCAATAGATGCAGAAAGAGTGGACATTATGCTAGAAACTGTAGGACTGTTCTTGAGACCACAACCAACCCAGAACAACAAAACCGTCCACGACCACCTCGACCCCAACCAATACAACGACAACCACAACAATACCAGCAACAACAATAGTACCACATCGCGCCTGTTACGAATGCGGCAGCACTGAGCACCTTAAGAATGCTTGTCCAAAACTAAATCGAGGCCCAGTTGGAAGACCTGCGCAAGGCCAGACATCAAACCCTAACCAAGCTAGTGGTCGCGCCTTTGTGATCGGAACAGGTGATGCGCGACATGATCCTAATGTGGTGACAGGTACGTTCCTTGTCTCTGACCAGTATCCATCTGTATTGTTTGACACTGGTGCTGATAGGAGTTTTATCTCCATTGAATTCCAATCTCTCCTTGGTGTGAAATCCAGCGAGCTAACAAATCCTTATTCTATAGAATTAGCTAATGGTAAACGGATAACCACTAACGAGGTGATCCAAAACTGTACCTTAACTCTTAATAACCAACACTTCCTTATTGACTTATTACCTGTAGAACTCGGGAGTTTTGATGTAGTTGTGGGGATGGACTGGTTAGCAAAGCATAAAGCCGAGATTGTTTGCTTTGAGAAAGAGGTTAAAATTCCATTATCCACTGGGGAAATAATTGTGGTAAAAGGAGACAAACCTGAAAGAACATTACCCCTTGTATCTCAATTAAAGATGCAAAAGTATCTCCGCAAAGGTGGTATATCCTATGTGGCAAATGTGGCGGTAAAGGATTCAAAAGAAAAACGCATCGAAGACATCCCTGTAGTATGTGAGTATCCCGACGTATTTCCGGACGAATTACCTGGACTGCCACCCACACGACAAGTCGAATTTCGTATTGATTTAATACCCGGGGCAGCCCCAATCGCCAAATCACCATATCGGCTAGCTCCTTCAGAAATGCAAGAGTTGTCTAGCCAGTTACAGGAGATGTTAGACCGAGGTTTTATAGACCCAGTTATTCTCCCTGGGGAGCACCGGTGCTATTCGTCAAGAAGAAGGACGGTAGTTTCCGAATGTGTATAGATTATCGAGAGTTGAACAAGGTCACCATTAAGAACCGGTATCCCCTACCTCGTATAGATGACCTATTTGACCAACTGCAGGGAGCGAGTTACTTCTCAAAAATCGACCTTCGGTCGGGGTACCACCAAGTTAAGATCCAAGAAGAGGACATCCCAAAAACCGCTTTTCGAACCCGGTATGGACATTACGAATTTTTAGTTATGCCTTTTGGACTAACTAACGCACCCGCTGTGTTTATGGACCTTATGAACCGGGTTTGTAAACCTTACTTAGACAAATTTGTGATCGTGTTCATTGATGATATCCTAATCTATTCCAAAAGTAAGGAGGAACACGAGCAACATTTGAGATTGATTTTGGAGTTACTCAGACAAGAGAAATTGTATGCGAAGCTTTCAAAATGTGATTTCTGGCTAAAAGAAGTACAATTTTTAGGCCATGTTGTTAACCAACAGGGAATTCAAGTAGATCCCAGCAAAATTGAAGCCATTAAAAATTGGCAGGCTCCTAAGTCCCCTACGGAGATTCGCCAGTTTTTGGGTTTGGCTGGTTACTATCGGCGTTTTATTGAAAACTTCTCTAGTATTGCTCAACCCTTAACTCTTTTAAATCAAAAGGATAGGAAGTTTGAGTGGGGAGAGGAACAAGAGGCGGCCTTTCAGTTGCTAAAGAGGAAGTTATGCCATGCTCCAATATTAGCTCTTCCTGAAGGAACCGATGATTTTGTAGTGTACTGTGACGCGTCCCGAAAAGGATTGGGATGTTTACTGATGCAAAGAAAGAAAGTTATTGCATATGCATCCCGACAATTAAAAGTACATGAGAGAAATTATACTACTCATGATCTAGAACTGGGAGCGGTCATCTTTGCACTTAAGATTTGGAGGCATTACCTATATGGTACCAAGTGTACTATTTTTACTGACCACAAAAGTTTACAGCACATATTCAACCAGAAAATGTTAAACATGAGACAAAGGAAGTGGGTGGAGTTGTTAAATGATTACGACTGCGAGATCCACTACCACCCGGGGAAGGCGAACGTGGTAGCCGACGCATTAAGTAGAAAGGAGAGAGTAAAACCTATTAGGGTGCGAGCACTTGGGATGGCTATTCAGACGAGTCTCAAGGATCAAATACGTATTGCCTAAAAAGAAGCACTAAGAGGCGAAAAATTGGCAAATGAAGACCTATATGGGAATGAAAGAAACTTTGAGTCCAAGAATGACGAAGTACTCTACTTCAAAAATCGAATGTGGATCCCAACTCTTCATAACCTACGGGAACTGATCATGGATGAGGCACACAAGTCAAAATACTCTATTCACCCAGGCACTGACAAAATGTATCAAGACCTCAAGGAGTTCTATTGGTGGCCAGGCATGAAAAAGGATGTAGCTATTTATGTTAGTAAGTGCTTAACTTGTGCTAGAGTAAAGGCTGAATACCAAAAACCATTTGGAATGCTACAACAACCCGAGATTCCTCAATGGAAGTGGGAACAGATCACAATGGATTTTCTTGACTAACCTCCCTAAAACACCGAGAGGCCATGATGCAATTTGGGTAATTGTTGATAGATTAACAAAATCATCACACTTTATACCTATACATAGAAACTATAAGCTGGAAAAACTTGCACAGATCTATATCAATGAAATTGTGTCTCGCCATGGAGTCCCGATTGCTATTATCTCAGATCGGGACAGTCATTTTACTTCTCGTTATTGGCAGAAGTTACAGGAAGCTATGGGAACCCAAATAAACTTAAGCACAGCTTATCACCCTCAAACCGATGGTCAGTCGGAACGGACCATCCAAACTTTAGAAGATTTACTCCGAGCCTGTGTTTTAGACTTTGGGGGAAGCTGGGATCAACACTTGCCACTAATAGAATTCTCTTATAACAATAGTTACCATAGTAGCATCCAAGCAGCACCATTTGAGGCGTTATATGGTCGAAAATGCCGATCGCCGCTGTGTTGGGCCGAAGTTGGAGATAAACAACTTACCACCTCTAAACTTATTCAGGAAACAACCGAAAAAATATATAGAATTAAAGATAAGTTGAAAGCAGCTCGGGATCGACAGAAAAGCTATGCTGATAACCGGAGAAAGCCGTTACAATTTGAGGTTGGCGATAAAGTGTTCTTAAAAGTATCACCGTGGAAAGGGATCATAAGGTTTGGTAAAACCGGTAAATTAGCCCCACGATACATCGGACCCTACAAAATAATTTCTAAGATAGGCCCTGTTGCATACAAGCTACAGTTACCACCAGAATTGAGCAACATACATGATGTCTTTCATGTATCCAACCTAAAGAAATGTGTTATGGAGGATGGTGCAATTATGCCACTAGAGGATGTAAGAGTGAATGACAAACTCAACTTTGTGGAGGAGCCCGTCGAGATTGTAGACGGAAAAGTCAAGAGGCTACGACACAATAAGATTTCTATTGTTAAAGTCCGGTGGAATTCGCAACGAGGACCCGAGTTTACCTGGGAGCGTAAAGATCAATTCAAAAAGAAGTACCCCCAACTGTTTCCTAGAAAACACACTAATAACTTGGATTGAATTTTGGGGACAAAATTCTTCTAACCGGGGAAGACTGTGATACTCGGGAAAATCAAGGTAAACCTAAACTAAAACATAACGTTTAACTAATTATAAGACTTGACCCCATGTGCTTTAGGCGATGCCTAGGACATGAAATAGCAAACATATGACCATTAGAAAATAACCTAGGAGTATTAGGGCCTTGGTCATGTGTCAAAAACTACCAAAAAAAAAAAAATTTGATTACCAATTAGAAAAGCCTTTGTTGTGAACTCGCGATCTTTATCTTCCACATATGCATTATATCGTTAATCAAGCCCATAAAAATTAACCAAACACTTATATATCCTATATTAAACAAAATGTTTAGGAGTATTTGGTTGGATACAAGTGTAGGATCAATTATGAGGAACACCCAAAAACTATTAAAACCCGTCTCCTTTTCTGACTGTTGATGAACCGTAGGCGCGTCTAAACTCAGGTACATGAACAAATAACAAAATATCTTGTTATAGCTATCTTGAATTGTTGAAATTTGTGTTTTACCCAACCCAAGGAACCGCCCAACCCCTTTGTTATCTTCGGTTGATTTTGGATCAACAATTCACACCTCCTTTTATTTTGCCTCAAGGCAATCCTCACATATACCTAAAGTTGTTCCTCAAGACTTTTAAGGTAAACAATTACTTATTGGTAATTATTGTGTTTTGTTACAAGTTAGAACATATACTTCTAGGTGGAAAAAGAAATAAATAACTAAAATAAAATACTTGTTTAAGGGCTTGATTATGGATATGATGAATCTGTTGGTTCTGGATATTGATTGTAGGTTGTTTACATAGAGACATACAGGAAGTTGGTGCGAAGAAATCATCCGAATTAGCACCAATCTTGAGGTATAACATCCGAAACTCGAAACTAGACGCGTCTTATGAACCTTAAGGTCAAAAATAGGGTTGTATGTATCCAAACCCTACGAAATTTTATATGGTGATCACATACCATGAGACTAAGACTCGTACCAAGTTTGGTATTTTTTTGATAATCTGAGAATTTTTGGTGAATTTATTGGTGTTTAATGGCATTAAATCGGAAAAAATAGCAAACGGATTCAATAATTTCTCAAATTTTTCAGGGAGTCTTTATTTGGTACAGGGAAGTCCCACACAAACTTCTGGAGCCACGGGATTATCCTAGATATGGTTTCAAAAATCATGTTTCACCGAACTATCGATAGCCGAAAATCGTATCTAGGAAACTCGGTTGGCCATAAAACTTTTTACAGGAAGTATTGGGATATAATTATCCATTGTGGGAAATTTTTAGAATTATTTGATGTTTGTTGATAGGATTCGCCAATTTGACGGTTAATCGGGATTTTAAAACTAAAATTTTGATGTTATTAAACAAATTTAATATTTTACAAACTTAATTTTCCTATCAACTACATGGCAATGGGATTATTTATAAAAATTTCCAAGACTTAATAAAATTTTGAAGTATAGTTATAAAAAAAATTACGCGTTAAAAACCTTATTTTGACATAATCGGAAACAAGAATTCTAGATAAAAATGTTGGGACTACTTGGGTATTCAAGGGGCTAATGGGTAGGGTTCAGAAGGCCTGAAGTGAATCCGGACTTTTCGGGAATAAATCGGACAATGTAGGAAAATTATATACGATGTGACGATTTCTAAACACCGGGGACTAAAACTGTCATTTAGGCAAACTTAGCTATTTAACACCCAACTTTTGTTTATAAAACGTATCATTTTATGTTACTAAACGAGTCTTTAATTTTTATGTGATCATATCGGTATCTTAGATACATAAACAAACAACTGTGACAATCATAGAAAACGGTGAATTTGAGCCAAATCTAATTTTGAACTCAAAACATCACTCAATGCCACAACATAGGTCTATTGAACCAATTTTGGGTTACTAGATGCACCCACAGTTAGTCAATAGCAAGTGTCAATCTAAGAGTTATTTTTAGTAATTAATAATGTTTATCGATACTAGATCGGATTAACTTACTGTGGCACTAGCTGTGTTGAAGTAGTACGTGAGCATATATTACCAGGTGAGTTTCATGGCCCCTCTTTTATACATGTTTTATCAAATGTTTTGGGGGAAAAGCATGTTATGTACACATATGCACAGAAACACAATTTTGATGCGAATTATCTAAGTTGAACATCTAACACATTGAAAATCCCCGCAAACACAAGTGATCAACCATTAGGCCGGTGAATATTGTGAATAGTACTATTTGGCCCGACAAGCCCAACCCGCATGGCCAGGACGCCATAAGGAACTATGCGGTTGCACATATTCATGCATATACATTACACGCTATGTTGTGTTAGGCATAGCTATTCAGGGTGGTGATACTATTTTGTTGGTTTGAGTGGCCACGATGGGTTATATACAGTCAAGGCTTCATTTGTGGACTTAGTATAATTACATCAACTGTGCTAAATTCTATTGATATGCTTACCAATTAAATACGAACAAAACCTATGGAACTCACCAACTATGTGTAGTTGACCATTTTTTTAAACATGCTTTTCATGTAAACAGGAACTTGAATAATGTGTATGTTTACTACTCCAGTTTGCATGACGGATAGATATGTACGTAGAAGCAGACTTACTTTAGAAATAAAACGGTTCGCGGGAACCAGCCAACGTTATCATACTCATCGTGTGTAACGACAATGTATTATGATGTAAATTAGTGTGTAATATAGTTTCTTTATAAACCATGTGCTTTATACCAGAGGTGTCTATTACATTCCATTGTTTATTTGGGGTGTGACATCTACATATGGCCTTTATAGATCTTGAAAAAGCATATGATAGTGTACCACGTAAACTGATTTGGGATAGTCTGGAGAGTAGAGGGGTCCCTGAAAGGTATATAGACGTAATTAAGGATATGTATGGTAGGTCTGAAACTAGTGTTCGCGCGCTGTAGGAGATACTGATTCCTTCCCTGTGGGGGTAGGACTCCACCAAGGATCTGCATTGAGTCCGTTCCTTTTTGCAGTTGTCTTGGATGAGTTGTCAAAGTCGATCCAGAAGACAGTGCCGTGGTGCATGCTTTTTTGCAGATGAAATTGTGTTAGTTGCAGAGTCCAAACATAGTTTGAATGAGAAGCTAGAGGGTTGGCGTGCAGCTTTAGAGGGCAAGGGCTTAAGGATAAGTCGCTCTAAAACTGAGTACATGTATTGTGGTTTCAGTGGAGCTAGTCAAGAGGATAATACTCAAGTTACGATTGAAGGTCAACTTGTACCGCAGGTAACTAAGTTCAAGTATTTAGGATCATTTGTTCAGAGGGATGGGGAGCTTGATAGTGATGTAGCCCATCGCATTCAAGCTGGTTGGTGTAGGTGGAGGGCCGCTAGTGGGGTTTTATGTGACAAAAGGTTCCCAACTAAATTAAACGGAAAATTCTATAGGGTTGCGGTGAGACCCGCTTTGTTATATGGGACTGATTGTTGGGCCATCAAAAAGACACATGCTCGCAAGATGGAGGTAGCAGAAATGAGGATGCTAAGATGGATGTGCGGGCACACTAGGGTAGACCGAATAAGAAATGAAGTTATTAGGGAAAGGTTAGGGGTAGCTAGCATATCAGACAAGATTAAGGAGGGTATATTAAGATGGTATGGGCATGTGAAGAGGAGGCAAACGACGTCACCAGTTAGAGTAGTGGAAACCTTCTCGGTAGAGGGAAAGAGGTGTAGAGGAAGACCCAAATTTACTTGGGATGAGCGGATTAGGCATGATTTAATAGAGATGCACCTCTCTGAGGACATGATCGAGGATAGAGCTTCGTGGAGGCACAAGATTAAGGTTAAGGATTAGTGGGGAAGGTTTAGTTCTATCGTAGTGTGGTTCTAGGAGCTTAGACTTTGTCTTTCACTAGGGGGGGGGGGGGTGTTCCATATAGGTGACTTGTATTTGTGTTTTTATGGGTTATGTTACTTAAAATGGTATATATACCTTTGTTTAACTGCGTCACGCCTTCATGTTTTCTTTAAATTCAGTAACTTTTTAATTTTTTATTTATTTATTTATTTATTTATTTTATTATTATTTTTTATTTATTTTATTTTGTTGCCTGTCGTTTGTGTATTGTCGAGCTGGGGGTCTCTCTGGAAGCAGCCTCTTTATTCGTAAGGATAAGGGTAAGGTTTGCCTACATCTCACCCTCCCCGGACCCTACTCTTAGCTTTGCTAAGTGTGAGATTTACTGGGTAAGGTTGTTGTTGTTTGTAAATTGTTTTATTTCTGTTTGACTTTCCTACATTCTTGTAAAACGTAACATTAAAAAGATTTAACATGTTAAATAGTCTTTTTATTAGAGAGTTTATCTGATTTTTAAATGGAGTGTGCAAGTGTGCTTGTTTTAAACATGTATGGGTTGTTCACGTCTTGCTAAGGATATTCGGTTTAAACATGTATGGGCCATCCAAAAGCTTGTATTAAACTGATAATGTTGCGAGGTTTCTGGTTCCTATAATGCTTTGTCTCGAAGAAACAATGATCATCACTTTCTCATGGAAGAAAGGGGATGGCGTTTTGGTAACTTCCCACCCATGAGACAGCTACCAAAGACCTGGTCGCCGGAGAGGACTGTTGCAGACCTGGTAGCCAGTGCAATCCATTCTGTCTTCGATCTTGCTATATTGTAATTTAATATGCCTCTGGTGAAAATTTTGCTGTCATTCTTGTTTACTTAGCTCAAACACGACAAAACCATCTGTGAGGTAACATTGTTCAGTTTCTTCAGTTTACTCGTTTTCACTTTGATCAATATTCTTATTATTATTTGATTATAGTTTAGTTCCTTTCAATTTATGTTAAGTCTGGTCATAATTCTTTTGATGTGAGGTGAATTTAAGTTAGATTTGAGGTCACATATTCTGATCTAGGTTTTTCTTTAAGCAGTTCATTGATAGTTCTAGTAATCAATCAATTTAACATGTTAATTTTTTTTATTTCAATCCTAGTTTCATACAGATTTGTAAAAAAACATAATATTAAAAAGATTTAACATGTTAAATTGAAATTGTTTGATGTTTGGGTTTGAACATTATTATTTTTGGCCATTTTCCATATTGTCCTTTAAAAAAATGGCGACACAAGTTAAATTATTTTATGTATTCAAGAAAAATTAATTTAACATGTTAAATAGCTTTGCTATTAAAGAATTTTCCGGATTTCAATGTCTTTTATAATAAATTGACTAAAACATTCCTAACATTTTGTTTTCAATTTATCTCATGTTTATGGGTCATAAACTGCAGCAAAAATGTGCCAAAATGGTTCAAGACTACATATTTTTAGTTTTACTGGTTCTGTTCCTGTATGTGTTGGCAATTGTTCGCAACTAGTTTCACTTGATTTGAATTTTAATTTGCTTACTGGAAAGATACCAGGAAGTTTCAATTTAACATGTTAAAATATTTTATTTCTGTTTGAGTTTCCTACCTTCTTGTAAAACTTAACATTTAAAAGACTAAACATGTTAAATTAAATTTGTTTAACATGTATGGGTTGTGCACTTCTTTGCTACCGATATTGGGTTCATTAGATCAGCCTACTATATTTTCAACTGCTTGCGAGACATCTAATTACTTAGTTTTGTGTTGTAGGAAATTATACCTGTGAACGGCTTGGCTGATTTGATGACAGCAACTAGATTTGCTAGCCAGTGCAATCCATTATGTCTCCGATCTGTCTTTGTTGTAATCTAATACGTCTCTGGTGGAAATTTTGCTGTTATTCTTGTATAATTTGCTCAATCGTCTAGAAAACCATATGCGAGGTAACACTGTTCAGTTTCTTCACTTTCACAAGATTATTAACTAAACATTTAACGTATAAATATATTTCTTTCGAAAATGCACGAAATAGATGAAAGGAAATTTTTTTAAAACAAAAAGGGCTAAAGTTGTATAAATGATAAAAGTGAAGGTGACAGATGTCACAAATAAGTGTCTAACTACAAAGACAGGAGGAATGGACCAGGGAAGCCAATATTCTTTGAATATTCTGTATGGATTGGTCACTAGGGCTAAACTAAATTATGCTGAATTGATCTGGCACCAGATCAAGAGGAGGAAGCAGGATTCAAAGACACCTATGAAGGGAGATAAAGAAACAAAAAAATATCTTCACTGTCCAGATTCTTAGGACTTGTCATTGCAAAGAGGATTGAAGAAGCACAGATGCAATTTAAAGAAAATGAGCTCATGTTCAACTCTACCAACATGCCATCCTGGAGAGCAAAGATTACAAAATGGAATGAATAAGACAAACTGCCACATCTAACCCGAGGTATGATCTATTTTGTACTAAAAAATTCCACAATCTTAAGGAATCACTTGAAACTTATGAACAAACAAGATAGCAATAGCCATAATGGCAAGGATTTCTAAGGACTCCAGAACCACCAGCATGGTGAGGATTTCTGAGGAATCCTCATCCAGATCAATACCTATCCCTCACCCTGACCCACATACCACACCACCAACTGTTTCATTTGACTTACCAGCAAATGAAGGCACCATCAATTTCAATCCTGAATCTGACTCAGAGGATGGAACTAAACCACAACAAGCAGGTACCATGAAAGTGGTGCTATAATTCTGGTTTATGGAATCCGTTTCCTACTTCAACAACTCACGGAGGACAAGACTCTATGACCATCCAAGGATGTGAGGAAACTCCAGCTTTGCATATGTTGCAAAACTCTGGTCATGGAAGGACTTCCACACCATCTACTGATGACGTGATCCCTCCATCCACAACAAAAGGAAATGTGTTTACTTCTAGTAAGTTAGCTAGAACCTCTGTTGTTCCAGATTCACCACAAGTCCTGCCTACAGCAAAATCTGAAATCCAGATTTTTGCTGAGTCTATTCAGGCTTCTCTCAAGAGCTTGCAGGAAGCTTTAGAGAGAAAATAAGTAGAGAAGGAGAAAGAACTGTAAGAAAAGCTGGAAACAATATAGAAGAATCAGGAGTCACAGAACTCTGACATTCAAAAATTGTCAGATTCTGTGAACCAGAATACCAGCAGATTGGAAGAACTTGAGAAGAACACTGATGTGCAACTCAAAGACATTCTCAAGTTAGTACAAGAGCAAACAGAGTAATAGAAAAGGAATAACAACAACAACCAACAGATAAAAGATCATCAACAACTTGTCAGGGGAACTAAATAAAACAGCAGCAGAAAATGAACTAATCAAGAATTAGATCAATGAACAGGCAACAAAATGGGAAAGAACAGCTGAAGAAATAGGCAAAAATCTGGAGCAGGTGAAACAAAAGGGAGATGCAACCATTGAACAATCCAAGAAGACTCTATATCTGTTGCAAGGGGCAGTAAAGAGATTCACTGAACCAATCCAAAAGCCCTCTCCCAGTGCTGAACAACAAGAAAAGACACAAGCAGCAGAATTTTCCTCACCTGATATCCAAACTGAAGTTGAAAGGGTTGATGAGACTGTACAAGAACCATAAACAATAGTCTCACCACAACCTAATGAAGGTAACATTCTGGCACTATATCAACCTGAGTAGGAATCCACAAAGAAGAGAACTTTCGATGATGGAAGCCACAAGGGTTGATGTAGCAGAGGAGGCCAAAAATAAAATGAAGTCCATAGTATCTGATGCCATGATAGAAACTTCAGCCTCTCAATGGGAAGTGGAGCCTGGAATCACAAGACATAGGATCAAGCTGAATCCTTATGATTATGTATTTCCTTAAACATGTTGTAAAGAAATCTACATAAAAGAAAATGAGGAAATATGAGTGCTAAGCCTACATTCCATATTCAATCTAACCAAAAGAA
Source organism: Ambrosia artemisiifolia (assembly GCA_032199755.1). NCBI lineage: Eukaryota > Viridiplantae > Streptophyta > Magnoliopsida > Asterales > Asteraceae > Ambrosia > Ambrosia artemisiifolia. Next base: position 26,847,960 of record CM063522.1, on the reverse strand, counting down.
TAGAAGATGATCCAACTGCATTACCTGTGGAACAACTAGAGATGCCAGTCAACAGAATTCTAAACATCAAAAGTAGAGAAATAATCTTTGGGGAAACCACACACAGGTTAACGAATATGAGATTGAAAGAGGTGAAAAGATGTACACAAAGATCACAGATGGAGATTTGGAAGACCTACATCCTAAGGATCAGATAATTATGAGAAACAAATTTATGGATGATAAGTCTACAAAAATCCAAGTCAGAAGAGCACTGGATGCAATTTCCAATGCAACCAGAAAACAGTTTATGAGAAATACTCAAATTGACTTTCATCTTGCCTGAACCCATCCCAGTATGCTGCAGAAGATCAATCTAACTGTACCCAATCAAGACATCCCAGAAGAAGTAAACAAGACCAGACCAGATCTGGTATGACAGTACTGATACCAGAAAAAGGAATCATTTTTAGGGATGGCCTCGAGATCAATAGAATGTTCAAAGTGATTGAGATCTGCAAATATTCAAATCAGACTCTAAAATACTTAAAGACTTGCATGGAAGCAGTGCAAGACAAACTGGAGTTGATGGGGAATTTAGAAAGAAAGCAGAAACTGGATGAGTTGATTAATAACTGGATACAATCAAGGGACTTACTCAACTCAATGCTGTTTACCTGTACAAGGACTATCCCACACAAGAAGAAGCTCAAGCCTCTTGACAAGAGGATTCTATGAAGTTGTTGAATTTTTTTGTTGAAACGAGTTGAACAACTTTTTATTCTGTTATGTTCTGAATGTAATTCTTATTACAGTTTTCTTTCAGTACTTTAAATGTTTGTTTTGTCTTTTAAAATGTAATTGTCTAAGTATGCATCAATTTACTTATAACACTTAGGGGGAAATTGTTAGAACCTAAATGAGAAAACATGAAGTGTTGAAAAAAACTAAAGCAAGGAACCAAGAGCTAAACAAAGTGAAGAACATCCAGAAAAGGTTCCAGCTGAAGAGATAACAGATTAGATTCAAGAACGAAATATCTTTGAAGATATAGACAATAGAAGACAAATACAACTCCTATCTAATGAAATATGAGAAAGAAGACTGAAATATGGGATAGACTCTGATGTTTACTAAATGCACCAATCCCAGATAAAGACTTCAGAAATCTGAACTCTTGACAAGTGGGAAAGTTAAAAAGCATGCAACTTTACCCCAATCATTCATGCAAGACTTTCTTTCCCTTTTCAACCTGCAAAACTACAAGTTGATGATAAACCAATTGTTTATTCATCAACTTGGGTCAACTCTTCTCTATAAATAGAGGTCATCATTCGTCGAAGAAGAGCGCCCAATGTAAATGTGAAAGTGTGTGATATACAAAGCAAATACGATCGAGTTTTAGATATATCTGTTACACATAGTCTACACCACATTCACACAAAGCCATAAGAATTCTTTTAAGTCATTCATTTGTAAAGTTAAAGGTGATCCTTGTTAAAAGGTGGTCACTATATAAACTCAAAACTTGTTAAAAACTCGTGTGTTCTATTATTTCTGAAAGTTTGATTTCTTATTCTGCACATTGTTTATATGTTGTTGAAATCACATTGCCATTTGATTCTTTGGTAATGCAATTACGTTTTTGACACCAATGAACTACGTTTTAACTTACTACAACTACACATCGAGTTTTTGGCATCATTTCCAGGTTACGGAAATTTTAGAGAAAGATTTAAGTTACTAATATAAACCGTTTATCTACTCTATTAACTTATCTTGCAAGATAGATCATCAAAATTAGGAAGACTAACATGGTTATTATGTTCAACAAGGATGTGACCATTGTGGTGAACCTTTTTCCCCTATAATTGTGAAGACTACCTACCTTGGTATCTTCCATCTTTCGACAGTCATCGTTCACATCCTTGTGAACCTCGTCCATATTACCTTCATTTGAACCTTCTCCATATTCACCTTCCTTTGAACCACCTCCATATCACTCGTTGCCATTTCCATACTCTCAACTACCACCACTTTTTAGTCCTCCATCTTATTCAACTTATTCTTTTGAAGAAATGTAATTCCTTGAATATTCACCACCATTTTTATCATCACCATTAGCACCCTTATGTTTCTCACCCTTGCCACTCCCTTATGTAAACTGAATCAACCATTAATCCTTTATTATTTAGATATTTTATTCTTGGAATACGCAGATATGTATATATATTACAACAATGAACAATCTTTATCATTTAAAAATTTTAATATATGGCCAAAACTGAACATGTAAACTTCTAAACCGGTAAAACATGCTTGTCTAGCAACCCGCCCAATTCGCGTATGACGGACCTACATATGCTAAAGTCAGATAAACATGAATGACAAATTGGAAACTGCTTTTAAAAAGTTAATACGATAAAACAAAAACCATTTGGAAATAAGTAAACTAGGATCTGGCCTCTGGTGGGTCCATAACTAGGTGCTGATGAGAACCTAAGTGAAGTTCTGTCTTTCAAATGGATTATAACCAAATATTGAGTCCCATGGATATAGGTGTAGGGGCATGACCGCATGATATTGAATACTTTGGATAAAATCACATAAAAGTGAGTTGTAAGAATGCATGTAACATTGTAACTTTGATGATATCAGATGTCAAGTATCTAGTTTTCGTAGACCTCCATTTACTAGAATGTTGAGTTGAAAACTGCGGCTTTGTGCTAAAATAAGCTATTGTAAAAGACGAACATATGCAGTCAACTTTAAGCATGTGGGTAAAATGTACATATGCAGGACCTGTGAGACAATGCACATATTTACCAATGGGTAAAAATGTACATATTCAAGAACTAAAATGTACAAACAAATAATGTGAATACTACTATGTTGCAAGTTATGCAAACGCTAAATTGTGAATCTGCCACGTTGTGCAAGTTATGAACATGTCAAGTCATATCTATTACCAAGATCATTTACCTTGTGATGGTCCAAAATAAAAGTAGCCCATGGTAGTGGGATTATATGATTATTCCCCTGCGCATATCGTTCTTAAGAAACATCCATCCAGCCCCAAGACTGAAAGTTCTGATACTTTCTGCTTTAAACTTATACAACCTTCAACGCCAGATACTCTCACACAAATTTAACATCCAACATGACAAAAAGGTCAACAGTGGAGTTAAGGATGTAGCCATGAACCATAAGATATTTATGATAGTCATTACCTTGTGCTTTCATTGGATAACAATCATTAATAAGGTGATAACATGCAAAATGATATACCATTTAACAAGAGAAAATCATACGTTTTAACATAAAAGAGTACTTCCCTTTTCTTTCTCATTGATGATCATGACATGGAGAAATTCAGATTTCAATTACAGTTTGACTTGGTTTGTTTCCTATAGATGTATAAATTCAAGATCACTTACATCGGCCAAAAGTTTTCATTTCAAGCAAGACTTTAAAGACATACTTTGTTGAGATGCCAAATCTTATAGAAATCTGAGGTATTTCCCAGCAATCCTAACATTTGAAATGTGCCTGACTTCATGCTTTTGCACCCCAGACGTAAAAACTTCCGATTCTCAAAGGTTATGTGTGAAACAGGGCTCATTTTGTGTAGTTTCTCCCGATCAAACGCCGTGACTAACAAAAACGTCAAACTTCAGTGGGAACATATTTGTTTCTTTCGTATCACTTCAATGCTATCTGCAATTGCAGATCCAGAAGTCCCAACAAAACCAAGAGAAGCACAGCTACAAACAGTTTCTTCAACATGTAGAAGAATATTAGGTAACACTTGACCCCTATGACATTCTTTCTCGATCCTGTTATTCAAAGAAGCTCCAAACTTCAAACTATGACCTTTATCTACAACTTTCTTGGCAGTTTCTTTAATCAAATCATCATTTTCAGAAAGAATAAATAACTTAAAAGAATCTGGATCATTTTCTAGATCCCCTAAATAAGTTCCACTCCAGTTACTCCGGGGCAAATCCGTCATTACAAAAATATGAACCGGCAGAATCTCTTTTTGTTTTAAAGAGTCTAGTTTCTGTTTTAACCCCTGGAAAGTAGCCGTTCGGTGGTTCTTGAATTGCCCATCTAATAATCTACGTTGTGCACACAGAAAAGGTGACATTATTGTATGAAGAGCATATGCTTTCCCTGCATCCAAAATCTCATTTACGAATGGAAGAAACTCGACCCCTTTTATCAAAGATTGAATCCTTTGATCACCATGAGCGTCATGAATATCAATGTATGACTCTGATCCCTTATATGGGCTTGTAAAAAGCGAACCGAATGATAAAATAGTGGCTAAGTCTGCTCCTCTAGAACGAGGACCAAGGGTAGCATATACATCTTTCCTCTGCCTAACAAACGAAATCTTCTTTTTCTTTTTGAGTTGCTCATCAGGTTGAAAAGAATCGAATGATCCGTATTCACCATTTTTTTGTTATGTCCAAATCGTTGTCCTGCAATCCTCTTGAACAGCGTATACACAGTCATTTACATCACTATTGTACCCAGATAGTAGGGATCCACGTTGTTTTAGTTTTTCCAACAATGAATCTTCCATCCTTGAATCTTTAACACAGAAATCATTAATGTCTATATCACAAAATAGAGATGAAAAATAACGAAAATCAATAACTCGAATTGCAGAATCAGAAACCAATGACGAAAGATCAATTACATCTGCCATTGATACGTATATGCAAGAATGTATGATCAGAGATTAGTGACACATAGGTGCTAATGATACAGGAGGAGCGTCATTTCAGAACCAATAATATGTTGAGAACTATTAGAACCACATAATGCTCTGAATATGATACATAAGATGGATATGTAACCGCCATACGGTTATGCTTTGATTAATTACAGTACTAAAGACACGGTATCCATATCTCCTAATACTTAATCGACTGTCAACATCATCTAAACCGATGTAAAAGTGATTTGTATCATAAACAATCCAACTTAACAAAATCCTAAAACTCAGTTCACCTGTGGCTTTGAATCAGGTCAATGGCATGATTCCACACAGCAAACCGAAGGTCATCAGGATGGGTAACCCTAAACTTGGGGCAAGAACCAAGAACTTGTGTGGTGTTAGGGTTTTTTGAAGTATAGCCACCATTATTAGAGCGTTCTTGAATTCTGAAATCTGGTTGCTGAATCCACTGTGTGGGGCATACCATAAGAACTTGTGTGGTGTTAGGGTTTTTTGAAGTTTGAAGCATTGAGGGGTAGTTGTTGGATTATTCGGGAAGGAGTTGTTGAAGATGAAATAGAAGAAGAAGAAGAAGATTAAGAAGAGGATGGAGATGGGGATTAGGTGGTTAGATCTGTTGGGGTTTGTGGGTTTTTTTTCTGGATCTGTTTGTTCTTGAGTTGAAGAAGGCTTCCATCTTGTTCAAACCTCTTGGAAATGGCCACTGGTATCATTGCTTGTAGTTTGTGAAATAAGAAAAAATAATAAATAAAATAATTTGACAAATTTTAAAAATAGATTAAGTAAAAAAACACAAAAGTAATTATTTGTGAATTAGTTTATTAAAAGTTTAGGTCGAATTATGTGTAAGCGAGCTGAAGCTAAATTCAGCTTATTATACTTTCGCAAAGAATACATAGCTATATTACTTCCACAAATATGACGTGTGTTGCGTGCGAGTAAATAATCAAAGAATACATAACTGAGTTTAAGAAAATGATGAATATAATGTTAAAGTGATTAGTAGAATCGATGCTTCATTAAACATCAAAGGAACACTTTAGTGTAATATTCTAATTTTTTAATTATAATAATAATAGTAGTAGTGGTAGAAAATAAGAAATTGAAATTGGTTATATTTTTTGAATAACTAAATCGGCTGAACACCATCCGGAAAATGTGATGTTTTCAAACTATATTGAAGATGGTTTTTGCTATGCAAACACTATAAAATCTTCTTTAGTTTCTACCTAAGCTATATCGTCTTCTGGGTCATCAATATCATATCTCTATAATCAATGGCTTAGAAGGACGTAAATCTTCATAAACCATTAGCAAGTTGTTCTTTAGATTCACAAGATGTTTTTTTACCACAAGTCCCACTTAGGAGAGTTGCTAGTGCATACTTAGCATAATAGTAGACCCATACAATCATCCTCCCCCTATGTGCAGCCGTGCAGGGATATTGGTAGGATAAGTCACAAGAATATCAAGGACGAAGGATTGTGAGGGTCAGGGTGCCCTGGCCTCCCCTTTTTTGCACATTGGTAGAAAATTGAGATTTTCATAGATAAATTGAGTTCAAGTTGAGTGCAACCCCCGCTAATTTGAACTTTCAGCCACTACCGATCGAAAAAAATTGAGTCCGGCCCCCTCCGATTCAAGAATTAAGCTTCTCCACTGAACAATATACAAGTCCAATGTGGAAATATCAAGCGTATTAGTAGCTAATGCACAATTGCACATAGTATTGTGTAGGATTGTAGTCTCCTACAATAACGCACTGTTAAAATGGGTTTTCACATTTATTTGGCCGTGGTATAGGTCAAATACACTATAGTTTGATGAAATCTGTAATTGTTGAGTAAAGAAATCAATTCAGAAAAATATTTTTGCAATAACTCTACTTATCATAAAACTGTGTGTTGTGGTGGATGAGCGAGACCCGCGAGCGGCCAAACGAGCCATGTGGCTCGCGCACTGCACAACACCTACATGTGAACGAAGGCGCGAACGAGCAGGGGCGACCCTGCTCGCGTCTGCTAGCAAGGTAAGATATCTGTTTATATATTTTTTCTATTTTTTTCTGGCGAGCAATGGGTTTGTGATGGTGGTCGTCGGCCTTGTTAAAAGGAGTCAACTGGGTGAAAGGGTGGAGCCGTAAAAAGGAGTCAAGTGGGGAAGATGATTAAATATATATATATATATATATATATATATATATATATTTAACCGTATCAAGTGGGTGGAACGATGGAGCAATATATCCTTTTTTTTAATTTTGTTATATTCTTTTTTTACTTTATTATTTATTACTTGTTCTTTATTATTTTATATTTTTTATTTTATTTGTAAATTATTTATGTTTTAGATTTATTATAGTGTTTTATGTTTTTTTTATTAATTATGCCTTTGTAAATTTAAATTTAAATATTATATAAATTTGAAATAACAAAGTATAAAAAATAATAATTTAAAAAAAATGGATAAAGCTGCTGCTCACCTCTAGCCACAACAGGATCAGGCATGGGCGGACCTAGCGCAACCAAAGGGGGGCGGGCGCCCACCTTAAAAAAAAAATTAGCATTATATACGAGTGTTAATCCCGTCTGCACCCCTTGAAAATTTTTAATCGCACCCCTATGGACTTTTGAAAACGACCCAAAGAAAACAAAATATAATTATATTTATTAGAGTTAGCCCATTTGATTAAGTCTGAGCCCAAAGTTTATAATAAGCCCACATAATATTGATTAAAATTAAAAAAAAAACAAAACAAAAAAACCCTATAGCTAAACAGAGAGAAACGCCCAAAAAAGCTTCCCCTCTTACCTTTAACCTCTTCCTCTCCCTCCATAACTTTTGGCTACTAATCAGTGATCCAATAAAAAAAAGCTTCGTATCTTTTGTTTTTGGTTATTAATTGAGTCATCAAGACAAGAAGGTTAATCAAAGAAAAGAAAGGATTGCAAACAAAGAAAAGGTAAATGAATTCTCGTTGCTACTCTGATAATTTTGGTGCGTTTGATGTTACAAAACTATTACGATTAGCCGAGATGTATCCTCATGATTTTGATGATGAAGAAAAAAGAAGACTTCCGGTTGAACTTGAGAGTTACATTGATAATGTAAAAGCGGGTACAAGATTTGCCAAATTGAATGGTTTATCAAGTCTTGTGCAATTGATAGTTCAAACAAAGAAACACCTTAACTTTATATTGGTGTATCGTTTTTTGAAGCTAGCTCTCACATTACCAGTCGCGACCGCAACCGTTGAAAGAAGTTTTTCGGCAATGAAGTTTGTGAAGAACGATTTGCGTAATAGGATTGGTGATGAGAATTTAAACGATAGTTGTATTGCTTTTATTGAAAAGGATTTGCTTAGAAATGTGGAGATAGAAGATGTTATAGATAGATTCCAAAAAATGAAGACCCGAAGAGAACTTTAGATTTTGAATTTTGTTATGCATATGTAATGACGTTTAAATTACTTCTGGGCTTTTTGTTTCCTTTAGTTGATTATATAATATTTGTATTATTATTTTTGGTATACGAGTCGACCCGAACCAAACCGAACCGACCCGATCTGAGAGACCTGATAGATAAACGACTTATATAAGGTTTATGATTCCGCACCACATGAAAAAAATTCCTGGGTCCACCACTGGGATCAGACGACTGAGCAGCAGCTTTATCACCCTGCCATGTCATTGCTTACATGGCTCAATATTAAAGGATAAAGCTGTCACTCACCTCTAGCCACAACAAATAACACATAGTCTAGTCTAAAAGTACACCAAACTATATTACATTTTGATGTGTAACAAAAATTGATGGAAACAAACATGTTTACCCACACTCTGTGGGGTTTCCGCCCGGGGTTACCGGGTTCGAACTGCTGTGATCACGGTAAATCCTACGGGTACACCCACAAGCTGTGGGGATCCGGAGGCTCGAACTCGCGTCGCTTGGTCTGTCTTCGCTTGGTTCTACCGCTGAGACATTCACCTTCCAAAAAAAAGAGTTCATAGAAAAAGACAATTTGCTCTATAACGTATGTTTTTGTTTAACTTTTACGTTGTTAGCTGACCTTCTATATTAACTTTTATATTAGCTTAACTAGCTTTTATCCCGGGAGTGTCCCGGGGTTGAAATATCTAATATAACATAATAAAATATCTAATATGATAACATAATTAATGATTTGTCAATACATGATTAATGAATAATAATAAAAATAATAATAATAATAATATTATTATTATTTATTTTAAACAAATTTCTGCCATAAGTTATCATATTCAAATATAAAAAAAAGAATGTCTGCCTATGAAGTTATGTTTATTGTTTGTCATTTATTAGTAGAGTAAAATATATTTGAAAACAAAACCCTACAAAAATAGTTGTTTTTTTTCTCCGTTTTTTATATAGCACTATGGTACTCGTTGGAAAGATAATAAAACGCTCGTTAATTTGGTGTAATTTTTTTCTTTAAAAAATCTCGTATATAAAAGATATTAACGTTTAAAAGTTATGGAAGGAAACATTAGAGAGAAAATTTAATTTTGTTTCTAAATTCTTATCTTTTCCTAAAGTAATTATAATATATATAGATTTATTAAAAAAACTCAAAAATAAAAAAATCCTACATGATGCCACGTGGCACATTCAAGGAGGGGTTGAGGCCTCTATTGAATGCCAAATCATCAAAGTTCAATTCTTTTATTATAAGTTATTATTATTATTATTATTATTATTATTATAGATTAAAGATAATTTGTACTACGCTTTTTAAAAGTATATGATGCACACGAAACAACAATCCGTTGTAGTCAAGTTGGTTAGGATACTCGGCTCTCACCCGAGAGACCCGGGTTCAAGTCCCGCAACGGAATAAAATTATTTATTTATTTATTTTTTTTGTTATGGAAAATTTCGCTATTTCGTATAGATATATAAGCAAATTGTGGAATCATTACTCACTGAACTTAATTTGAAAATGATACATAAAAAAACATTCTTTAGACAATAGTTTGACATTAGATTTATGAAACAGAACAAGGAAACTTCTTTTATTGGTGATTTTGTGCATTCGAGCAAGATTTGCACGATCGAATTCGAGTAGAAGAATTACAATAAATGCAATTACATAAAAACGTGCCTGTGCCCACGACATCGATCACACAGTGTAGTGTGGGTTCACATCGATGTCTAATCCTCTTAGCTTCGCAAAAGACTCTACCTTTCCCTTTAGCGTATGGAGTTCCCTTAATCTGTAGGGTAACAATGGATGATGTTAGAGATCATGTAGGCAGGTTTCTTTTTCTTTTTCTTTTTAACGCGGTATGTTTATTTCTAATAGGTCAAACGGGTCACAACATAAAACATTATGGATTTATAAAGCCTCTAGCAGTGGCTTCAAATTCAAATCATGCTTCCACTGGTTTAACCTCCTTGAAGGTCATCTACCCAGAGTGAGCACGCGATTGGTAATAGGGTCCCGTGAGTTTATTTACCAACAATGTATTCATAAAGCCTCCTAAATCATGTTACATCATTTTTTGTAGTCTTATTTGAAACAAACAATTAATAATTTTTAAAAAATGGTTAGTGGTATCTTAATGAGACATGTACGAAAGAAGAATCTATTTGGACGCTTGCCAAACCCGTCCCCACTTTGTCACTTGTAATGCAAAAATCGTAAATAAAAAGGTAAAAAATATTGACCTTGCAATCTCTGCACGACGTTTTGCTTCTTCCGCCATCATGTTTATGTCTCTGAAAGTGTAGTTTTCAGTAAATTTCTTTGCTTCAGAAGTATCAAGTCCATGAAGTGTTCTTTGTTCCTTTGCCCATGCTGCTTCGCGGGCTTCCCTACCAAAGTCCTTTTGTGTGCTAAATGCCGTCTGCAAAATCACAAGTTGGGACATCAAATTTTCCAAGTCTTATTTTTTAAATACGAATAGTAATTAATACAAGTGAATGAAAGTTTTACTCACTTTACGGTCGATAACATGGCCCCATGCTCTCCCGCTAAGTGCATATCTAACCGCAAATTTGATAGGGTCAAGCAACATGTAACTTAATATGTTATATAACCATATAACTCCAGTCCAACCCCAGCCAATTGCGTGGACCTTAGCAAAACCCCATGACAAATATGCTGACATCACAGTGGCAAACTGCAAGGATGTTAATCCACATTACAAAAAAGAAAAAGAAAAAAAAAATGATAACTAAATGGAAGGAAAACTACCCGAAAATATAGAAGCTTACCAATTGAGCTAGAATGAAGGCAGCAAGCAACAGAAGACCTGGTCTTTCCATGAAAGACCAACCCCTCGAGCGTGTGACAAATATTAGCGCCTGGCTAATTGTGCTGACTTGGAGGTATACAGCTGACGCTAGCTTTGCTTTCCAAACATCTTCATCGAATGGGCCTTTATGCTTATTTAAATCAAACACATGGAAGGTATCCTGAAAGGATAATATATAGAGTGAAAGAATGTTACTTTATAATCAAACATGGTCCTGTGTAAAAGTTATTATTACATAATCACTTAAACATGAAACGATAAATTTGTACCGCAAAAAAGCTGGTTTGGCTAGCCAAATGAAAGAATATGACAGTCATTAGAGCAAGGTAGGTGCCTATGACTATTCCAGTTGCAAAAATTTCACTGAGCTTCCAGCTGTCTGGGCTGGGAGATGGTTTCACTCTATCTTTGGAAATAGTCATGATTGTACCTAGAGGCATCATTGGTTAAAATCGATTACAAAAGATTAAAAACAGATTACTCAAAATATTTGTAAAATTTCAAATAATCATTCATACCATCGTTCAGAATGGCTATGACAAGAACAAGAATTGGAGGGAAATTAAATTCGTAAAATGAAGTCAGCAACATGAATCCTAACTGCAACAGAACAAGATTAAAGATTACAAACAATGACGGTGACATGAACAACTTATTAACAAGTAAAAAATTAAAACTTACCACAATACGTATGGTGATCGAAACAGCATAAATCTGGAGAATTAAAAGGGAGGGAAAGTTTTAAATTTGAAACCAAGAAAGTGAAAGTAAAAAAATAAAAGATAATAGTTGAGGATTTTACTGTATAGTTTTTCATTCTTTGGAAGATGGCTCTGCTTGTTAACACCGCGCTAATGATGACACTGAGCCCGGGCTCAGTGAGAACAATGTCAGACGCGCTTCGGGCTGCATCCGTGGCATCATCCACTGCAATTCCAATGTCTGCTATCTTTAGTGCAGGTGCATCGTTTACACCATCACCGGTCATCCCACAAATGTGCTTTTTACTTTGAAGAATCTTCACAATTTCATACTTGTGCTCTGTAAAAGAATTCAACAGTTTACCATAAAAGATGATTTCATTTTGTCCATTTTTTAATATTTCATATAAATAAGCAATGTGTTGGGCCTAACCTAATGTCTTAAAACATATAACTGTTAACAATATTATAAGCATAAAAATCTGAATCTAGGTATGCACCAAAACTAAAAAGTCTGGCTAGTTTCAACCCATTTGACTTGTTCCCTTTTTAGCTATTCATTTTATTTTTTATTTTTTTATTCAGGTTGAGATAAAAGACAACAAAATCAAACGAATTAAAAGTAAAACTAAGCAGGATTAAATACTTTCTTTAGCTAAAAATGCATACCTGGAAAAACACCGGCGAAACCATCAGCTTTTTCAATAAGTTCATCAACGGGTAACGCTGCAACTAGTTGATCCTTATGATCGCCAAGTAAGGATGATGAAGGATACATGTTAACACCCATTCCTAGTCGTCTCCCAGTCTCCTTAGCAATGGCCAGTTGGTCACCTGCATAACAGTGATTGGACCATAAATGAATAAAATCTACTAACATATACAATTTACAACCTGAAAGTATTGGATCTGCAAACAAACCTGTGATCATCTTAACACTAACTCCAAGGTCTAAAGCTCTTCTAATTGTCTCAGCACTATCATGGCGAGGTGGATCGAATAGAGGAAGAAGGCCCACAAATTCCCAAGGACCACCAGGACTATCTTTACTGTTATCAGGTACTTCCTGCATTAATTAAACAAATAAACGATAAGTATAAAGTCAAATAATAAACTTATGTGTTTTGCAAAGGTTTATATGTACCTGGCGAGCCACTCCAAGAGATCGAAGTCCACGTTCAGCGAAATTATCAATGACTGCGTGTACCCGATTTTCAATCTCGGATTTGTTCTTTGCCAGATTCAAAATCTAACAGTTGAAAGGAAATTAAAAAGTCAACACAATATATTTTGGCATATATATGACTTCTAGATTTTGCTACTCGTTCGGGATACCTGCTCTGGTGCACCTTTGCTAACTCTATGCATCTTGCCAGCACCATCAATGTATGTCAAAGCTGTCCTCTTATCGGTTGGATTAAATGGAAGGAAGTGCACTTCTGTAATTCCAGATCGCGCCTTGCAAAATTCACAATAATGTTTTTAAACATTATAGTTTAAATTGAGCTTAATTCAATTGGATAAAAAGAGATAATATGAAACTATGAATACCTCCTTAGGATCGGCCAGCATTGATACTATACAAGTATCAATGGCATCTTGGTTTTCCAACCGTGATGCTCTAGCGGCCATTAACACAACTGTGTCTTTATCAACACCACTTGCAAAAACCTGCACAATTGTGTTTTATTCATGAGTTGATGAAAAAAGGATCCCATTTTCTTAGAAAACATAACTGATAGAGAAAAAGCTACCTCGATCAAATTTTTGTCGACAGTAAGTTTGTTGAGAGTTAAAGTTCCAGTTTTATCACTACACAATACATCCATTCCAGCCATTTCTTCAATCGCGGTCATTCTCTTTGTAATAGCTCCCTGTTGAGCTAATTTATGGGACCCGATGGCCATTGTAACAGACAAAACAGTTGGCATTGCAATTGGGATACCACCAATGAGTATCACGAGAAGGTTATCGATTCCTTCACGATAATGCCTCTTTTGAAGACCATATATCACGATTAGTTCAATAACCATGCCTATCGCAATTGAGCATATGCAGAAGTTCCCAATCGCAGTCAAAACCTGCTGAAAGTGACCAATGTGTGTAGTGCTGTCCACAAGATGAGCTGCTTTCCCGAAGAACGTATGGACGCCTGTGGCAATAACTACTGCCTCAATTTCACCTTGTTTACACGTGGAGCCTGAGTATACCCCGTCACCTGGATTCTTGGTTACTGGGAGAGATTCCCCAGTAAGAGCTGACTGCAAAACGTACGAAAAGTGAATAACTTATGCAACTATATGATTAGTAATCAATAAATAAATACTCCGTAATTAACTTGAAGATCTTACTTGATCAATCTTTAAGGGATCTCCTTGAAGGAGACGTGCATCAGCAGGAATAATATCACCTAGCTTAATGCTGATGATGTCTCCAGGTACAAGTACAGATGCATCCTCTTCATTCCATTTCCCATTGCGTAAAACCTAGTGAGGCCATATTTTATGTCAAAATGACATAATAGAAACGGGTCAAATGAGTTTAAAGTTATCTAAATTCTGTATACAATATATAAAACCATCTAAATTGTTTTACATAGAAATTTATACAATTATTGTAATGACCGTGTTCCATAATAAGCACACAAGTAATTGCAACTCTTTTTATAAAAAAAGACAAAAAAAAGGTGTTTAAGGGTCAAACCAATCTGACCAGACCCGTTACCCGTATAGTAATAGTACAATATAACTAATCATGTTTATTTGCCTTTTTTATTTATACGTTCACGTTAATTAAGGTGCACCTTAGCTTTTGGAGCCAAACGAGCCATGAGGGCTGCAGCTGCGTTTCCAGCATTATTCTCTTCTACAAAACTTATGGTTGAATTAATAAGCAGAAGTACCACTATGCCACCAAAATCATGATAGTCAGCAGGTTCGCCATGTTTCTGGAAGCAATAATTCCGAGTGCAATAATCAGAACAAAAATATATAGTTTTGTACACAATCATATAATCAACACCTATAACTTTTTTTTAAAAAAAAAGATACAAAAATGGACTAACCCCTCCGCGTGCCATAACAATTGCCATGACTGCTGCTGCTTCCATTACCCAAGACAGAGGATTCCACATAAACCCCAAAAACTTCAGAATTTTATTTTCCTGCAAATTTCATGTTTAATTATATACTTTAAATTTAAAAAACCAAAGATAAATAAATAGAAAAAAATCATTCATATGTAAGCCAAATTACGACCAAACCTTTTTCTCTTCCAACTTATTGTAGCCAAACATATTCAAACGCTTTTCGACCTCATCAGAGTTGAGTCCTTCTTTTGTGCATTTTAAATTCTCAAGTACTTCTTCCATTGGTATATTTTCCTGCAAAAGGGAGGTATTTTTGTCAAACAAACTAGGAATTACCAATTAATTATAAGATTTAGCTTAAAGATGACCACTAAATGTTTTGTTACCATCCATCTATAAGTTTTTAAGATCATATGATCAAGGAAGATATTTTAAGTAAGGAACTTTCGAATTTAGCAAACACAAATTAACTCCCATGGCCATGCAAAAATATATCAAAGTTGTTTTTTTTTATTCTCAATTTATTAAAATAAAAATCTTCTAAGACCCAATCAGGTAAGTCATAAAGGATTTATATATGCTGAACACCAAATGTTGCGAGAACAAAACGAACTATCATTCATCTTTTCAATCTTAAAACTTTTAAGATAAGATAAACCGATAAATTTCAGTTATTATAACCCACACAAGGGTAAACTGTGTTAGTCATGTGTAGATTAAATTACCTACGCACAACCTAAACATGTGTAGGTAAACGCCAAAAACTTAAGAAATTAGTTGAAGCATTTTTATGTACATATACACACATTTGTACGTAACAAGTATAAATACGAACCATGAATCCAAAAGTTCATCTATTTAGGTCTTTTTTTTTTCTTGTAACAATCTAGTGTTATGTAAAGAACTTCACCTATGCATTAAAATCATAAGTTGCTAAACTCAACTAACTAAAAGGATATGGAGTAAAATTAAGAAACAGTACCAAATCAACCGCTTCTTTAATAATTGCTTCAAGAGCATTTGCCTTATCCTCCTCCATGGATGCCATTCGCACCTAGTTGTTGGAGAAGAAGAATGAAATGAGGAAGAGGAGGATAACAAGATGAGAAGTGGGCATGATATATAGCAAGACAGAAAGATGATACATTGTATCGATCATGACGATAGATTGGAGAACACTATGAGACAGAAGAGAGAGAAAGAGAAAGCAAAGTACAGAAATGGGGATATCTATTGGTTTCTAGGAAAAGGATAAAAACAAGATTTTGAATCATCCGCCTCCAGCTATAACTAGAGAACCCAACAACATTTTTATTTGTGTTGTAACTAGAGTTTGTAAACGGCCTCTTTTGGCGCCACTTCTTGTATATGGCCACCGTGGCACATTCGGCTCCAAATCTCTGTTTAAATAATTTGAGAGGAATCAAGTACAATATTGTCTACGTCTACGACAATTCTAATTTTCATTATTTTTTTTACTAATAAAATCCGCAATACAATTCGTCGTACGATTTTTAATAAGGAAAAATTACAGAAATCGTCCTTTATGTTTACATCATTTTTCAGTTGTTGTCTTTTAACTTCAAATTGATGAGAATCGTCCTTTATGTTATAAAATGTTGCAGCTTTCGTTCTTTAGGCCTAACCTGGTTAGTTTTTTTGGTTAAGTTATGTCACGTGCCCTGCACGTGAGGGCATAATTGACATTTTACCCCTGATTCATTCTCCCTTTATAAAACGATCACTGTTTTCTACGAATGTTTCACATCTACCCTTCCTTTATGACCCTCATACTACATATTCAATCAATTGTAGAAAAGGAATGAATTTTGGGTTCTAGAGAGAGAAATCACATAGAAAGGAGGAGAAAGAGGAGAGATGGCGACTATGGTGGAGATCGTGAGTTCAACGGTGGTGTTCCATGGTGTTATTAGTCAAGGCGATGTTGCTGCTGTTGTTTAGTGCGACAATGGTGCGAATATAAGGGAAATGATGGTCTTGGATGCGATTAATGAAAGAAATGGGAATGGCGGCGATGATTGAGGTGGAGATTGACAAAAGGATACTTTAGTGACATGACTTAGGGACCCGTCAAACTTCTGGTATGTCCCACTTCATCTGCAATAAACTGTTTCTTGTACCGATTAGGATTGTGGGGTTGTCGACTGGTGGTGTATTTTGGTGGTTCAGGTGTTGGTGAGGATCCCGTCGGATGTGATGGGTGAGGATTTCGCTGATTGGGAGTTTTGTTAAATTTCAAGGTAATGTAAAATTGGGGCAAGAATATAAGGTTTCTTGATGCAGAATCGGGTTTGGTTGAAAATTGGCAGTTGGCCGGATTTGGTGGTGGTGGTGCTAGCTGGATTATAGACAGAGAGAATAGAGCTGGGAGGGTGAGGGGTATGTGTGTGTATATATATATATATTTATATATATACATATTTGTTTAACTATATTTAAATAAATGAGTAAAATTACTAACCTAACCTCATGTGCAAGGCAGACTTAACCAAAAAAACTAACCAGTTTATGACTAAAGCACGAAAGCTGCAAGATTTTACAACATAAAGGACGATTCTCATCAATTTTGAAGTTAAAGGACAATCACTGAAAAACGATGTAAACATAAAGGACGATTTCTATAATTTTTTCTTTTAATAAATATTATAAAGTTCTATCCAATGTTTTAAAAGCCGATTTTTAAATTATACATTTGGTTAAATAATGGTTTAATCAGGTTATATTGGGTGGCTCAACAGGATTGACTAGTTAACTCAACCGGGTTGACTAGTTAACTCTAGCAATCTATAAATTACAACATCAATTCAAAACATAATCTAAAAGTGTATGATGATGACAGATTAAAAGACTAGATTATACCCCGGGAACGTTCCGGGGTTAAGAATCTAATATGACATATCAATTTTACATATGAAATAGAATGATGCGCTTTACAGTTACATGCAGGAAAGCTTCGGGTAGCACCTAAACAAAAACAATTAACAATGTATCTTCAATGTTAACGCCTAACCTTAAACAATGTATAACTCTAATACTAATACATAACCTAAAATAATGTACAAATCCAATGTTAACACATGTTGAAAATAGAATTCATATTTCTTGATTTGAACATAATTAGTGATTTGCCTATACATGATTAATGAATTACCTGAACACTTTGTGTTTTTTTTTCTGTATGACAAAACCCCACAAAAAAATCGTCATTTTTTTCTCTGTTTTTATATAGCCCTATGGTACTTGTTGGAAAAATAATAAAACGCTTGTTAATTTAGTGTAATTTTTTCTTTAAAAAATCTCGCATATAAAAGATATTAACGTTTAAAAAATATGGGAGGAAATATGAGAGAGAAAACTCCAATTTTGTTTTTAAATTTTTTTATAAAATCAATTAATGCCGCATGGCACACTCAATGGGGAGGATGCCCTCATTAAATGCCATGTAGGATTTATTGCTTAAATTATATAATAGATAATGCAAAAGTTAACTCATAATAAAAGAAAATCCAAAAGTATTCAGATTTTTAACAAAGTTCTTCTAAATACAACTGTACGATATGTCTAAGTAATTGGAGTGTTGAATGCATTAAGTTTACAATCATTTAAAAGATGAAATTTACTATTAACACATTCCTCAACATCTAGAGCAAAACTACTTTCATCTCCTCTATTATTAAATAAGAAGTTTTAGTTAGATATAATAATCACAACATACTAAAGTTACGCATGATAAGTAACACACATAAAAGGTACCCTTGTGTTTGAGGAACCGATTAATACTCTTCCTCACCAAACATGTTACCTGTATCATCATTTTAAGGTTCTCTTTCTGGCTCTTCTTCAGCCACCCAAAAAAAATCCATATTTTAAAACCCAAAAATTTACCTTGGTCCGGTAGCGGTATACCATATTTTACCGGTGATATAACTTTAATACTGTTTTCCCTTTATACTAGGGTCTTTAGTACCGGGCTTGGTATTTATAAACAGTCTGAGAGGGTCAACATGTGCATTTTCGACACTCCAAGTCTCGCCAATGCACATCATCCAAGCTCGTTGTTGACAGTCAAGTTGTCGACATTCGAAGGTAGTTGACCATCGACTATTGACTGCCAAAGTCAACTAGTCAATACAAGTGTTAATTCCCTCAAGATCAAGTGGGTTTAACAAAACCTCATCCCAGTTTACAATTTTGGACATTAACCCTTCCAGGCTAGAAATTTTCAAACACTTGAAAACGGATGAGTCAATCCCTGAACATGCAAGTTTCAACGTCGAGAACTTGGATGACCTAACAAGTTATTGTATTCACGAGGCCCTACGTTAGATAGTCGAGAATACCGCCTAGTATCCAGCAGTTGAAATCAAAAGTACAAACACAAAAGCCAATACCAAAGAGGGAACCGAGAAGATACATAATAAGCGGCCAGGGTTCGTTGGTAAAAAGGTTAAGTTATAAACCATATCATTTCCTACCCCGAAACAAAGGCAAGATAACAAAGAATAAAGATGTATGGGCTCATAAAGAGTCACTTAAGTTACAATCATATCGAACATAATATTGTTTTAACCACAAATCAACCACCAAGTCAAGCTAAAGGAGGATGTCAAGGTGTGATGGGATCAACAACTACAATCAAGGCTTCAACATCTGAGATAGGCACATCGGGGTTAGAGGAAAGCTGGGTAACGATAGTAAGAAGGAAATGGTCAGAGGCTCCCATCACCCCCTCTAGCAACTCCTTAGCTAGAGGCTGAAAATTGGGAGTGGCCTCCCAAGGAATCCCTTAAACATGATACTTATATACAGCCTTCAAACCCTTATGATAATCAAAGGTAACACAAGCATCATATAAATTGCCTACAAGCTCAGATACTCGTTGTTGTTCTTAACCCAGTCATGAACCTTTGTTAAACCTTGGGACATTAACCAATGGCGGGCCATAGCCTGCTTGATTTTTTTCCGAAACCCTACAGCAGCAGCAGTTTTTCGAACCCTACACAATGACTAAAACTGATGATGCCCAATCTTCATCTACCAAAACTTCCAACACACAACTACACCCGACCTATTCTATATCAAACATACAGTCCAAGATCCGAATTTTAGATGGAACGAAAGTGACTTATACCTCTTGGTTTAAGTTACTTAAGTTTCATGCAATCGCCTATAAAGTACTCAACCATATAGACGGTTCCCCTAAAATTGAACCCACGGATCCAGATTTTGATTCTTGGAAGGAAATTGATGCACTCGTCTCTCAATGGATATACAACACATATCTGATGATCTGCTCAGGAAGGTACTTGACATTGATGCATGGCCAGGGACACATGGGTTCGATTGGAGAAGAATTTCTTAAGTAATAAACAAGCCAAAGCCGGCGCTTTAGAAACCTGGTTTTTCAATCTCACATTAGCCTCCTGCTCTTCCGTGGATGATTATTGCCAACAGCTTAAGGAGTTGGCAAATCAAGTCGCTGACGTTTATCAGCCCATTACCGAGTCCCGGCTGGTTTTACAACTCGTTTGGTGTCTTTCTCAGGAGTTTGATACCACTGCACAGCTGACTCGTGCACAAAACGCATATTGGGACCTTGCTAGAACCATGTTACATGATGAAGTCATACATCAAGAGGCTCGCTAACAACACTCTACATCTGTCCTTGTTGCGCAGAACTCACCAGCAGCAAATTAGCCTACGGCTGATTAGAATATAACCCAGAACAGTCAGCGGCAGCAGTACTACAGGTCTCTAGGTCGAGGAAAAAATTAGTCAACCAGAGGTTAAAAAGGACACTACCGCGGTTACAGAGGAAAATCCGGTGCAACAAATTGGGCCTTTCAAAACCCTATGGGCTAACAAACTTACCCACAATGGGCTTGGTGGAAAACTCCACCATACTCTTACCCGACCCAACAATCATGACAGCCCAATCAAAACCAACCTCCATCAGCCAACTACCTTGGTTATCCCATCTTGGCAGGTTATGGCCCATCAGCAAGCATGGCCCCTAGTTTTGATGCATTACGTCCCTCCGATCTCACTGCAGCTTTCAACTCAATGAACCTGGCCTACACGGACCCAAACACTGTCATGGACACTGGCACGGAAGGTCATGTCACTAAAAATCGAGGTATGATTTCTCTCCCTGATCAATATCCTGTTCACACTAAGCTTTTGGTTGGTAATGGCCAATATTTGCCAATTAAGAGTTCTGGCACGAACTTTCTCCCTATCCATAACCGCACCTATATCTTACCAAACATACTTTATAGCCCGAATATTATCAAACAATCTTGTCTCTGTTCGTCGTTTCACTCGTGATAATAATGTCTCTGTTGAATATGACCCGTTTGGTTTTTGATGTGCGTGAAGTATATATATTTTTAGTAATGGTTTTTCACACAATTGGGTTTTAAATTTATAAAAATGATTTTTACCTTAGAACTAAACCACACACAAATAGGCAAGTGTACCTATCGTATATGTAATATAGTATCGGTAAGAACCAAGTATCGATCCATGGACACGGTAGCTTCTAATACTAAATCTTTGTCAATCTTCAGTCAGTCAATTAAAGTGATGGTTGGTAATTAACTAAAATGACATACAAAATATAAAACTAAGCTAAAGAACACAAATGCAATCAGTCAAAGAAGAATATCACTTTGATCTCGAATCCATTTAGCTAACAATTAACGGTAATCATGGAAACATCATGGCAAGATCACGAAACACATAAGTAACTAGACTCCCGCTAAGGATATCTAATCATATGACTTTTTGGAAAGTTAGGTAGAGTGACACAACCTAACCACCTAAAATCATACAAATAAACCCAAGTGATACAATTATGTCAATGTTTATAAATATGGACTAGCTTCCTGTCAAGGGTGACTAATCCAACAACTCTTTGGAAAGATAACATGAAAAACACATAATCCACCTAAAGTTGATTAAACTAAGTAATAATCATGCATTTCTTCAACTTATGATGTTCATATAAAGATTACATGGATTAGAAGTTCGTGTCAACAAACCCTAGATAAACATAACACTTAACATGACAAACCATAACAAATACTTTGTCTTTCCAAACATAAGCATAAGGATGCACATTTAAGAGTTCATAAAAAATAATCAAAACTTCATTCACCATTCCTAGTTCAAAATCCAAAGACTAGCATAAACATATACAAATCTATGAATGAATGTTTAAATCATGAGTTTTCCAACATTACACAACCAAACACCCATAAGTCTTGAATATCCTAACAAACCTTTAAATACACAAAACCATTGAAGAATAATCATGATACTACTACAACATCAACATAAACATTGCCAATAATCCATAATATCACCAAATGTTAACTAAACTTCATCTCAATCAAAGTGATAACAAGAGTTTAGCTCATTACGAGCTCAAAAACAACATACAAGCTTAAGAAAGTTACAAAGTTCATGGTAAAATTAAGAATAACCAAACCAACAATCCAAGCTATATGCGGTAGATGATAGATGATGCTTCTCTTGATGTTAGAATCCTTCAAAGTTGCTTGTAAATGGGTGGAAGTAACCAATATTTGGGAGTAAAATGGTGGGTTTTTACTCCCTGGACTCCACACCCCCAAAAATGGGAACATACTGATGTTTTTATACAAAAAAGGTAAAAGAGGAGCACAATTGTGCTTGTGGGTGAGCATGGTTGTGCTCATGTGTTGACCGATCTAGAAAGCTCATTGGTCATTCAATACCTAAGAAACACTGTTCCCTATATATGAGCATGGTCATGCTTAGTTGTGGGCATGATCATGTTTGCAAAAGTTAGATCTAGGGTTTGGTTTGGTTTGTATGTGTCATGTCTGGACAAAACCAAGCATGATCATGCTTATTCACAAGCATGGTCATCCTTAGGAATGAGCATGGTTGTGCTTGGGTGTGGCACAATTGTGCTTGAACCTTTAACATCAGACAACAACCTTCATCTAGTTTCATTTTATCTTGATTTCTCTCAAATCTTCATAAATCACCACCAAACCTAAGAATCAACAAATATCACTTGATTAGCATTTAACCTCTTGAAATTTCTAATGAACATGCACAAAATAGGAATAAATTTGTGTGATAAATATGTGCAATTCTAAGCACATTAGTTTTTCTTTGAAGGACCTACGAACTGGACGGCTCCTTTCCCACCAAAATAGCACGGGAAATCTCTACCCAATTACTCCACCAACACTTCTGCCACAAGGTTGTTTTCTAGCCACCACCACTCAACCTTGGCATGAACGTCTAGGGCATCCATGGACTCAAGTTCTAGACATTCTTAGCAAACGTACTAGTTTTTTATGTAATCACAATAAGAGTTCCGATTTATGTCATTCTTGATCTTTATCTAATAGTAAACGGTTACCTTTCTATGAATCTGATTCTTTTACATTTACTCCATTTGACATAATAAATTGTGATTTATGGACATCGCTAGTAGTTAGCAAATCAGGGTATAAATACTACATGGTTTTAGTAGACAAATTTTCCCACTTTATTTGGGTTTACCCTCTTAAATATAAATCTAAGACATTTCCCACCTTTGCCAAATTTCATCGTATGATTGCCACCCAATTTAACCGTAACATCAAAACTTTTCAATGTGATTTACGGGGAGAATTTGACAACAATTCCTTTAAATACTTTGCCCATCAACATGGCATATTGTTCCGTTTTTCATATCCACAAACATCGTCTCAAAACGGACGAGCTGAATGGATGATTTGTCGCCTGAATGACATCATCCATTCCCTACTTATTCATGCCAATCTTTCACCTTCGTTTTGGGTAGGGGCTCTTCACACCGCCACTTATCTTCACAACATCTTACCCACCACACGATTGAACTTTTTCACCCCCACTTTCGCACTTTATCTCCGTCACCCCACTTATGACCATCTTCATGCGTTCGGGTGCGCATGCTAGCCCAACACCTCCGCCACCCAACCTCATAAACTTCACACCCGTTCGAAACGTTGCATTTTCCTCGGATATCCCCCGTATTTCTGAGGCTACCGGTGCTTCGACCCTACCACCAGGAAAGTTTCTATTTCTCGACATATCACTATTGTTGAGAATGTCTTCCCCTTCACCCTTCCCACACCTACCACTTCCTACTCTTTTCTAGAGGATCCCACACCCTGTGCTTCTCTTTCTCCACTCCACTCCACTCCACCCGCCAGACAGCCTTTGCTTCACACCACCTCACCATACTTACACCACTACACCCGCCGTCCTAAACCATCTAATCCAGCGGCTGCAAATCAGCCTTCTACAGCCACATATCAGCCTTCTATAGATGCTGACATTGTCCCACACATTGCCCCTGACCCACCAGCAGTTGCAGCCTCCTTTGCTACACCTGCAACCTCCTCCCATCAGCTTGCTACAGCAACCAACTCCCATCTGCCCCCTACCCCTATTGCCCAGCCCACTAACACCCACTCTATTACAACCCGGTCTAAAGACCGACATACTCTACTTTCATCTACTATATCTCCTGTCTCTAACACATACCCTAAAGCCTTTGCCGACCCTAATTGGCTACATGCCATGCAATCAAGAAATTTAGTGCTTTGCAGGAGAATGATACTTCGGAGCTTGTACCCCGTCCATCTGATCGCCCTGTTATATGATGCATATGGCTTTTTCGTCACAAGTTTAAATTAAATAGGTCATTGGAGCGTTATACAGCTAGATTGGTCATCAATGGGAAATCAACAGTAGGCATCGACTGTGAGGATACATTCAGTCCGGTTGTCAAACTGGCAACTATAAGGACAGTTTTATCCATTGCTGTCTCTTGTTCTTGGCCTATCCATCAACTGGATGTCAAGAGCCTTTTCGTATGGACATTTGAATTAAACCGTGTACATGCATCATCCACCAGGATTCGTGGACAGACAGTGTCCAAACTATGTTTGCAGGCTCAAAAAGTCACTATATGGCCTCAAATAGGCCCCGCGAGCTTGGTACACTCGCTTTGCGACTTATATTTTATCTCATGGGTTCAAGAGCAATGTGTGTGACAACTCTTTATTTATTCTCACACGGGGCACTCAGACCGCTTATTTATTACTATACGTTGATGATATTGTTATCACTGTGTCTTCTAATGAGCTGTTACAGGACATTATTCGCACACTCTCATGAGAGTTTTCCATGACCGATCTGGTCCCTTTACATCATCTTTTGGGAATCAAAGTTACCTGTACTTCAGCAGGCCTATTCTTGGATCAGTCACAATATGCCAAGGATATTATTTCATGGGCCTCTATGTCGTCCTGTAAACCATGTGCAACACTCGTTGATCTTAATGCTAAACTAAGTGCTACTAATGGCCCCTTATTTAATGACCCTACTTTATACTGAAGTTTGGTTGGTGCACTTCAATACCTCACATTTACTCGTCCAGATATTTCCTATGTTGTTCAACAGGTTTGTTTGTTCATGCATGAGCCACATGACCCAAACTTTGCTTTTCTAAAGCGCATACTACGGTATCTTCAGGGCACTATAGATTATGGCATACGCATCATCCACGCCAACACACAGTCGTTAGTTGCATATTCGGATGCAGATTGGGGTGGTTGTCCGGATTCTCGCCGTTCTACGAGTAGCTGTTGTGTTTTTCTTGTCTTCCAAGCACCGGCCTAGGCTTTATACCGTTTCCGCTGCACCACCAGAAAATACAAACCCTAGCCATCACCACCTTAGAAAAACCATGGACAGGGCAGCGATCCGCCATCGCCGCTGTCACACCCCGCCAAGGCGGAAATGCGAGGTGCGACTTTGAAAGATTTCCAAGCACAAAGGTCACACGAGCATCATTTAAAATAAAGCGGGAACTTTCATTAAACAACCAAACTCGTCCAACATTCGTTAATTGTTTAATACTAAAACCATTGTATGTAAATGTCTAAAATTATTATGACAACATAACGGTCCAAAAGAAGGTATCCCACAAATGCTCGCACGCGACCACTGCAAGTTCCATTATCCATGCTAATTTCCTAAAAAAACATGCATGTAAAATGTATGGGTCAACATAAAGTTGGTGAGTTCATGGGTTTTCTATATGATGGATATGTAATCCAAAACCAACTAAATAATTGCCTAGCTAGGGCAATAATAAATATGTGATCTGACATGATGTTGATGCACTTTCTGTGGACGTCACTGTCGAATAGACTAGGGTTGAGTCTTGTATTGCATTACATGAGATTGTGGTGACCCATAAGGGCATTTTATGGATCTGATGCATTTGTAAATATAGGACAACATACAAAGTTCAGGTTCGACATGTAGTAAAGGGCGAAAGTGGCTTTGTGCCAGATTCGACCTTATAGAAGGGGCGAATGTGGAAAACTTCCACATTCGACCTCCTCATAGGGGCGAAGGTGGCTTTTGTGTGTTGGACTATAAATAGCAATCTCATGTGTTGGTTTTCATTTATAGATTTTAGTTTGTGCTTAGAATGCTCTCAAGGGGGAGGTCATGCCCGACCTCCCCCGGCCCCGAGATAGATGTTTATCCTACTGATGACAGTGTCTGTAACCGTTTCTGTAGTAATACGAATCTGTGATGACGTTGTTTTCATTAATTTCTATCTCGTCTCGAATCTCAAGTCTGAAACCGAGTTGTTTTTGCGTATTCGATCCGTGAATTCGGTTCTTAACCGGATTATCACATGAGCCCATAAGCAAACCTTGACATGTTGTGCCTCGCACATTGTACACTAAGGACAATGAATAATGTGAGATATAAGCACTCTTTTGATATCTGTCATCCAGTCAGAGCGACTGACCAAGAGTGGGGGTGTCAACCCAATAAATCTATCCTAGTGTTTCATGGCTAAGTCCATAGCTAATGGTTATGGTAAGATGTATGACATGAGGGCTTAATGGATCCTAAACCTTGATGTCTCATGTTCACATAATAGTCATGAATTGTAATTGAAAACTGTACGCATGTTTTTCCCTCGGAAAAATGTAAAAACTGTAAAAAGGGGCTGTGAATACTCACTTGGTATCTGGATACTATCACTGAACTGGTCCTGATGCGGTGTGTCTGGTCTAGGATGCCCTAAGTTCATTTAAAGGCAACCTTAAGTCTATGTTTTGTTCGAACTACCATGCAACTGTTCACCCAACTGTGACACCCATGGACTAGGGACTTTTATACCACTATCCACGTGTGTCACACACTGTATGTGTCAGAAATGTCTGTTTTGTTGATAATGTGACGTCGTTTAGTCTATTTTTGGGTAAGACAAATTCCTTGACTTACTAAATATTACCGAGTGTTACTTGTGTCTTAGTTTTGAATGTATAGGGAGGGATATGGACATTATCCTTTGTTAATTTTGTATAAAAACGGCATTTTAAGTATTTTGTCCTTGATTATACTCATATGTTAGTGTATATCAATGGTTTCCATGAAAACTCTTGTGTTAGGCTCACTAACACATGTATTTAAGGTTTTTAACACATGTTTATAAACCAAGTCTTAGTATAAGTTGTAAAACTACACAAGATTGATGTGTTTTGGTCTGTTCTCGTCCCTATACACTCACGCATACATGCCTTTGTATGTGTGGGTGTACTCGTGTGTCCATGTAAGTGTTTCCAAGGTGTATGAAATCGCATATGTGTAATTGTGTATGTATAAGCTAAAACATTGAATCTTTATCATAAAACTAAAGTGTTTAAGTTAGTTTATCTCAAAAACTAATTGTTAAATGATGTGTGCGAGTGTGTATAGGCTTTGGGTGAGCTCTACATGTAGTCGAATGATATGTAAATAGGAATAAAGGTTCGGATGTTATACCTCACTTGTGTGTAGCCGAAATATCAAAAGAAAAATAAGCTAATCCTTCTTAATGCAACTCCTAGATACTTGCTAGAGTTTTGGAGCTCCTAAATGCTTATAGTGGTTGGCCGAAAAAAGCTCCTTGGGTGGACTATACTTTGGCGGAGAGATACAAGAGGAAAGGAGAAGTGTTTTCAAGTATTAGAGTCTTGTGGTGTGATCCAAATGAATTCTTGTGCACCCTTATATAGCCGAGTGGTGGTGGTGTTGCTCTAGTGTTATTGGTTCATAAAAATGGAAGGTCAAAGGGGCTACTTTCATGGAATGCAAGGTAAGATGGCTTGCTTGAGTAAGGAGTTGACTTTGAAGGCTTGTTTGATTGTGTAGGGGGGTTTCGGCCGCTAATTAACATGGGGAAGGGGTTTTTATTTGGGGTAAGGCTGACAAGGAAATCCTCTCATGTTTTCTATGTTGTGCCATCCTAGTGCAAAGGTTTGACCTTGATGCAAGTGTAGTCAATCTTGGGAATGTGCTAGCCCAAATTTTTGTCTGTTTGTGGGCAATCTTGGATGGTCAAAAGCCATGGGAATTGTAGATGAGAAAAGCTTATTCCATGTTAGTGTCAAGCATGGATTTGAGGGTCACTAGATACGTTTGATGACTAGGAAATGAGAAGGCATGTGTGTATGCATACATGCGATCGTATATGTGTGTATGTAGTTTTTGTCACTTCTTCACCCTATGGTTATGTGTGTATGTTGTCATGTGTGTATATATATATATATATGTATATAGGGATGTGAGTGTGTCCTATGTGATTTAGATAATGTCCAAAACATTGCACACTTTCCTTGTCTTGGGAACATGTGGGCCGTAATGTGCATAGGAAAAGAGCAAGATATTCTAGGCAAGGCAACTTGCATACGTTTGGTTAACTAAGGTGGACTATGATCCCATTCAGGTAAATCTCTTGGATTTGATGGGATTGTGTTAGGAAGTGTTCATGTACATGTGTATGTATAGCTGTATGTATGCATGTATAAGTAGTACTATATTTGTTGGTTCCACATACTCATACAAGTCTATATGGATCAAGTTTTGAGGTTACAGGTGGACATATTGTTTATATATGTACTAGTTTTCTAGAATACATGTTGGTAACCTCTTTGTTCATGAACATTGTTTGTTTTTATTCTTGTCGGGGCAACAATTTTGAAACGTTTGTTTAATTGCATGGAAGTCTCACTATTAGGGTTTTGCATGGAACTCCTATAGTCTAGCATGAAATATTTGACTAACTGAGGCATCGAACTAGCTAGTGTGTCTACTGTTAGACTGCACATCTCGGAATTGACTCGTTGGAACCCTGTATAGCCCAACTATAATGCAAATGATAACATGTAATGCTATGCACAATGTAAACATGTAGCTAATTGTACGGATATGACATGTGATTTCGACGGGTGTCACATTTTCCCCATGTTACAGGAATTTCGTCCGCAAAATTTTCGGTGTTGGTCATCTGAACCGGTGGTCCTTTGAAAGAGATGTGGGTACTTGTGCTTCATCTGATCCTCACGCTCCCATGTGAATTCGGGTCCGCGTTTGGAATTCCAATGTAATTTGACCAACTTGACCTGACTGCGACGAAGTTTTTGAACCTTCCAATCTGTTATCTCAAGTGGCTCTTCTATGAAATGGAGCTGTTTGTCGATGTGCATTTCCTCTGGAGGGATAACCAATGACTCATCGGCAAGACACTTTTTGATATTCGAAACATGAAACGTGTCGTGAACGCCACTGAGTTCTTGGGGTAGCTTAACGGCTTATGTTTGTATGCAACCGGTCCAATTCTTGCAAGGATCTCAAACGGACCTATGTATCTGGGATTGAGCTTCCCACGTTTTCCAAACCTGGGAACTCCTTTCCATGGAGATACTTTGATCAAAACTCTGTCACCCACTTGAAACTCTAAGGGTTTATGCCTCTGATCCGCATAACTCTTCTGCCTGTCTCTGGCAGCTTTCAATCTGTCCCTGTTTTAGAAGACCTTGTCAGTTGTCTCCTGGATGAGTTTAGGACCTGTCAGGTGCTTGTCTCCTACCTAAGCCCAACACACAGGCGATCAGCACTGGCATCCGTACAACGCTTCGAAAGGGGCAGCTTTGATGCTAGTATGGTAACTGTTCTTGTAGGAAAATTCGATCAACGGTAAATGTGTATCCCAATTTTCCCCAAAATCAATTACACACGCTCGGAGCATGACTTCTAGCGTCTGGATGGTCCTCTCGCTTTGTCCTTCTGTCTGAGGATGGTAAGCGGTGTTCAAGTCTAACCGGGAACCAAGAGCATCCTGCAACTACTGCCAAAACCTCGAGGTGAAGTGGCTATCTCGATCAGAGATTATGGAAGTAGGCACACCATGCCTTGACACAATCTCATTGATATATAACCTGGATAATTACTCTGTTTTGTCTGTTTCCTTGATCGGCAGGAAATGCGTAGACTTTGTTAAACGATCGACAATTACCCAAATCGTATCATGACCACGAGATGTCCTTGGAAACTTGGTGACAAAGTCCATAGAGATTTGCTCCCATTTCCAAATAGGAATCTCTGGTTGGTGAAGCATTCCTGACGGCTTCTGGTACTCTGCCTTGACCTTTGAACACGTTAGGCAACGTCTGACATAGGTCACAATACAACCCTTGATGTTAGCCCGCCAATAGATTTGCTTGAGGTCTTTATACATCTTATCTACACCAGGGTGTATCGAGTACTTGGACTTATGTGCTTCATCTAGGACCAAATCACGCAATCCTGCATACAATGGAACCCATATTCTATTCGAGAAGTATTTTGTCCCATCAGGTTTTGTCTCTAACTGATTAACCTAACTGTATAGAGCTTCTTGCCCAATATTACTATCCTTAAGAGCCTCTTGCTGAGCTTGACGAATGCGAGCAGTGAGATCGTTAAGAATGGTCATGCTTAGCGCACGAACACGCAATGTTTTGGCACGTTCCTTTCGGCTTAATGCGTCAGCAACAACATTTATGTTCCCTGGATGGTACTTAATCTCACAGTCGTAATCATTGAGTAGCTCAACCCATCGTCTCTGATGCATGTTCAGATCCTTCTGGTCAAAGATATGCTGTAAGCTCTTATGGTCAGTAAAGACAGTACACTTAGTCCCATAGAGGTAGTGTCTCCAAATCTTGAGCGCGAACACTACTGCACCCGATTCCAGATCATGGATTGTGTAGTTTCGTTCATGCACTTTGAGTTAACGAGAGGCATAGGCTATGACCTTGTCCCTCTGCATCAAGACACAACCGAGACCTTGGTGAGATGCATCGCAATATACCACAAAATCTTCCGTTCCCTCTGGCAGTGAGAGAATCGGTGCGCTGCATAACTTGATCTTCAGAAGCTGAAAAGCTGGTTCTTGTGTGTAACACCCCAAAACCATTCGTTTGCCTAACTACGTCATTAGGCGTGATTAGCAAAATATTAACACGAGACTTAGAGATTAGAAGATGGGTTACATTCTAATATGGAAATAACCTAGTTAATAATATTATGTTTATGTAACACCCCGAAAACCCGTTTCGTTTAATTACGCTAATAGGTGGGATCAATATATACACAATATTGAGTGAGCCCATTATCAAAAAGGAATATTTTGCGAATAATAAAACGAGACATTGACAAGTCCCGTAAATTGCAAACACACTTGGGAATATTGTGAGAACTAACTTAATTAGTAAAGATTACATACTTGTACTAAACCGGAGGGGCCGAACTTGACAACTAGGCAAAGTTGGAATAAAATGGGGGTTAAGAATGAAAATGTGTGATAACACACACTAAAAATCGTTCTTCACACCATCAAAAACACACACACATGAACCTCCACCAATTCAGCCCCAATTCATGCCAAAATCGATGGCTTTTCTTAATGCATGATGGAATTCATGATCATCTAGTGTTCTAAACATCATAAGGTAACTCTAGATCCTTTTTAAATCATCAAAATCCATGGTATATTGAAGATGATGGCTCTAGGGTTTTATAAAATGTGAAATTGATGGTCAATATAGGTTGCCCTAGTCTTGGGGAGCCTTAAACATGTATAATTTGGTTACAAATCACATTTAATATGTGTGCTTGATTATGTCCATATGAATATGTTAACTTATGAAATTGGGGTTTTAACCTCTAGGTTGAAACCACACATGGTTAGTATTTTTGGTGACTCTTAGGAGTTGTTATAATGATCAAATTTAGTTGAAATGCCTAAATATCTTGTTATGATAATAATTAGATACATGGCTATACTTTGGTTAAACTTAGAAGGTTGAAAACTAAGTATATTGGTGGATGCACACCAATTGTTTGATGAAATGCCTAGGTGAGTTAATCTCAACTAGACATGTAAGAAAATGGCTATGGATTTAGCTAGAAATGATAATGAATACATGATGTTATGGATAGTGAACAAAATTCCATATTATGTATTCTAATAGACAAGTTTGACTCATCCCCAAGTTAGGTACAACCAAGAGGGAGCAAACGGGTCAAACGGATGCAAGGCGAATACTTATGGAAACAAGAATGGATGCGAGGTAAGTTTTACTTACACCAATGTACTATAACATAGCTTAATTGTTATAAATATTGGTTTTAAATCTTGAGTGCGAGATAAAAATAAACCCTAAGGGGTAGAATCTATTAAGTGGGTCGCCATATGTGCTCTCAATACAAAATGTGGTTTATGACCTTAATCGAGATAATGAGTTATGACCAAATGGAGAAATCCATCAAACTGGCCAAATAATAAAGATATGTGAGAAATGATGTTTAATCCAATTAAATCAATTTAATGAAGTTGTTAAGCATGTTGTTAAATGGGTCAAGTTTGTGACACTTGAACCATATATAAAAACTTGGATAACTTAGTATTATGAACGACGTGTCTAAACGGATCAAATGGTGATATCCTCACCATGTGAGTCCAATACTTGATGCTTGTATTTCAAGCAATAAGATTCATGAGGTTAAACGGATCAAATGGCAAGGTATTACCATTTGAGTTTCGAGGAATTAATGTGTATATTTAGAAAGCACGCAGGTAGATGCATTTGCGCATGCACGCTTGATGCTAAGAATCGTGGAGGATATGCACAAGGTATGAGAATGGGTCAACGCCACCCGGTAAGTCCGTAGTCGAATAAACGCCTTCGGGCGAAGCAACATGGGTGATAAAAGTACTCACATGAGGTGTGGGTGCCAATCAAGTAAGTTATTTTCATAACTGTGTCAAATGCGCGCTAATGCGCTTAGAATTGACTAAACAAGTGAAAACTTGAGAAAGGATGAAACTCTAAGTCTGGAAGGACTTAGAGGTTTTTAAACAAGTCATTGAGTCAAAAACATTGGATTTGAAACAAGAAGTTTCGCCACAAATGGCTAAATTGAAAGATTTGGTCATGAGGGGCATTTTGGGAATTTAAAGGATTAATAAAGGTTGATTCTAAGAATCTAAGTCGTAATGAAACAAATCGGACAAACGCTTTTGTTGATCAAGTGTCTAATGACTTGACAACTCAAACGGTATGCAATTTAAGTGGTCAAAAGTGCCTTGTTTGATTTAAGGCCTTAATGGGTCAAATTGGGTAAAAGTCGCCATAAACATTTAAAATTAAGAACCGGATCATGGCGACATGAACCGGACTATAATTTCAGTCAAACAAAGGTTTATTTAGTCGGCAAGTCAATGCTTAGGCTTCGGAAATCATCAAATGTGGTTGCAACATGATTCCCATGCTTAAAAGTCACCAAACAAACATCAGAGGCTTCGCGCGGCCGCTCACAGGGACCGCGCGGCCGCTCACAGCTGCTGCGCAAAAGTTGCAGCAGTTTGTTCTCCTGATAAAGGGTCGTTTGGCCTGGTTCGTTTCGTTTCAACGTGTAACGACTATCATACTAGTTTAAATGAATCATTGATAACTCACTAACCATTCTTCGTGTAATGGTGCTAGGTAAACAAGGGATGGAAGTTCTGTAGCAAGGATCAAGTCGCGAAAAGAGCCGAACACACCCGATCACTCATCAAGCTTCCGCAATAGAATTCAAAGAACTCCCGTTAAAACTCAAAATAGTAGTCTATGTTTTAGCTATAAAAGTGTAAAAATTTGTGGGAATCAAATGTGTGTTTGATCTTAATGGTTTGAGTTTATAATAAATATCAAAGTTTTAATCTGGAGTGGTTTAAGTAAGGCCAAAACCCGCATGATTAGGCGTTGATCGCGTGATTACGGGTTAGGGTCTTACATTGTGGATCTCCCCATTTGAATTTCTTGTCTTTCTGGGTCAAGACTGTCAAGGACTGGGCAATCTTTGAAAAATTCTCAATGAATCGCCGATAGTAGCTAGCTAACTCTAGAAATTGTCGAACTTCTGTTGGAGTACTGGATCTAGGCCAGTCTTTGATCGACTCTACCTTGGCTGGATCAGCATGTATACCTTTCTCGTTCACCACGTGACCGAGGAAATGAACCTCATGAATCTATAATTCGCACTTGGACAACTTGGCATACAGTTTCTCCTCCTTGTGTAGATTCAGAACCACTCTCAAATGCTGCTCATGCTCTTCTCGAGTCCGTGAGTAAATTAAAATGTCGTCAATGAATATGATCACGAACTTGTCAAGGTAAGGCTTACACACCCTGTTCATAAGATCCATGATCACTGTTGGTGCATTGGTCAACCCGAATGGCATAACTAGAAACTCGAAATGGCCATACTGCGTCCTGAAAGCAGTCTTGGGTATGTCTCCTTCGTGAATACGTAACTGGTGATAGCCTGATCTCAGATCAATCTTTGAGTTGAAACTAGAGCCTTGCAGCTGATCAAACAGATCATCTATCCTGGGAAGAGGGTAACGGCTCTTCACCGTAAGCTTGTTCAACTCTTTGTAGTCGATGCACATGCGAAACGATCCGTCCTTTTTCTTGACAAAAAGAACTAGAGCTCCCCAGGATGACGAGCTTGGTCGAATGAATCCTTTGTCAAGCAATTCTTGCAGTTGGTCGGACAACTCTTGCATCTCAGACGGAGCTAAACGGTAAGGTGAACGTAATGAGATCAATACGAAACTCGACTTGCCTCGGGGGTGGCAATCTTGGCAGATCTTCGGGAAAGACTTCTGGGAAACCTCTCACGACAGGGATGTATTCAATCGTGTTCACCTCTGGCTTCTTCTCATGCACAAGTGCTAAGAGAGCAAAATGACCTTTTCGTAAGCACTTCTGAGCCTTCATGCAAGACACCAATCGCAATGGGGTCTTCTTACGCTCACCCTGTATGGATAAGACCTCTCCACTGGGCAATGGAACTCGAACCACTTTTGTGAAACAGACGACCTCTTCGCGGTTCTTCGACCACCAGTCCATTCCAACCATGATGTCGAAACTTCCCAACTCGATTGGCAGAAGATTGATACTAAACTCATGATCTCCCAACTTCTTCAGTTCACTCCGTGGGCAATACTTGTCCATTAGCATCGACTTCAACTCAGTCCACGAAAGATTGTAGGCAACTTCACGACCCAAGGTTTGCACTTGTAGGTTCCACCATGTCAGCACCTCGTCTTGGAAGGTGCAGGTGACGTACTTGATCTTCTAGTCTTCTGAGAAACCACTAATATCGAGCACAGATTTCATTTTCTCAATCTATCGGACAATACCAATCGCTCCTTCTGACCCACGGAAGTTCCAGGGATTGCATGCCATGAAAGTCTTGTAGGAACACCCACGTATGGGATTCTCTACTTCTGCAGCGTCAGAAAGATTGGATCGTCAACGAAAGGATTGGCATAAGGAAACGATCGAGACATGGAAGCAATAGGAGAAAGCTTTACCATTCTCAGGGTCATGGGTTCTGCGTCGTCTTGCAGCACCTGAACTGCCACTGGAATTTGCGCGGTTCGCCTCATGTTGCGCAATAGCCTCTGCGATTACCCTGGCTAGGTCCGCTGAGGTGGTCGGAAAAGCTTCTGCCTCAGAAGACGATCGAGTAGTCCTTTTGGGAGGCATGTTTCTTCTAATACACACAATTAAAAGAATGAGACACATATCACTGTATAATATTTTCAACATATGCACTAAGCAAACAACTATCCAATCAACACAAACGACAAGCAAGAGCACAAGAACATAGCACAAACACAACAACAGGATAGGAAACCAAAATACCAAATCTATAATTAATAGTTAATCATACTAAATTAGTTTCATGTCATACAAAATAATAATACTAGAATACCAACAACAAGTTCAACTACTACATTAAAATACAACACAAAACATCCTAAGGGGACAGGCTTGGAAAAGTAGTGGACAGAGCTGCAACAGCGGTTATCATCCTGGCCTCGATGTCATCCACTCTCGCCTTTAACTCGGCTGCAACGCGTCCCTGATCCGCCTCGTAAACACGAGTACCCAACTCTGCTAGTCGGTAGAGGATAGGATCCCGGGTATGGCCCGTCAGATAGAGATCATCCTCAATCTCCCAAACTATCCCCCGCAATACCCCAATCTCGGTGTCGTGACGCCCAACCAGTCTCAAAGCCGGTGGGTAACGATGTGTCAGAGGGAGGCTGAGATGGACCACCAGTCTCAAAGGTAGAGGGAGCCTGGTCGTCGGTGTTCTCATCAGAGTAGGCCAAGAATCCATCCATGGTCGGCAGGTAAGTCCTCTTACGAGCCTGAGATCACCGGAGAAGTTTCCTTCTGGGGGGCTCAGGGTCCTCTAGAACTGGAGGCTGGGGATCGGCTAGTGCTGGAGGCTCAGGGTCAACCTGGGCAGGAGCCTCGGCTAGAGCGACAGGAGCCGGTGAAGGGAGCACTCGTTTCCGAGAGGTATACATCAGACGAGTCCCACCTGGACACGGGCGATATGGTCGAAAGGACGGCACCCGGGGCTCTGGCTGCGGTGGGGGTGCATCCTCCTCCTGTGCCTCACCAGCAGGCACATCTTCCTCATCATCGGAGACGGCGTGATCAACCTGCGTGTGATCGTCCTCGGTGTCAGAGTCGCTAGAATCGGGCTCATAACTCTGCTGAAGACTGTCGGCTGGAGGGCTGTCTGGTACAATCTCCTCCTCAGAATCCGAGAGAATGATAGGGTCGTCTTGGTGTGCCATGATCCTGGAAATCAATGAACATACGTGTGTGTCAGTAATAGTGTGGTGTACTTAGTATATCTACTAACGTGTGAATTACATAACTAGCATGGAACTTGCATAGCGCGTAGGGATAGGCGTTGTGTTTCTTTCGTTGGAAAACATTTCAAAAAATTTTTGTATAGATTATAGTTTGACTCAAAATAATCATAGTTCTGTATAACCTCGTGCTCTAATACCAATCTGTCACACCCCGCCAAGGCGGAAACGCGAGGTGCGACTTTGAAAGATTTTCAAGCACAAAGGTCACACGAGCATAAAATTAAAATAAAGCGGGAACTTTCAATAAACAACCAAGTTCGTCCAACATTCGTTAATTGTTTAAAACTAAAACCATTGTATGTAATTATGACAACACAGCGGTCCAAAATAAGGTATCCCACAAATGCTCGCACGCGACCCCTACAAGTTCCATTATCCATGCTAATTTCCTGAAAAACATGCATGTAAAATGTATGGGTCAACACAAAGTTGGTGAGTTCACGGGTTTTCTACATGATGGACATGTAATCCAAAATCGACTAAATCATTGCCTAGCTAGGGCAATAATCAATATGTGATCTGACATGAGCCTATAACCAAACCTTGACGTGTTGTGCCTCGCCGATTGTACACTAAAGACAATGAATAATGTGAAATACAAGCACTCTTTTGATATCTGTCATCCGGTCAGAGCGACTGACCAAGAGTGGGGGTGTCAACCCAATAGATCTATCCCGGTGTTTCATGGCTAAGTCCATAGCTAATGGTTATGGTATGATGTATGACACGAGGGCTTAATGGATCCTAAACCTTGATGTCTCATGTTCACATAATAGTCATGAATTGTAATTGAAAACTATACGCATGTTTTTCCCCCGGAAAATGTAAAAACTGTAAAAAGGGGCCGTGAATACTCACTTGGTATCTGGATACTAGCACTAAACTGATCCTGATGCGGTGTGTCTGGTCTAGGATGCCCTAGGTTCATTTAAAGGCAACCTTAAGTCTATGTTTTGTTCTAACTACCATGCAACTGTTCACCCGACTGTGACACCCATTGACTAGGGACTTCTGTACCACTATCCACATGTGTCACACACTGTATATGTCAGAAATGTTTGTTTTGTTGATAATGATACGTTATTTAGTCTATTTTTGGGTAAGACAAATGCCTTGACTTACTGAATATTACCGAGTGTTACTAGTGTCTCAGTTTTGTATGTCTAGGGAGGGATATGGACATATCCTTTGTCAAATTTGTATAAAAATGGCATTTTTAAGTATTTTGTCCGTGATTATACTCATATGTTAGTGTATATCATTGATTTCCATGAAAACTCTTGTGTTAGGCTCACTAACACATGTATTTAAGGTTTTTAACATATGTTTATAAACCAAGTCTTAGTGTTCTATTTCATGTTCTAATAAGATCTTGTTTCATGAATCATGGTCTTAATGATACTGTCAATCACATCTTCTTTTGGTTTGGTTTGGATTTATTATTTTATTCATCATAAGTGTCATTGCATGTGGTTTGGGATTGATTCATTATCCAATAATTAAAGATGAAGCTATGAATTATGGAAGAATAGTAAGGAAACAAGTAGTTGCGGATGTGACGCAATCAAGAGTTAAAGATGGAGCCGTTGTTCGTGACTTTATTATTATATAAAGTGAAAGAACAAAAAACAAGACCAAGCATATTAAAAAAAACAAATAGGGATGTACATGGTGGCGGCGGTGGCGGCACGCCACCCTGCTTAGGGTTTGGACTTGGTGGCGACGACTAGGTTTTGTTTTTCTGTGGTGGCTTGATGGAGACGGTAGAGAGCCTAGGTTGGCTCTGATTCCATGAAAGATAATAAAATAGGTTCCTCTCATTCCATTCAATAAGCTTACAATATAGAGAGCTAAACTTAGGCTCGTGGGCTCGATACTAAAACCTTAAATACCATATATTCCAAAGTTATCAACAGTGATCGTACCATCTCAACTTGAAGATTCTCTATGTCTTTAGAAGCTTCCTTAAAACCACTCTAAAAGTACTTCAGATCACCCTCCAACTGCTCTATCCCAGCCGACAATCTTACCTTCTTTCACACCACCTTTGCGTCATGACCTCATCCATCCGGGCATCCTTCTCCTCCAAAAGTAGTTTCCAAATGATACGTGTCCTCAAATAAATGTTTGCACTCGGCCTACCAACAACAGCAACGTCAACAGAGGAAACACAGGGAAAAACAGTAAGGAAGTGTAACATGACAACTAATAAAACAAATAAGGAACAAACCTACTTAGCAGCTATGCTCTTTATGCAACAACACACTTTGCTATAGAGAACTGGCTTGATTCTGTGATACATCCCAATGGCAGACTAGGTCATTACGAATTGCTTCAAAAACCTTAACGGTGCTCCGCACCTGATCAAGGCCCCTCTGTAGGATAGCATCATCATCTCAGCTCTTCCCACTTTCCACCAGTTCACCGTTCAGCCTTGCACACTCGTGAATGGCTCAGGCCTTGGTTGAAAGCTTTCCCCCCTTCTCAAACACTTCACACAAAGAGAGAGGAAAAACTGGTCATCAACAATGTCCCTACACTCCATTCTCTAAGCAGAAATAGTGTCCAGTCCTTTGGCCCAACCATAACTACTTGGGCCATCACTGGGGGACTTGACGAGACACAACCCGGATTGGGCCCAATAACGATGAAGCCTAAACTAAGTGGGTATAAGATTTTAGGTTACTAAGGACCAATTAGCAAAGGCCCAGTAGGCAACCTCCTGCCTAATCTCATATGCATTAAGCTATAAAAGGGATGACCTGAACCATCCCTTTGTCAGTTAACAGGGACAAGGTTTGCTGGACCCTGATAGACAAATCCTTCTGATTGGACCAAGAGGTATGATGGGCATCATGAGGTGAGAGAAAATGGTTTCTTTTGATCCCATATAGGCAAGTGTCTGATCAAGTATCAAACACATAGAATTCTCCTTATACTCAGACACACAACATTATTTGATTCTGGCGTTTAAGTCTGGTTATTCCTTTCCAAGTAAGACACTTATTCTCACGTTAGATGGTGGTCACGGGGACACCCCGTGGGTCATCCGTGTGCAACTAATGACGGCTGTTTTGCAGGTAGACCACCGGAGCATGTGACTAGAGCGAAACTGGAAGGACCACGTCATCCAACGAGTCCATTCTTGGAATCATCATAGCTGGTAATAGATAAACATGTTTAAGGGTTAGTGAAACATATGCACAACCCACGGAAAGGGTCTGTATAAAAAGATCTAGAAAGTAATTAGATTTGCTTTAAACGGATCTTAATAAATAGTAAATTACAATGTTCGTTAATCTATTTTGTAATCAGTAAAGTGGCTCTAAATCACAAGAGATTGGTAAATTAACTAGCTACTTAAAATCAAATTATTTGGGTGTATCTATAACTTGAATGTTTTAGATTTTGTGGTCAGCCTGGTAGGATATTGATATTTTGGCACTTCACACCTCATTTTGATTCATATGAAAACAAGCTTTTCATAAATACGACAATTAAAGCTTTTCAAATGACCAGAAAGATTTGGATATCTTTTACATGGTTAGGATCAAATACATACTGAAAGAAACATTGGAAGTCGTAGGAAAGGTATCAAACGGACTCCGATTGAAGTTATTCAAGCGGCATTGGAACCGTCTTATCGAACCCTACGGCATTAGTTTTTAGGTCTTCATTTTTTGGGGTTTTAGCTTGTAGTTTTTAGAATATGTGTTATATCATTGTGTGTTTTATGTACCATTGCGTCGTTTTCTTATTTTTATCATTATGTCATTTTTTCAATTCATTGTGTCTTTTTTCTTCAACATAATGTTATATTTTTTTGGCACTGCGTTATATTTGTGGCTCATTGTGTCATATTTCATGATCTATTGTGTTTTTTGTATCCTTCTCACCCTTTTCATTTTCGTTACACTGTGTAGAATAACTTGACCCATCTTTTACATATCTGCCTTTTAAAAGTATTTTCCGTATGTTTTATTTTCATACTAGTTTCTTTTATAAGTTCATTAAAATACACCGATTACATGTAGGATTAAGTATTAAAAGTTAGCGTGTTCATAAATTGATACTCGGTAATCTTACTTTATCATAATTGCCAGTTACGTGTATAACTGGTGCCAATAGGTGGCTTTACCTTTAAAATTAGTATATGCCGTATTAGTATTTGTTTGTTACTATTTGCACTGTGCACACGTAATAAACACATACGCAAAATAATAATAATAACAATAACAAACATATTGCAAATTTTGTGACAATCACAATGATAAGCGCGTCCATGCACAGTATTCAGTGATTTGATGAAATTGTATGAAGATTAGTAAAATAAATTGGCATAGACTATACCCAATAGCCTAACGTGGGTATCTTCTCCAACTTGATCTGAATGATAAGCCCCTTTTTGAGCGTTTGCTAGTTAAAATTTAAAACACTTGTATAAATTGTATTAAAAATAAAGGTTAAAATACTAAAACACTAGATTCAAAAAAAGTTAAGCATTCATACTAAAACCAGAATAAAGTCAAGGTTACATTTGCTACATAGAAAGAAACTAGTTGCCTAGATTATGCTTATACTGCAGCCAAGCCAGCCTACCAACATCATCAGGCAGACTCATAAACAATTCTCTTTTCACATCATCTTCAAACAAATTGACTGCAAAGCACCACAACTCACTACATGATGTCATTAATCCTTCTTCAACCATACGGTTAATCACTCCTATCGACGCGCTAATACTAGAATTACACACTTGACTAACATTAGAAGTCTTTAGTACTTTCAAAGCGCGTTGTTGAGTAGCATTTTGTCGGGTCATAAACTCCTTAAACATTGTAGCTCTCTCCGACTCGGTTGTTTTACACTTCATCAGGGTAGGTTTAGGTTTAGTACTCGCCTTGACAATCTTTTGAGACGGTGTACATCCTCCGTCACCTTGGTTTGGTGCTAAACGCTCTTCTCGCCTCACCTCGTTTGCAAAA